>JBAHVQ010000337.1:853391-865857 GCA_036872915.1 Nanipora kamurai | reverse complement strand
ACAACCGTACCGGCAATCGGGAGACGCGGGTTCGATTCCCGTTGGGGAACTCACAACTTTTCTGAGTTTTCATAAAGACCTACACTCTCTACACTTTGTAGATTGAGTTTGCTCGTATTTAATAACTCAACGTGATTCAACTGACTAGAGGACCAAAGCTCGTGGGGATAATTTCCCCACAGGGTCAAGTGTTTAGCTCAGTTTTTTTCACAACCAGGTTAGACAACACACGTACATCATTTAACCGTATATCCAAAATTCAACACTTTTTTTTTTGTAGGGGAAGATGGTTTTTTCCAGTACTCCGTCCTCAAGCTTCCAGCGAGATACACTTTCTTGTACTTTTATCTCCTGATGTTTGTATTGAGTCTGCTCTACGTACTTGTGTATAGAAGAATCAAGTAAGGTGCAATAATCCCAGATTGCTGGGCACTGTAGAAGAACATTGTTTATACGTAGCCTTTGTAGATATCAAAACAAATTTATTCGAAGTCTGCCGGTGTATCAGTAGCAGTACTAGACTTGCCAGAAGTCAACCAATTTTGTTTCGCCACTGTTGGGCAACGAGAGGCGAAGTCAGCGAGAAGAGCTGCTAGCGAGGAAGTCTCGCGATCGACTTGTTTTGCTTGCAGGAATTTAAATCTGATTAGTTCAAGATCACCTCGGTTTTCTTTGATGTAGCGCGGTTCTTAAAAACACTTACTTACCTTGGTTGAGGTAATCATCATGAACTGAATATGTATCTCTTACTTAGCTATTCTAAATAACAAACGTGATTACCATACGTCACATCATCACAATAAAGTCGTTTGAATATGTGCTTGTTATTGGCAAGATTGACTACACTCCGGTCCAAAAATCCACCGGTAAATTTGTCGCGTTGCAAGTGGGACAAGTCCTTTCCAGCGAAGAAGCAAACCGCGAAGAGACTGGGAAGGCCTCGTAGCAAGTCGATAGCGTACCGTGTTGGTGAAAATTAATCGTTCAGGGGCATTTGTGTAAAAAGGTGATTAAGTTTAGGCATCGTTGGTGCTTAATTTTAGCCAATCAGGATCAAAGCAGGAGAATTTAACCGCGTTTTGATCACCCGACTGCGGAGTTTTATACAATCGGGCCCTGGTTGAAGTAACCTTGACGAAGACTGTTGGTGCATGATTTTGACTGAAGTTTCCAAGGCTTCAGCGGCGGTCATCCTAAGCATGAATATTCTGAACAGGAACATGTTTCATCCACATGATGGTTTTGAAATAAAACCGAAATATTACTGATTCAACTTTCGTCTTGATTTTGACTCGTATTCTGAGTTTTCAAGATGCAGCAATTAGTTTTGGTTTTTCAAACTCTAAATTACTTGAAGTGACCACCCTTCTTGTGACACCAAATGTCGGTCAAAAAGTTTACGGGAGAGTATCTCACGCTAGATTTCCAAGTAATCAGCTTTATTTTTGTTCTTTACTTCCATAGCGCGCAACTGCGAAGCAAGCAATTCTTATGGTAGCAAGGCTGCACGCGAAAGTACCTCTCTAAGATTTAAAATATATTTTCTTGAAACCTAGCAATGTTGATCAGGTGCTACAAAAATACAAAACGAAAACTTAGTACTAACTCCACATGGAGTGGGACATTTTAGCAATTCTTAGCAGTCTTATTGCTAAATATTCGCACGGACGAGAGCGCTTCATTATCAAGCTTCCCTCAGTATTCCTCTTGTTCTTCTTCAACTCCCGCTTCGTCTCCGACACCTTCTTCGGGTGGAACAAATCCTTCCTATGGAAGTAGAGAAAGATGGCTTATCAAATGAAGCATCCACAATTCACTTCATTTGTATTAAAGAGTTTGATAACTTTGTAAAAGAGAGTGATAACCACCTATCGTACAGCTAATGAGCGCATGCCTTATTTTTGACGACTGACGTTTCTTTTTACGGTAAACTTATAAAAATCCGTGTAATTGTGGGCGAGTCATGAGAAAAGGCGGTTAATCAATTTTCACTCGTGTGTTAAAAGATTTCACATCTCGAGTGAAACTTGTTAAATTATCACACTCCTGACATTGATTAACCCTAACTTACAATAAACCCTGTTGTGTACAGAGGTATGCATATAGTTGACTGGCGTTAATATCCTAATGCGTCACTATATACAGGTACATTAGAGTGCTGCCCAAGCACTATATATTCACTCCGACAAAGGGACTTCCTCAAAACGTCAGTTTTCTCTTTTCTAGTTTAGGCAGTTCCCCAACCCTTTTCAATTATTTTGCGGACTAAAACAAAAAACAGCATTCTGACTTAGGGTAATTTTTTTGGAAAGTGAATGTCTGCGAAAAAGAAAATGGTAAATCAAAAACGTTCATTGTTGGTGAGATGACATTTTATCACGATTACATTTGGTTAGTTTGCACATTTTTTGGTTAATTTGACATTAAGTGACAGCACGCCGCCTACTTTGTTGCTTACCTCAGTGGCATACAATATATTCAATATAGACTTTAATACAGGATTTTCCTCGCCGCCACCGTCTTGACAGATCACTTCGATATCACGTAGCTTACCAAAGTAGAAATCTCTCTCCTTCTCCAGACCATCCACCGTAAGCGTCAATTCAGCAATCTGTCAGGTTTATCAAATTGATGACACTGTTACGTTCACTGAAGTTAATCTTCCAACTAAGTCAAGTCTTGAGAAAGATTGTCAGGTTTCTGCAGGGGGTATGGGATGGGAGGATATTCCTCACTTCAACCCCAGGAGGGGATTACCCCCATCAAAATAGCCAATGAACGACATTTTGGAAAGATCAGCTGGTGGAAATACAATTATCTAAACTAAAATAATAGCTGAAATTTCGCGAAAAAAACGAAGTTTCAGTTACTGCCATTAACTCTATTTCACCCTGATGATCTGACTGCAAGCAGAAGGCCTGGGACTAGAAGCACAATAGAATTCCTCTTTCATATTTTTAATCAGTTGTAATGTTCTGTGTCTTTTGTGAAACTGTTTGAAATTTTGTCTCAGTATTCAATAAAGGAAAACGTATTTCCATTACAAATTTAAGAACAAAATTTGATAAAGTTCATGAGATATTAACTAACTTAAACTGCAAATGAATTTCTATTTGAAAACTAGTGCCAGTCCACTTTTGTGTTCCCAGATCACCTGGATGTAATTGGGTGTAAATGCTCCATATTCCTTGAATATACCCTTCGCTTCATTGCCATCACCATCCATTCAAATACAGAATTTGTGACCGTGTACACTATGAGTGATACAACATACAACTTTACTAGCCAGGGGTAGAATGTGGTATTTTACAATTTTCTTTTGATTTGTCACAAGTTAACATACCTGTGAGTTGAGTTCCTTTATCTCATTTGAGTTTGCTGCAGAAGAGCTAGTAGTTTTTGGTGGTCCTAGTTTAGGAGCTGCTGGTTTTGCACTTCGAGCTACAACACCACCCCCTATACCAGAAGAATAGGTGTTGGTACTGTAACAAATACACTTGCACGGAGGTTTGTCAGGGATTGACACACTGAAGGGGGCTGGTAAGTTTCTGAACCCAATGGGCAAAGCAAGGTGCATTCGGAGAACTGCCAGCCCCTCAAGGTGTGTCAATCCCGGACAAATCTAACTGGCTAGTATGGTCTTTATCCCCATGTCATGCTAAGATTAATTAGCATGAAAAATAAAGAAATTACGCATACTTTACCAAGTCTTGCATACCTCAGAGGTGAGTTTAGCTTTCACTTGCCATTATAATATGTAAGCAGGTTAGTTTGAGATAAGCCCACCTCTTTGGAACAAATAGAAAAGTCATTTTTGTGCTGGGCATGGGATAAGGAATGGAATACAGAGCATAATTTCTCATCAATGAGAAATGAATAATAAGTAATAAATACAACACTAGCTGAAATGTAAATGATTTAAAATAACCAGCCCTAAAGGAAAGCCTTAATAAATTCTGAAGTTCAGACCAAAATATTTTCTGTTACTCATGATGCAGATGCATCTATCTCAATGTCTATATTTGCAGACTAATTCGGAGATACAAGCAGTCTGAGCCATGGATGCAAAATGATGGGAAAATTTTATGTAAATTAAGATCATTCTGTATCAGATTTACAACTACAAATTAAGTTGACATTGTGGGGTTTTTCCATGAATTTTGATAAGAATCAATGACTCATGTCCTCTCCCCCAGTAATCTTGCCCAGTACCATGGTTGCTAAACTACCTCACTTTTTACCTGCTGGTTTCCTAGGGGTGGATTTTGGAACACTGGATGCTTTTGCAGCTCCTTTCACAACCTGTCCACCTCGAGCAGCCACAGGGTCATACTCAATCCCCAAGTCATAGTTGGCATCAAAAAACTTTTTGAACCATTGGGCAAACTCAAAATTATCCTGGAACTTTCCTTTTATCAGTTTATCTATTGGAATAATCTGAAAATGGAATAATTATAACACTTCAGATGTAATAATACAATATCTTTGTTCATTTGTTTAATATTAGACTTCAGAAATTGCAGTTTGACACTATTAAAGGCTTTGATGTATTTTAGTTTTTATCAAACTGCAGTAATCCAAGGATGCAGAAAAACTCTGAGAGTTATGAAACAAAATTTTGGATGCCATTGAGGCCAGATGCTGAAAAGACTACTAACTCTCTGTGGGCTCTTTTTATTGCTTTTATTATATCTTTTTATTACCAGAATTATTGCCAGAATCAATGTTGATCTCTTCTGAAAACTGAAAATTAAATCACACGGCATTACTAATTTGCATTTGTTGTGTTTGGGTCCTTACTGAATGGCACATGCACATAATTTTGAGTTTTAATAAAGGCTAAAATAAGGTTTGTGGTCTTGTGCATTATCTTATTTGCAGATACTCAGGTATCCACCCAATCCTGGCAGAAGATTTCATCAGTCAAAAGGAAGCAATTAAGGCAGGAATATGGTAATAACATTATGTTGTTAAGTTTATCATTTTGCAAAAAATTACACCATTTTTAATATAACATATCTTGAAATACCTTGTCAACTGAAGCTTTCTTGAAAGATGTCTGAAGTAACTTCCAATTTTGAATGTATTCATGTTCCAAGTTTGTGTTGAATTTCACTCTCTTTAATGGTATACAATCTAGTATTGGGAATTCAGAAAACAAACTTTAGGCACTAGTTCACAAGAGCTCACATACATATGCTTTGAATAAATGGGGAGTGTGCATGTATCTTTCCTTTTTGAAACATAAAGGGTTTATCATAAAGAGTTATAGGAAAGCTGGTCCTTGTTCTGTCAAATATTTTTTGCACATCATTTTGAACAGTAACATGCAGTTTTCCTTAATTTGGTCCAAGTGATACTCAAATTACACATTCCAGACTTTTAATCCAAATCACATGATGCCATTAAGATGAAAAAGAAGGGTAAACCTTGCTTAAAAGAAGGGTACTTTCTGTGCAAAACATACAAGTGGATTTCTCCAGTGAAAATTCTGGTTCTCATGAGAGTTTGTATCCTGACCAAAAAATTCTAGTTTTTATTTGATACAAAAGTAACTCTCTATTTGTTAAATATTGTTGCTTCCTTTCTAGGTTTATATGATTATTTCTCAATGACTGAATGAATGAAAAACCTTCATTTCAAAATGGTAACCTAATCAGTATATCAAATTGCTTTTATAGTCCCACAGTGCTAACAATAAAAATGATTAACAGATGGATATAATAGATATACAATAAATCAAGAATAAATCAATAATTATAATGCAATCATTATAACAAATAGATTGCTTTACTTATGATTGCAGCATATTGAATTAAATTTACCAGTAATCATATTGTGTCAAAGAGTACTCTTTATTATATAAGATTGTACTGTACTGTATCATACTGTCCTGTACCGTACTATACTGTATCATACTGTACTTGTTACTGTATTGTAATACCATATGTAATAGATAAAGCACGAGCAACCAAGACAAGGCGAGCTGCAAGCAAGCTGTTGTAAATCAGATACAGCTCTGATGTGAATGCTTTATTTTACTTATCAAATGGACATATCTAAATAGCCACATTTTCAAACTATTTTTCAAATTGGAGTGATTTTAGCTTTACAAATTGAGGAAATAGTTTATGTAAATCAGGACGATGCTGTATCTGATTTGCACCTATTGTTAAACATTCATTTCTTTTGAATTTTCCTGATGAATTATTAATGAATTTGGTAATGTACTTTACTATATTGAATGGTTCTGTACTAGTATCATACTTGTACCGTATTGTTGTACCGTACTGTACTGTACTGTACTGTACAGCATGTACTGATATCGAACATTTTTTTGTTTTGTGCCCTAAAAGGATCCCTTATAAAACAAAAATACAAGGTAAAAATCTGGAAGTTGAAGTTTTCTCAATAAAAACTTGCCCTTTTAAAAAATCATCAAAATCAGATTTCAACAACTTTCGTCAACACTCAAATCTACTACAGATTTAATTAACTGATAAATTATTGACTGACTAATCGTTCAGTGCTCTTAGAAAAAAGCGAGGGGGCATAAGCTAAAACTCCGTAATCACCCGGCAGACGGCATCAATTAACCCAAACTGTAAAGAATCTGTCTCGTCACGGTCTAAAAACTTAACAACTAACGTCTGAAAAGACACACAAACAGTTGAATACAGCACAAAGATCTTGGACAATCCTCCCACCTCAGTTCCTCTTTAGTATCCAGCTGAAAATCATACGTTTATGTTGTGTTAATGAAGAAAATTAACATATATATATAAAAATATACACACCAGTAAATATTCACGTGATGTTTTCAAAGCTTGTTTTCAAAATATACTTACTGGCAAATAACATATCCATGAACTGGCAATACGCAGCTCCTATTGACAAAGAAGGAACTATTGTTGAAACTCTGTATTGGAGTTACAAGTAATTCTTCAAAGTCAGATTTGAGGCATCCATCAAATTCGGTTACAAAATGAGTGCAGTGCTAAAGGGTTTGGACAAAATTAATCGACTCTTACCTGAACATAATTGCTCTATTTTAGTATAGCTTACTTGTAGCTGGCTATTAACCCAGCTAAGCATATCATGACGACTAAGGTTGTCTGAAGTACACGAAGTTAAATGTACATTCACCGCCATACTTCGATAATTTTGACTGAACTTGCCCCTTTGACCGAGCGTTTACATAAATTTCGGGAAGATTGGGTCCAATACTTCCTGTGCCATTAACACATTTTATTACATTGAGGTTTAATAAAATACTTTAATGCCAACGTTTCGTTACAACCAGTAACATCATCAGAGCGAAATGATTACAGCAATAATTTCACGGCTTAATTGACTTGCTACATTATTGCTGTAATTATTTCGCTCTGATGATGTTACTGGTTGTAACGAAACGTTAGCATTAAAGTATTTTATTAAAACCTCAATATCATGGTTTTTCTTAAAGTTATTTGCTGGACGTTAATTTTTATTACTCGATTGAGATTCCCGCTTGGTACCTCGATTGCCGAAATTTTATTTCAATGTTGATGTATCTATCGTCTTTATTGCCCTATCCCATTATGTCCTTCATATATCATTCGTTCCATCATATAACGTCATATGCTGTCACATACCAACCGTCATATCCCATATCCCGTCGGGCTTGCAAGGCGCCTTGGCATCAGGGAAGAGGACAATGATTTTGACCCTCTTTTCACTTTTTACTTCAGATTACGTGTGCACCAAACTTTGCTGCCTCCCATTGCTCCTGTGTCTGCAACGCTTCTGTGACTGGAAAATCACAGCACCGTTACTGAACGCACAGCAAAAAAAAAACAAAACAACAAACAACAAGATATTGATGTTTTGTGTGAATGCCCTCGATCTGAGAGTATACTATTGTTTTGTACGTTTGCTTGATTTTTTGAATACCGCCATTAAACATTTTTTATTTTGTCAAAACCGCGTGCGTGGCACACTATTTTTCATATTGCTGTTGGCTTGGAAAATGCCATTCTGCACTCGGTTGATGTCGTCGTATAAAAAATTTGACCTGAAGCTTTTGAGTGAAGACCGATGTAGGGATGGTGTTTAGCCATGTTAGGATCTTATGTTAGCCAGTTAGGGCCTTACGCACTAGTCAGTTGAAACCGCCACCCCCCGGTCCCAGGACATAGTGGGGGATTTGATCTATACCCCGACCAAATGATGGCAAAACCTCCAGCTCCTGGGGACGACTTTTGAGTTAAATCCCCCACCAATTCGAAAACCATTTTATAAGACGCAACTGTCAAACTTAACTGTCAAAAAACTATTACCATAAATACTGAGAAACTGTATACAGTTTATTAATGTAATCATGTTAAAATTTAATATAAACTACAGTAGTACCAGCGTCAGCAACTACAGTCTTTGCTCCAGGTGGGTACTGGAACCTGAATCAAAAATTGTCTAATCCCCCACCCCCAAGGGACAAACTATTGGTCAATACTGATCCCATGCCCTTTGTTAACCCCCTGTATGTCCCGGGACCGGGGGAGTGGAGGTTTCAATTGACTAGTGCATTAGCGGTTGGGCTACGTACATGTAGGGCCAGGGGTTTGGATTTGGATCACCGTCAGTATTAATAAAATCTCTAAATTTTTGATAAAACATGACGCCGCTACATCAACTGAGTACAGAACACTGAGTTTTGATGAGTCCGAGTCCGCTAAAATGTGAACGCACCTTCAGATGCTGAAAATTGTATTTCTAGCCATCTCTCACTTCCGGTGACACGTCGGCAAGTTTGTGTCTGTCCGATTGTGAGATACGGTGCTTGGTTCACTGAAATTTTCCTGAAGCTAAGAGGATTCCTTGTAAGTACTTACGTATATTACTAGGCCTAACAGTGTAATCTTTGCTTAAAACAGTTCTAACGGAAAATCATCATGAATATCTTTACAGACTTCCAAATCCAAATAAAAAACTTAGTCGACGTCCTCAACTAGGCGAGGGGCGATTTGAACTCAAACTTCGCTCAATCAATTCCAGGGCTATCACCTCAACAGGGAAATAAATTTTTCAGTTCGCGTCTGCTGTATAGGATGATAAAAGTGTTCTTTTCAGGTTATCTCGAGGATGATTCTGAAATAGGTTCAGCATTGACAAAGCCTAGACTAAGGGTCTGCACCCCTCAATTTTATTGCACTGTCAGAGCATTGACTAGAGAGTAGTTGGTGGATTTTTAAAGTATATCACACCTCTGGACAGAAGGTCCACCAACTACTCTCTGCTTACAAAGATAAACTAACAGCAACTTAAAACCTCTGCAACATCATATTCAGGGTCAATAGAAAAAGCAGAGGCTGCCAATGAGGCTGTCAAAACATCAGTCAACTTCCCACCCACTCTTCTTCAAGATTACTCTAGTCAGGACAATCAATTTTCACCAACACATAATTTGTGGAGGAACATGTAATATATTATACTCCAGTTCTCATTGGTGGTATAGCTGTTGATTCTTAATTAAACCTTAAATGTTCAAAGGGTTGCAGGTTCAATTTGCATCTGGAACACTGAATTTTTCTAGGCATTATTATTATTAATAAATATGTTGTTTTTAAACCAGATTTTAAACTTTAACAATGTCTGAAAAACTTGTTCTGGTCACTGGTGGGGCTGGTTATATTGGTAGTCACACAGTTGTTGAAGTTTTAAAGGCTGATTATGATGTGGTGGTGGTTGATAATCTTTTTAACTCCTCACAAGGTAAGATATCTTACTGTAAAACTACCTAAATTTATTCTCAATTAATTTTAATTATAAAGAAATTCAATGGAACATGAAAGAGTGCACAACCGGTATATCAACATTCAAATAATAACATTTCATTTTGTCACTCGCCAATGCACGATTAAGAAGTTCTTAATAAAATAACAAAAGAACTTAATACTTTCTGGTGAAGTCATGTGATCAATAATAATAGTTAACTGCAGTCTCCTACTGCAAGTTTTTTTTAAATTTTTTTAACTTACTGTATTAATTCCTCAACCCATGGTGACATATTGTTCATAGCATGCTTCAAGCTAGGTCATATGTGTATTTCAATTAAAGCCATAGTCTAGAGATTTTAATTTTCATTAAGACGAGGGGTCCAATCCTTGACTTGAGCATAATATTTACAAAGTCAGTTTAGGCTGCCGCTAAGGTATTGTGCCACGTCTGTCAATCCAAGGTATAAATTAATGTAATCAAGAATGGTGAGTGGCTAATTGGTTCAAGAAGTAAAATCCTTTGGAAAGCTTTAAGGAAGCATGTTTGCTCAGGTTCTTAACAAAAAATTAATTTTTCTTTGTATTCCTGTGTATAAAGGAAATTCACTTGTCCATATATTACAGTACATGCTGTAATTCTAATTAAGTTGTTTTTAAGGAAGTTTGCTGTTCACTTTGAAATATTTAATTCAAACTTTGAGTTATGGTGGGGAAATGGAGAAAGTATTAATATTCAATGAATACCTGGCAATCAGGTTATGTATTCAATTTCAATCTTGAGCTCAATGACATTCTTGGAAAATTTGGGCTGGACAAATGTTGATCTGTCATCTGCCAATTCTCTTTTATATATGTACTGTGTCTGTGAAAAACCATGGATTATTAATTATTGTAAATCCATTTTATAAAATCTTGTTCAACTTCCAGAAAGCATTAGAAGAGTTGAAGCCATCAGTGGAAAACCAGTTACATTCTATAAAGTGGATCTCTTAGACAAACCTAACCTGGAGAATGTTTTTAAAAAGGTAGTTATGAACTTGGAATATTTCAAAACCAGTTACATTCTATAAAGTGGATCTCTTAGACAAACCTAACCTGCAGAATGTTTTTAAAAAGGTAGTTATGAACTTGGAATATTTCAAAACCAGTTACATTCTATAATGTGGATCTCTTAGACAAACCTAACCTGCAGAATGTTTTTAAAAAGATAGTTATGAACTTGGAATATTTCAAACTAAGCTTCTCTTTGCTATGATGGATTGTTTTTATTATTATCGGATTGAATGTTTGCAACCATAAGCATGACTAAAGGCCAGGTCCATTGGTACATGTAGGTTCACTTCCATGTTAATTTTTAATTACTGTAAGCACTATCATTGTTATACTGTCTACTGCAGAGGAAATTGTTGGCACCCCCAGGAGATCAAATGGATGTGATCATGTTTTGATTGTTGCTACTGTGGCATCAGGAGAACAATCAAATGGCCACCAAGCTTTCTTTAATTTAGTAACTAAACCATAACAACTGTTGCAATGTTTAGAATCAGATTGTAATCCAGTAATCATAGAGGTTGTGGCACATTCATTACAATCAAAGCAACACCGAGTGTTACAACGCAAGCTGTAAGGTGTACATGTATGCTTTTATCGCCATTAATTCGTAGCATAAATGTCTTATAGTTAGTAACAAACTTCATCAGTAACAATTATAATAACACTACTTTTTTTTTGTAGCATAGGTTTTGTGCTGTGTTGCATTTTGCTGGTCTTAAGGCAGTTGGAGAGTCTGTTACTATTCCCCTGACATATTACAACAATAACATCCAGGGAACAATCCATTTAATTGAGGTAACTTAGCTAGTGTTGAGCACTGTGTTTTTTGGTGCTTACTTCAGTTCAATAATTCACCATCAATTTTATATTGGTGACAAGGTACAGGAAGGCTACTACAGTGTAGTTACCAACTTTGAATCGTTTATAATCTACACTGTGCATGTAAAAATAATACTACAGTAAGACTGACTATTTGAACTTTTATTACTGGTATGCTGAACTTAAAAGTTAAAGAGATTTCATTTTAGCAGGCTAGCCAATTCAGCAGTGAAACTAGTATTCAAAGGGGCTCTGCATAAATTGCCAAGTAAACAAAATTACTAAGAATTAAACTACCATATACAAATTTCAAGCACTACTATACATAAAACTATGCTATATTTACAGAGGATGAAAATGTTTAAAAATATGAGTTTTAAAATTTAAAAATCAATACATTTCACAATTTGAAAATTTATTTCTCAAATTTATTTAGTGTATGGAAAAATATGATGTGAAGAACATTGTGTTTTCATCATCAGCCACGGTGTATGGAGAACCTCAATATTTACCACTTGATGAGAAACATCCAGCAGGGAGATGCACCAATCCTTATGGAAAGACTAAGTATTTTATTGAAGAGATCCTGAAAGATGTTGTCATGTCTAAAAAGGTGATTTGATAAGTCTGAGTATATATTGATTAATTTGATGCATGTGTGGCTTGATACAACTCTACATGATAAGATATGATACTATTGTGTAAGATGTACCATTAAATTTTGATATGATGCATCATTGATATACAGTACATTCATATTAATTTGATATTATATATAAGCCGTCTAGGGCTCAGAAATCATTTTTCTGAGATAATGAGCTTGATGAACATTGGCTAGT
>JBAHVQ010000337.1:831362-853291 GCA_036872915.1 Nanipora kamurai | reverse complement strand
TTTGATATTATATATAAGCCGTCTAGGGCTCAGAAATCATTTTTCTGAGATAATGAGCTTGATGAACATTGGCTAGTCATCTATATAAAGTATATATACATGATACAGCTATATGACAATCATATATGATATGATACATGATATATTGTCATGATATATTTTGTGATATCAGACCATATGGGATGAGTTAACATAATTATTGTGATGATCATCATGTAGCGGACATATGATCAGATGTATGATATGAAAAAGTAAAAATGGTATAGGTGTAGTATATGATATTTTTTTTTGATGTTCTGTAATTATTTTGATATGTGATAAGAAACAATTATACCTCACATTAACTAATAGCAATAATAATGTCATTTACGGTGTAGTCTATATACAGACATCAAACCTCAGAGGAGCCAGTTGTGCATGTTACACAACAATATTTGACACTTTGCTATCAGATATTCTTGATTCTAATTAAATCAAGGTGATTTATTTGCAAATATCATGGGACCTTGAAACAGCCAATGAATCAAACTAAGCTATTTTTGGTACTGTACATTATTAAACTTTAGAACTTATGTATTAGACATTATGCTGTATTGCACATAATTAAATCACACTGTAACAAGTGCTGTGCACTTTGAAAAAACAGGATCAAAACATTCTACATATCTGATTTCCCACAACCATAATATAGTTAAAGAAATGTCAAACATTACCAATGGTGTGTAAACAAAGTTTGCTATTTGGTGTTACTGCAATCATTTTAGGATTGGAATGTCATCTCTTTACGTTATTTCAATCCAGTTGGCTCGCATAAATCTGGAAATATTGGTGAAGACCCACAGGTATTTCAAACAGATCATACAGTACTTCAAGATCCTATTACTAGTTATGTTTTGAATCTTGACTGTTAGTCTTAAATCTACTTTATTTTAAACAGGGTATTCCAAACAATCTTATGCCATACATAACTCAAGTGGCAGTGGGAAGAAGAAGCCATTTGAAGGTCTTTGGGAATGATTATGAAACATCAGATGGAACAGGTAGTGTTGGTGCTGGAGAATTAACTCTTCACTACCACAGGGACATTCTCTTATTATTTTACTTTGGCTGACACCAGCTGATTTTACTTATTAAATGGAGGAGTCCCATAGTGAAAGGGTTAAATGCTCATTTCTGATACATTTTCCTACTGATTCAAGAGACATTAACCCATTAAGGGGCAAGGGCACACTTTAGCATTATACTGTGGCTTAGCAAGTCATAACAAAGCTGTTGCCTATTTCCAGCTTTGAATTTAAAAGATTTTAAAACAACATGAACACTTTAACAAATGACCAATCTGTCATGTTTTGCCAGGTGTTCGTGATTATATCCATGTTGTGGACTTAGCTTTAGGCCATGTGGCTTCCTTAAACAAGATGCTGCAGTTGCAAGGTTCCTGTGGCTACAAGGTAAGAATGATATTGAAAAATACTTTTATATGGCTGGTCAGGGCAGCATCAACCAGGGGGTTGGGGGTTGCAACCCATCAAATAATTCTGGAAATAACTATTGAAAAATACTTACAATAGATGCATGTATTGTGGCATATTTCATGTGACTAGTCTTACATATACATTTTCTTTCCAAACCTCACTGAAGATAGTAATAGGGACCTATAGCAAGCCTATAGACATACATTAGACTACAGTATAACAGGGGGTTATAATTCACTGGCAAGCTCAAATAATTTCCTCCCAAGCTAGCTGACTCTAAATACTAGAAATGGGATTTCAGAGATCTTAGATTTTCAAAATTTTCAGGCTGATTACTCCCTAACGTGGATGGGGTTACACCATCAGATTGGCTTCCCAATCCTTTTCATGTTGTAATGCAACTGCTGGTCAACATATAGTTATGAATTTGAACCCCTCTCCTCCTGCTCATTGACCCTATTCCATCATAATATTTTCCCACTCTTGTTCTCCCACCTTCCCCCATCTCATCTTATCCTCATTTCCTTTCTTACCCCTTTCCCAAACCTTCTTTCTAACTCTTTCCCCTGCCAATCCGTTCTCTCACCCCATTCACCTCTCCCTCCATCCTCTCTTATCTTGTTCATCCTCTCCCCTTTCTCTACAATACAGCCTTGTACCCTCCCACACCTTCTCCCCTACATCCATTCCCTTATACTGCCCCACCCTACTCTGCCTCTATTTATTCCATCCCAACTCTCCTCTCCTCTTTTTCCTTTCCTTTTTCCTCTTTCCTCTTCCACTCAACTCCCTCCTATTCTTTCCATACCTTCTCTACCCCCTCATGACCTCCTGGGCTTTCAATTTGTTGTTCAGCTAATAATGAATTGCAGCCTCCAAACTGGTATTTAAATGGCATCTTCTTGTCAGGTTTACAATCTTGGAACTGGTCGTGGACAGTCTGTTCTTGAAATGGTTAAAGCTATGGAAAAAGCATCAGGGAAAAAGGTAAAGTTTTTTTCCATTATTAAGTTGCCATAACTTTGCTTAGAAAGTAACAAATTGGACTGTATTATTGGACTTTAATTTACTAGTTTATTGATCTACAGATTGAGCAGTACGGTTGACACAAATACAGAATATAGTTATTGGAATTAAGTGCTTTAGTGGCTAGGTGTCTCTCTTGAAAGAATAAAAATGTGTGGTGAAGAGTGTACCTGTGGCTGGCAAAAGGTTTAGTTTGTTTTGTTTTTTTTCAGTACTTTACATTGTTAGATACAATGTATCTAGTTGTGTAACTTTTTGTTGGAGAAAACATTAGAAGAAAGGCTTTTTCCCCTTATTCCCCTTGAAAAAATATTTGTTGAGCTTGGTTGTGCTAGAGAAAACAACCAAAAACATCTAGTTAGAATATGTTTCAAAATTATTCAGAAAAGTGAGTCACTTAAAAAAAAAAAAAAATTGGAGTTGGCTCATTTCGAACTGAAACTCTGTACTTATGGTTAAGCACCAAAATTAATGATAAGAACTAACTGGCAAAATTACATTTACATTTTTCACAAAGGTCTCCTACAAAATAACTGAAAGGCGAGCTGGTGATGTGGCATCTTGTTATGCTGATCCATCATTAGCAGAAAAAGAGCTAAACTGGAAAACAGAAAGATCCCTTGAAGAAATGTGTAAGTGCAGAAATGACTAACTTTACATTTTTTGTTAAACGGGAAAAATGGAAGTAGATAATGTGAAAATACAAAAACACAGAATACCTAATTTTGGCACAAAGCATCTACAGTATACAGACTAATAACCAGCAAAAGTTTATCAAAGTACTATTTCCCATGAGGACAGTGATTTAAATCAAAATTTAAATTTTAATTACAATGTGAATTAGAATGTAAAATTATTCAAATTACTGTACAGTACTGTAATTCCTTTGTACAACAAAAATCGGCACCATAGTTCCTTCATACAGCAAAAACACAATTTGTATGTACTTTCACTTAAATACTTGAATTATCTACCATTTGCATACACCTAGGGACACTACAAAAATCACAAGCAAACCCTCAACCCAGAGTGTATTAAAAAAAATTAGTAAGATTTTACTGACAAAATATGGAATGAGGGTTATCATGAATGGAATGGTAAATATGGTGAATGGTGTACCTCAGGAATTCCTGTTAATTTTACCAACTTATCATTTTAACTTCCTGCTTTGTCTAAAAGGCGAAGACTCATGGAGGTGGCAAGTCCAAAATCCAAAGGGGTTCCAAGATTCATAAAATAGTCATGTGGCAATGTAAAGTCAAGAAAGTCATGAAGGAATTGGGCAATGTAACCAGCTGCTTTTTACAGTTGGCAAAAGACGCAAATATTTATAAACAAAATGAAATTTGAGTAAGTGTAGTATTTAATAGTAGCTATACTAAGTATGAAATCCATTTTCCAAAGATTTGATGGATCCCAAATTTTCCCAAATATCTTCTCATGGATGCCCCTTCAGATTCACCAATCAGAGGTATTTCATGGTTACTATTCCCATACTGAAATTTAGTTGCATCAGTTTAGTATTTTAATATTCTTTCATGACTCTACAAATAAACCTATCCAGCTGCATCAAATAATGGGAGTCAGCTTAAGGTTTGTCCTAAAAACTTTTAGAGAAAGGGATGGATTCAAATTAAATCTTAAATCAAGTGGAAATTATCCTTGATCTAATACTAACATTTAGAATTCAGGCAGCTGCTCATCCCTTTGACAAGTAGAATCATCTAGCATTCATCAAAATACTAGACTACCCCTTTGCCCCTTAATGGGTTAACATCCAGAGATTTTGTATTAGAAACATGTAACGTATGCGCATTGTGCATAGTCTTAAATGTAGTGTTCATTCCAATTCAGCCAATTAAGAAGTCTGAGGAAAGTGAAGATCAGATTTTGAATAAGTGTAATTATAATTATCCTGTACTCAAAGATGAACAAGGTGTAACAATTCATCAAGAGTAGACATGACGTAGGAAGGAAAGAAGAGAGAGTTGGGGCTACATGTAGCTATGGCAGGATGGAGGGAAGGAGAGAAAGACTAAAGGAAAGAAAGGGGAAAGAAACTTCAATCTTGAAATGAATTGTGAAGAAAAGCTGTCTGAATCTTCTGAAAATATTTAAGACAGAAAGGCAGTTTTTGGCTTAAATAATCCAAAAATGTCCTTGCTGCCACTTTTGATTTGCTGAAGCTTTCTAGCCCCACTTTTTATGCAACTGCTGTAATTACTAACTACAATAAATACATACAAGAACTTTACTTAAACTTAAATTAATGAATATTTTTATACTTTGCAAAACTGGAAATACCAGTACTTATAATCAGTTACCAGGAATTAGATGTAGCATCTACAGCAGGAAATATGTTTAGTACTGTACACCATGAAGATAAATGCCTGCTATAATTTGTGATTAACCTCCAATATGTTTAATGGTAGGTCTTTTTTATTAAATAGAAAAACTGTCATGAATAAACTGAAAATAAATTTTAAGAAGCATATTTAGTGGAACAGATGTATAGTATATGTCAAAATGTTATCCAAAACACTGCTTTAATTTCCCAAGATTTTCAAAATGAATGCGTCAGGGTTATTGTGATTTCTTTTATAGGGAAATGTGCAATGGTCTGCTATAGTTTTCAGGGTGAACACATGTTTAATAGTCGTTTTGGAGTGTTAGTTTTTAGTCCCACGTTAAACATCAGGTGGCACAAGGGTGTGCCCTAGGGGCTCCCCTCTAAAAGAAAATTAGGTATGTTCATCCCTGAATCCTTGGGACTAACATAGAAATCTCCTTTTTCCAATCCAATCTTGGCAGTTGATACCTACCCTGGATTTCTTGGTACTTCCAAGAATTCAATCCATGATATTGTTTCCATGGCAGTCTGACTTGGCAAATTGTACTCATTTTTGTCATCAGAAGGCTGCAAATGACCATTTAAATATACTTGCATTAAAATTTTCCAAATGAGTTGGCCACCACAGCCTATCAGCAGCACTAACAAATTCACTACTATTCCTTCGCTTTGTGAAATTGCTATATCCTGTTTCACGTTTAGACCATGAGATTTTATGTAGTGGTGATACAGTGTGCAGTGGTCTAGCTGAGCACTGCTTTACTTGACAAGGAGTCCAGCTCATGGTGATGGGTCACTTGATGATTTGAATCCATTGATGTGAGCCATTATATAAACATTGAATGTTTACAGAAATGGTTTGCAGTGTGTCAGTGGCATCGTAACAGTGCATGTTTCCCCTCTTGTGACTAAAGCTATATTGCATCTCCATGCAGTTGTTTGAGTGAAGTTACATAGGTCAAATGTGAGGAGAATCCTGTTTTGTTAAGGTTTTTTCTGATTTTGACCGGCAGTGAAATTGGACCCAAGATTGCTCATACTTGACCTCGGGGGAGAACAGGTCAGTTAAAGCTGACAGACTTATCTAGTGTAACTAAATAACTCCCTTGCACTATAAATTAATACTTTCAGGGTAGCCTGCTGCATTTGCTTATGATTTCTATGGTGTAACTGGTCTAGTCCCAATCCACTGCATGTACACCTTTGTTTATATGCACTTGTCAAAGATGTTCATTGGAAACCATGGAATAAAATCATGCACCTCCAACCTTATTGCCCTCCATTGCTTCTCACAAAAAATTTACTCCAGACATTTCATATTGAGAAATTAAATATTCATACTGTATTGACATAACAGCTTCATGCACTTATTTAACAAGTTATTTATGTTTTCTTTCATAAGGAAAACATAATGCATATCTTGAATATTATAGTTAAATATCAATAATTTAGCATTTTTTCAAGCATTCATTTCCCACTCAGGTGTCAAATCCTCAAACACTTCATGCAGTTGTCTCTCTTACAGAAATTTAAGTGCTGATGAAATTTAAATGTTTTTTTGATTCCAATAGAAATGTTTCCGTTGATTTACCAAAATAGAAGTAGAGGTTAATTGGAAGAACAAGTGTTTCCCTAATTTGATGCGAGCACTGAAAAAATGTTCACAATTATTTTGTTTAGAAATGACTGAAACAACTCTGATATGGAAACATGGCTTTCAGCCAACCATCACACACTTAGATGATATTTTATAAATAAACTTGGAAATGGACAAGGAAGAGTGGAATAAATAAGCTTTGTAATATGAAATTATTATTCTAAAAAGGCACTTTGGTATTC
Organism: Nanipora kamurai; assembly: GCA_036872915.1. NCBI lineage: Eukaryota > Metazoa > Cnidaria > Anthozoa > Scleralcyonacea > Helioporidae > Nanipora > Nanipora kamurai. The sequence goes on along the minus strand of JBAHVQ010000337.1, from coordinate 846,601 downwards.
AACATTTCTACAGGTAGCAGACATTCTTGACTACCATAATTTACACATGAAAATGATTAATAACTAAGTTCCTTCTTACACAAAATCAACATCAAATTAAGAATGATACAATCCAGACAACTATTGGTCGTCACGATAATGGTTTTGAGGGTCACTAAGCGTCCCTCTGCTTTGACGTGTTAGCAGCAAATCTAAAAATCGTTTCACACTACTCAAACGTTCTGTCACTGATGTCATAGACAAGATGATAAGCTTTGCCTCAATGTTCAGTGGCATGGCTTGTAAAAGCCACCACAACCATTTCCATCCATTAGTTTCAGATCTTGTTTCTTGATCAGGAATTTGTCCAAGCGCTTGCAATATGCAAACTTGCTGTTGATGTTGCAAGCCAAAGACCCATTTGGTCATCAGATTATATACCTCTGAGTTCAATACTTTAATGGCATTATCTTCTGCTTTCTCATCAGTAAGCCATTCAATTTTAGCAGTGTTATACCCATCCTTCATACCCTTTTCTAGCACTTTAAATCGTCTTCCTCCTACAGTACGAACAATTGATCTTCCGTCAGGTAGAAATTCAGCACTTTTTATCTCAAGCATCGTTCCCACAGCTGCAAATCCATTCTGTTCATCAGGGACACACATACCAAATTGACGAGAACCACTTTCCATACATCGCCGTATCATTAGTTTGTAGCGTGGTTCAAAAATATGCAATGGGCAAGCAATGTCTGGAACAGCCAATGTGCAAACAAAGATTGGAACTTCAGGCATGTTGCTTTCATCACTAACAAAAAGAACATGGAACTATTGTTCAGAACAGTGGAGTTGTAGAAACTACCAGACAGTACATACTGTCTAATACCATTCTTCACAAGGACTTTATTTAAATGATTGATAAATAATTTATCTGTGAGGCACATACAAATCATGACATTTAGCAATAAATGTGTTCAGCAACAATTATTTTATTATTCAATTTAGTTTTAAATTAATGCTGTTTTTCTTCATTCTTTGGGTAACTGGGCTAACTTTTTTGACAACTAGACCCCCTGGCATAGGTCAAAAAATAGGTAAAATAAGCCTTGTTTACTGAGGAGCATCAAGCATATGAGTTAGATACTATTTGCAACAATGTTGCCCGATTGATGTGTATTATCAAGCCATTATTGGCAAGCAGTGATTTGCATGTGTCACTGCAGTCTTTCAGCCAATCCAAAATGTGAGAAATAAAAATCAAAATAAATAACAGTTGAGTTTGGTAGCAATTTTTAGCTACTTACATCCGTAGGAACTATATCAAATCAAAGTCAGGAACAGTTTCCTTTAAATGTCACTTTTGGTGAATATTTAAACAGCATTAGGGAAACAATGACATTTTAGAAAAAAAATCCTAGCACAATTTCAGGCCCACAATTTCTGAACTCACATCAAACTTGTATGCTTATGATTCTTGCCGCCATCCTCTGACCCTGGATAACTATGCAAGCATCATTAATGAAGGTGATGAATGATATTATCTTGAGTTATCTGTTATTGATACTATAAATGTACAGTGAAACTCGGATCAGTTGCATATTGACTAACAACAGGCAATTATATTGCTATCCTTCCTAACGTAACTTATTTGACTCGATCAGTTGTGCCTTCATATCCTAGTCAATTTGGGAGCACATTAAAATTCAATACTAGTTATCCATCTTTAATTACTAAAAGGGCAAGATTTTTCAAATCCTGTTCCATTTTCAGAGGCGGCATGCTTTTGAAAACGACATCCGCGTTGACTCGCGTGATTTTGTGGAAGATGCAGTTATTTCCGCGGTTAAAGGACCGAGTCGCCTCCCGCCTAATTACGTAACATTAACTTCTGACGCAACGCTAATTTTGCTTTCTCTTCCTCTGTCGTAAATCAAACGACGACAACTTCAAACCTTTCTTACCTCATCATGTTTTTAAGTTCGGTCTCATAGGCTGTCTTCCTGGCGAGGTACTCCATCTCGAATTTACCCCGGAGAACTTCTTCCAACACTTGACATACACCCCGATTGCCTTTGGTCACCATCTCTAGGTAGCGCTCAAGATTAGTTCGACAACAAGGGCAATCAAAACGGTGGTCCAAACATCGGGAAAGACATGAGCGACAAAACGAATGGCCGCACGGCGTAGTAACAGGCTCGTATATAAGATTATAACACAATTTGCATTCGAGTTCGTCTAACAATCTCCCTTGTCTAGGGCCCTGATCTTGATCACACCAGCTCGTTTCATTGGCCCCCATGTCCACATCTTTTGACACTTCTGTCGGCGTTTTAGTTGTAACAGACATTTGGTTACCTACTGCACGTTCGCCTTCCGTGCACTGATTGAACGATGAAAGTATTCTGGGATTAACTGAAACGTCCAAGGTCTCGGTCCGTTGGTTCCTGTCTGTCCTCTCAACTTGAACCTCAATCGGCCTTGCGTTGGTGTCTTCCCAAGGCGTTCGCTCTCCGTAAGTCTTCCTCATGTTCGATCTCTTGCCTGGTCGAGGTTGTCGTTCGGCACGGTACAAAAGTTTCTTTTCGGAGCTAGGCAATTCAACTTTGCAAATTTTACTCAATAGTTCGCGAAGGCAGGAAGTGAGCGATGCTCGGTAGCCATCGTCATCTGGCTTCAGCGCCGAGGCACGAAGGTACATCATAACTGCTTCCTCATGGTCACCACAGGCTGATAGAAGTTCTCCCCTACTTAAAAAAACCTTGCTCTTAAAAGGTTTAAGTTTACAAGCAATTTCTAAGTCCTGCAAAGCTTCAGCAGTCCATCCGCGACGGAGAAATCCTCTCGATCGGAGGTGAAACAAGTCGACATTATCTGGATACTGCTCCATTAGCGTCCCGACATGATTCATGAATTCACTTATCTTGCCTTCAGCTAGTAATTTCTCGGCCCCTGCAATGGTTTCCCTTAAACGAACTTCCTCGCCAAACCAATTTCCCATAAGTTCACGAACCACGATATTCAAAGAATATTCCAGACAGGACCAAACACGACAACACGGACAAACAGTCAAGTTCTCTTTTTTATACGACGATAAGCAGTTACGGCAAAATGTATGTCCGCAAACTATGGTCACTGGCTCATGAAACAGTTCTTGACACAAACTACAACTGAAAATCCTCTCTAATATTCCCTTTTCCTCGTCGGTAGGGTCAAGTGTCAAAGCTTTTTCTTCAGCGAGTCTTCCTTCTTCCACCGAAAGCAGAGTAGAGGTGAATTCGGTGAGGTGCCTTTCGTCCATTTCTCCCGAGCTGAAAGACTTACGATACAACTCAAATGCTTCGTCGAGTTTTCTTAACCGCGATAAATTTCGTTTAGACTGTAGTATTCGATCTCGTTTCTCTGTACACGAAAACATTTTTCACGACTTCTTCGTGGACCATACGCTGGATGGCAAAATGGCCGTATTAAGTCGTCGTCTTTCTAGAACATGAATGTGTGATTTCCTCGTTGTCACTGAAGACTCTTATCTCTTGGAGACACTGTCATACCATTCAATAATTGTTTAAGCTTCAAGGGAAGTCATCATCACATAACCGACAGAACTTACATAACCAGTGATAATATGTTACGATATACTGTCTACTGACATTTATTTTCAATACAAGTTCCTATATTTACCATCAGAAACCACGTACACGTGACGAAGCCATGTGCCTGTATCACATATGGATACGGGGGGACGTTTGAGCGCTTAAATTAGTCGCGACCCCGCACGTGGCGATTCGACCTGTGAACCATTTCTAATCCTAGGGCAAGAATACGATATTTCCACTTATTTTCTGCTGCCGAAAAAGTTTATATTCCTTTCTTGTTGAGCACAACTTTTACCTGCCATCCTATTTGGTTATTTTGTGATCTTAAATTCATCTTTTTTGCTGTAACGAATCGCGTTGCCTAATTATCCTTCGTTTTCAATTTAAAATTTAATGACATGATATCATCTTGCCTGTCCACTCGTCGCAAATGCATTTGAATTCAATGCAAACGAGTTGTCAAATCAAACTAAGGAATTCTTGAGCACGTGAGAGGGCCTCATGGAGAGACCAGACCCGGCGTGAGACTTTGCACGCGTATTATTACCGAAAATCAATTTTTTTTGTTAAAGGAAGTGACTCGGACCCGATATAGGTTGGAAGTGAAATGGAAGTGAAACTTAAAATGCTACCATACGAATTATGAATTCGACGAATAAGCCCTCGTGCTGCGTCCAGTCGATTAACAAAGAAATTTCCCCCCTTGAAATGAGTAGTGAGTTCGGCAAGAATATGGAATGTCGATGTAAGGTATGTTTCCAATTGTTTGATAACTGACTGTGAATGATGCCTCCTCGACGCGTTCTTTGGAGTGTTTCCACAATTCCACTTAAAAACTTGGGCGGCCAGCTGTCTTCAAAAAAAAGTATTGCTCCCTCTAAAAAATAAAACATAAGAGATAATCATCTAAACATCAGTTTCAGATGAAAACAAAAGGTCGCGAGAGACAGGAAATCAAAATAGGTGAAGAAGTTTTCAATCGTGTCTTAAAGTTTTTAAGATTATTAAAAGGCCATCTCGTAACTGTAAAGGCTCTCCCAATGACAAGTAAGTTTGGGCTTACAGCAGGCCTACCTTACATAAGGAGTGAGCCGCTACAAAAACAATTTTAACGTATTACGTAAGCAGTAGAACAACACAAAACTCACATTCCTACTGGTGTAGACCAGTCTCTATCTTATATCCGTCTCATCACATACGGCTAAGCCTCTTATCTGTTTTGAAGGAATGGCACAATTGCAGTATTTTCAAAGTCCTTCGTATATTCTTTGTATATTTTCATTAATTCTCTTTTATAGCTCTTTGTATATTCATTTCTTCAACTAAAAATCTTTCATTAGAATTGGAGATCACGATGAAAATAGGCCGCTTCTTGTTGTGAAGCTGTAAGTTCATAGTATCGCTAATACTCATCAATAATTCATGAGGGGGAAGAAACAAGAGAAATGGCAGCTTAATACGTTAAAGTCTCAGGAAATTTTTGCTGATCAAACTGTGGAACGCCATGGACTCAGAAAAACTCTGAGCTCCAGACGGGACCCGAACCCGCAACCTTCTGAATGCTAGCCAGACGTTCTAACCATTGAACCATTAAAACTCAGATGCTTCAATACTATACTTTGATGCTTTGATACTTTGATAGTCATAGTATCAAACTGCAAACTCAAAATTCAGATTAGCTTAATAGGTTGTTAGGAATTGTATACTGGATCATCCTTTTTTTCTTGAGAAACTTTTCTTTAGGTTTCCTCGGCTAAAACTTCCCGTATTTCAGAATCACGATCGGTAAATAGGATCATTTCCATGCGTTCGTATCGTAAGTAATATACATGTGTGCATACCAACTGAATGGCATTTTCTACAGCCCGCCCCATTCCCGAATGTTCGTCCGCTGGTATTGTGGCCGGTTCACATGAAAGAAAATCTCATCAATCATATAAGATCGGCCCTTACGTAAGAAGCGGTAAAAAATTTTGTACAAACGGTAAACAAATGTTAACTTTACTGGTTACGCGAGCAACGTGTCTCTGAGGCCTGACCTACATGGTATGAGAATAGTATGCGAATGCTCGTCCTGATGTATACGATTGAGTCACAAGGGCCTTGAAGACGCATTACAACATTTGTGAGCGAATAGTAAGCAGAAATAACGCTCTTACCAGTTAATTGCATGCGCCAGGGTGAACAATCCAATTCGATTATTGCATAATATGACACGGGTAAAATCTTAGTTATATATATCAGCCAGTTTACAGTTTTGTATAAAACGCGACTTATTTGTATTCGTAAGCAAAGGCCTAAATTGTATGTATGACTTTTCTCTCGCTAGCAACGCAATTTCAGATTTTTTGTTGCGTTGCCAGTGCGAGACAAAATTTCAGCGTGTACCATGCGTCGTAACAATGGCGGAAAAGATGTCAGGCAACAGAAAAACATTGTATAAAATTCAAAGTTTGAACTTTTCACTGCAACATTTAGAAAATTACACGCCTAAAATTGAATGTTTCTGAGTTGATCACTCACTATTCTGACCATTTAATTATCGAATCCTGACTATGCAGTTATATAGTCAGGTGAGTATCCTTTTTACTCTAATCTTAAACGTTCTTTATATGATAGTCGTTGCAACTTTTTCCTGAAACAGATATCTGAAATTGCGTTGCCAGAGTGAGAAAAAGAAATTGTTGCGTGTATCGGCGACTTAACAAGCGTTAAAAACCTTCTTAACAATCTCCTTGACACCTTGCTGTCCCTATAGGTCCTCAGTGACCTGTGGAGACTTAGTATTTTACTCGTCAAGGAGAAAGAACTCGGACAGGAAAGGGTTAAGTGTTCAAGGCAATACTTGTTTGTCTTGGAACATGTTATCTTCTTCATCCAGCTGTGGTAAACGCCCAACATACGCACGTTGCGACGGATTAAAAGATTAGCATTGGGGCTATTGTTAATCAAACTGTCAAACGTTATGTAATCATTGTCTAAGACCAGCCAAAAAATGCTTTTCTCGAGCACGCGGAACTCCGAGTTCACAGCCAAAACCGCACTGATGGGGTAGGCGGTATGGCAGCCATGTTTTTGGTGTTTTGACCAAATAATCTCACCAACTTCTGTTGAATGTAATCTCTAACATTATGTCCGTATCAGAGGCTCAACCAGGGAGGTGGGACCTGGCTCCCCTCCCTTGCCAAATACCGAAAATTTTGTAAATAACATATTATGGATAAAAAAGTAATACTACCATGGACGTTAAATAATACAACTAAAATTTTATGGAACTCCTGTTGGTCTTTAATGTGACATATGTGTGGTGTGTAGCACAACATTTACCATGTTGCCTGGCCGTTTATTTCGATAGAAATAACGCAGTGCTTATATAAGATCCGCCGTTACGTAAGACACAAAAACACTCCCATATAAACAGTAGAAAATTTGTAAATACTCCTTTTGTGATTCACGTGTCCATATGTGCTGCCTGATCTACTTGGTACGAAAGTCTTATGCAAATGGCCGTCCTGATGTATACGATTCAGTCACGAGGGTCTTTGGGAGACACTGCAACAGTCGTGAACGAATAGTACGCAAGTATAATGCTCTTAATAGTTAATTGCATACGCCAGGGTGAACAATTCTAGACAGCACTTGTGTGGCTTGAATCTATCTTCTGCAACCTGCGTTTTGTGTCGTAGTACTCTTCCGACATGTGCATGTTGGTTTAAAACATTAGGATTTAAAACATTACGAATGGAGTTAATGTTAATAAAGTTGTGAAATGTTATGTAATCACTGTCTAAAGTCACCCAGGAAAACATTTTCTTTGAACAAGTGAAACTCTGACCTAACTGACAGAACTCGTTGATTGGCTGCCATGTTTATGGTCGTTTGACAAAAGAATCTCGTTGTTGTATGTATCCTCTAACATTGTCTCCGTATCTTTGTCTTTTTATTCTCAAGGGATTAAAGGGTTGCAAAATAAGGGGAGGGATCTTAGGTTCCTAATATTTATGAGAAGTGCCTAAGCCCCCAATATCTCACTGCCTTGTGCTAAAGCATGCTTATTTCTTTCCTTGTTTCACAAACGGTACAAAAAAGTTTTATCATTTTTGATATCCTTATAAACAAATAAAACTTCAAAACGTTACCTTACATATTTCTTGATTCAACTCTCTGAATTGTTGGTTGGAAGTCATCGGAATGTACCCCCTTGTCAAAGGTTTAGCAAGAATTAGCCCATCCCAACAAAAAAAAAATGCCTTCCGCTGATGAAGGAATTGATTGCAACCCAACGAAAGATTGCAATATGAAATTTAAGGAATAAAATATAAGACAAATCCTTCTAATTTTTCTTGATGCCATAGCTGAGTACTCGGTCTTAGTTGGTTTCGAAAGAAAGAAAATGTCTCCTCGTGAAAGAAATTACGTTTGTAATCCCACCTGGAGCACGCACGTCCCAAATGGTCTTAGCCAGTGGAAGGTGTGTGGACCTTCAAACAAAAATTGCAATGTCAGATTAACAGCTGGGACATACGTTGCGCCGGTGTGTAGTGTGCCTGTTCCCCTCCAAACACTTTCGTGTAAATTTGCTGTTAAATCGGTCAGCCGATTGTAAAAATCTGCACGTGTAGTAATACGTAGCGATAAACTACCACTTCTGTAGGGAAAACACGCCAAGATGGTCGGCAAAAGAGGCGAAGTAAAATTGATGACAGGCGGCAGTAACACCTGGTCACGTGTACGCCTACGGACATGGCTCACTACTCATTCGAAGGTGATTTTTTTAAAATAAGAAGAAGACGGTTCTAGCACAGCTGAACTGGTTGTTTACAGCTGGCATTCACGAGGCTGGAAGCATGTTTAAGACGGAAACGCGTCTGATGAATAATCTATTGATTTGACGTAATGACAGATAAGGTCTTCCTCAAATTGTGCATGTTATTTCCGGCTCACGGAATAGGTAATTACAAAAATACTTGCAGATTTTCGCGTCTGATGGGGATTAAAGACGAGGTTTCTAGTTATAGATGAGTTTCTCGACTGACTATAGCATCTTATGGTGACGGAAAAATACACGGTTAGTTTTAAGGTTGGGAACTCTGACTTTTTCCACCGACGTGTCATATGATTTTAATTCTTCACTCGAGAACTTAGCAATCAGGAAGGGACATTAAGGGTACGTGCGCTAATGAAAAATGTTGTATTATTGTAGATAATGTACTTTACTTCCAACAAGAAAAATTATCGATGTATAACGATGTACAGTAGGAAGTCACTTATCCGAACGCATTGGGACCGAAGGGTGTTCAGATAATCGAAATGTTCGGATAATTGAAGTTTTACCTAACAGCATTGACAATACATGTTTGCAAACATGAATAATGTATTTAACACAATACAGGTATACATGTATTATACTCAACACTAGTCGTTTTCTTTTTCGTGGAGTAGACACACTTAACACGTACAGTAGCCATACATGCTGGATGCTACAGACACGAGGCGATTCTGCAATAACGGGCGTGGCGTTAATTAATTGGGTGCGATTTCGATCCAGCCGGCATTCGGTTAATCGACGTGTTCGGTTAAGTGAAGTTCGGATAAGCGGCGTTTTACTGTATAGTCCAATGGTATCTATTTGAGGGTATCTTTCAGTTCACGATAGTGCCCCTGGAGTTAAGCTTGTGGCCCCAGTCGCTCGCACTGCTGTCCTGTTTTTTCAACAAAAAATTTCAGTGAAAATAAACTTAGAAACTCAGAGTAATAAAATATTAGTACGGAAAATAAAAGTCATGAGAAACTAGGAAAACTATGTCAGTTCCGTGCATCCTATGACTGATCTTGACGGGACTCCTTATTCAGGAGATGAATATCAGGCTATCAATATTGATAAAGGACGTTATTTGCTCGTTATTTAACACTCGAATAAATGAGACTGGATGAGAATTGGTGAAGTAAAATTGATGAGTTGAACCCAAGACTCCGAGGTTGTTCACATCAGCGCGTTACATCGATCTGGGATCGATCTAAATCAAAAAGAGGGTGAACGCTTGAATGAGAACTGAGATCGATCCACTTCTGGAGGCTGTCTGAAATCCATCTGAGATCGATCCAGATGGGGGAACTGAGGGGGTGTTGGTTCGAGCTTCCCACGAGGTCCCCGCTATATGATAATAACTCTACTGTTCGATTTAAATCTTATACACAATATCTGACGCACGTGGGAGGTTGGTGTCAGTGGAGATGATTAGTGAATTTTAATTCTGCTTTCTGATGAAAGCAGGCTGAGGGTTCGGTGGGGATCAAAAAACATTTTTTTTGCTGGTGAAAAATGACAAACATCCAGTTATCGCTATATTACCAAGCTCTATGATGAATGACATTAGTGCATGACATTCTTGTTGATATTAGAGTTAGTTAGGAAATTAACCATAGGAGCTGATGCGGCTGCAGCGGTTTTGGTCGCTAGAATTTTTAGCGCCGATAATCTTCGCATTTCTTTACTAAATTTATAATTTATTTTTTAAATTCTTCGGTAATTGCTAACTTTCTTTAGATGTTTGCATATACGCCATCGGTTGGAAACAAACGGAATTTAACATATATGGATTAATTAAGTACATGTGAGTCTCTTCCTACTACTCATGAAACTGCCGCTGAATATTTGTCATGGGCTCATATTTTCGTCAAAAGCATGGCGTCCTTCTCAGTTGTTCATGTCATACATTAGTCATGGCTGAGCACTCCTTGCTCATCCGTTTCGAGAGAGTGCGTTCCTCGCAGATTTTTAAGTTTGGCCAACCAACTTATGAAGTGCTTAGCCTCCTACGGTTCTGATTTAAACAAGTACCAAGCCGAATTAGACGGAAACATTTTCAGTAACCGTTTATACGAGTGTTTCGCGCCTGATGTAAGGAAAGGCATATGTGCATGCCTGATCATACCTCTTTTGAACGAACGGCACTAGATATATTTAAATAGCAAACATATGATGATGTGACGTCTTCCAGGGCTATATATAGCACATAAGCAACGCATACACTGGAATCCCCCCCTGCTGGACCAGGACTTTATTTTCAGCGCGTGGTTAGCTCTTGTCTCGCGACTGATGTACAGTTGTCTTTCGTATGTTAATTTGAGAACTCGTAAAAGTACATCTTTGCTTGTGTGAGATTGTAAGTCAGTACTTTATAAAACTCATTGATAATTCATGATTCAAAAGAAATTAAGATTTAATCAGTGTCTATGTACCATGATTACAGAACGGATTAAATAAACATCAGTTCTGTATCACATTTACAGGCACTGTAAATGTACAGGCACTGTATCAACCAGTTTTGCATCAGCTCTCGCGCACTGAAATTGAACTCTTACGGGTATAAATAACTTCTTTTAAGTTTTCTTTCTATTCATATTAATTTATAATGCAGTAGTAATGGCTGTTTTATAAGGAGTTTACAAAATTTGTGTCAGTTTTGTATCGGGATATAAAGGTAATCGCCTTCGCCTCGTGTCTGTATACGCCAACATAGAACGGCCACTCATTCTGTAAACATTACTTAAGCCCCGGACTCACGGAATCCAATGGTGCTTGAAATCCTCAATATACTCGAGGAAAGTATTTCAAGTTCACGAAAATTTAAAAGAAATTAATGCGGCGGTAGGTCAGAGAAAGCCTAACCCTATTAACGTATCCAAACCTGAATTTTCCTTTCAGAGAACGATGTAAAAATATATAATGCTGCAAGGAAGTATATAAAACAGTGTGGGAAGTTAAAAGGTTGATAGACTGCCGAATTCATGTAGAAAAGGTCTGACGTTTCAAGCAGAGGTCTTTCTTCAGATTAGTGAAACGTGTTCCAGAACACGTTTCGATCTCTGAAGAAGGGCCTTTGCTCGAAACGTCAGAATTTTTCTACATGAATTCGGCAGTCTACCAACCTTTTAACTTTCTACGCTGACTTCTTCTTTGATGAATATTCTTAATTTTATTGTAATGTCCCTCGCTGAACGCTTCAAATCTCATTCAAGTCTATGCTGTGTAGTAATTGCTGCAACATGACATTGCGTGTAATGTTGCACGATGTTTCTTCGGCTTTTACCGTCAATGTTGCCTGGCTTGAACCAACGTGTAATGAATGTGAAATTTAAATTGAACTTTATTTAAAAATACGGAGTCTGCTTACAAAACTGCTCTTCCAGAGATCCGTGAACAAAAGCATATCTAAAACAGGCTGCTTAATACTAAACAGTAAATTTACTTCTAAAAATTCTAATACTATCTGACAATCCTATGTTAGCTACCCCGCTGTAGAGAATGCCACATTTAAGAAAACTTGTACTTGGTTTTGGAATAGATAAATTTACATGGCATCCTCTCGAGTTATAGCCCTGTTTAAATTCTCTTTTTGTTAATCGATGGGATAGCCGGGTAATTCGGCGCCATATTTATAGTTGGTATTTCGTACCTCAAAATGTTGTTTTGGTGTTGGGATGAGATCCCTAGTAAACAGGACGAAAGTTTAGCTGATAACAAATTTATATGATGTATAACCGCAAACAGAACTGAGCAGACGTTGGGTGTTCTGGAGCAATCTCCCGAGCAAATAAGATTTGTAAGATCCCGTAATTCAACCTCTACAACCTAAATCATATTCAAGAAAACATGAATAATTTGAATGTTTTTCGATCTTACTTTTAAACTTCATAGTTTTGATGTGATCTCTGACTCACGCTCCTACGCGCCCTTTCCTGTTGGACTACATCGTAGAGGATCTTCGAACAGGCTACATCGCCTTATGCGATTCAGGTCGTTGCGACTTCAGACAAACATGCGTGGTAGCACGACCACGATGCTCTTAATCAAACCGGAAAAACCTTCACTTTTAATTACTGATAAGTGACAATGCTTCAGGCGATTTAGAGATTCCACTGAAATCGTAAACGAAGCGAAATGTATGGATTACGAGGTGCCAAACGTGACAAAATTTGTTTGCAAGTGTGCTGAAAAATCACACATATATCACACAGCTAGCCGGCTACTGGTCGTGATAGATCACTTCTGTCGATATATATGGTTACACCTAGTGACAAAGGTTACAGTTCGTGACAAAGTGATTGAAATGCAATTCAAGAAGCGAAAAAATAAATGCCACGATATTTCATTACATGCGCGTATTAAAATGTGTCCGTTAGGCCTTGTCTGTATGAGCTCGGAACGAAATCATACCGGGACGATTTCGTTTCGGTTACAGCGTTATCGTTGGTAGACATTTACGTAAGACCGGGAGGAAACAGTCCTCAGATCGGCCCGAAGTTATTCCGGTAGCTGAACCGAGACGACTATCTTCTGACCGGAACGAACGTGGACCGCTACGAAATTTTGTCTATGTGAACGCAAATTATTTTCAGACCGGTCAGTGACCAAGCAAAACGCATGTCTCACTTGTTCGTACGTACTAGTAGAGTTGTAGGAGTCTAAAACGTTTGCAAGAGCTAGTGAAGAATTTCGTCTCGGCCTCGTGTAAACATTTCAACAATTTCCATTCTCATTGCGGTCTGATATCGCGCTGGGACTCATGTAAACGGGGCCTAATTTAGTTTACTTCTGTAGACTGGGCACCAAGATGACGAAGCAAAAATGGACATAGAAGCTTTCTTAAGGAATATTCCTGGACAAATTGCAGAAGCTAAACGTTTACTTTTGTGTACCGATATAAATATTATCTAATTTATCCAGCGGTAAACCTGTTCGATGAAGTCGCCTTATAAAAGTGCGATAGCTCACTTCAACTTTTGCCAAAGTGTTCCCAGGGCAAATTCAGCGAATTTGTAATTTGAGATACAACACAACTCTGTATTATTATTCTTGTTTTAATTTTTTCCCACAACTCCTGCATTCACTACATAGATTGAATCTTCACTAACCCGTAGTCTATTCGGTTTGACCTGAGAAACGGACAAGCAACAAAGTAACACAAGTTAACATAAAGGTAACTTAATTTTATTGAAAAACGTTGGCATTTTTTTTTGTTCAAAATGAATAGGTTGTATTTCCATACAAACTTTTATAATTAAAACCTGGTAATACAACACGTCTACGTTATCACATGCCAAGGGTCACGTTCGCATTAGGATCTTGAGGTTTGTGACTTCAAGAACTAAAAATAGGCGCCACGAGAGCGCATAGGGCTGTTGCTGTGAAAGGAATGCTGACAGTATTTATCTGGATGGTGCCATACCTGGCCCCAAAGACGGCCAAAACTTGTGAGGAAGCAAAATGTTTAACCCTTTCTCGACAGAACCTCTGCTCTTTACAAATAAAATTGTCGTTCTGGTGTTAGCGAGAGGAAAATAATATAAGGTTGATCCAGACGGGAAATAGTTTTATCAAGATGGCTGTCAGGTGATCGTAATGGTTTTATAGCTACGCAAAAGACACAAAGACATAATTCTATCACAGGAAACTCGACAGATTTCAATACATTTGGATCCTTGTTGTAAGTTTATGTTTTAAAAGGGACTTCTCCGAACGAACTGAGGACTTAAAGCCAGAATTATATCACAGTATGGGTTTATTTTGTTTAGAGAACTTATACAACCGTTTGTCTTGAAAAGTTACACATTTGTCTTTTTCGATGCACTTTATGTCTACGATATAATGGAATATACTGACACTTAACAGCCTCACGGCTTCACTGCGCAAACTGAGAATAAGAGAGACGGACGGACTGGTGTGAAGCAGATTCGAGTAGGCGTTTGCCTCACACTGATATCCAACATGCAAGTTAGTGCGCCATGTACTACTCTGGAACAGGTTTCCTGTGTGTTGTCAATGTACTCCAGTTTGTTGCCACTTCTTCCTCTGAACATAAACCACCGGCCACGGCTTCATCAAGGCAGCAAGGTTTGTTGCTGCATTTTCCCTCACCGAATTTCTCCTACTTGGAATCTCTAAACAATGGAACTATAGATGAAAACCTTGACGATTGAACGACAGACAACTTGGGATGATACAATTCTAAGTTGAACTAGTGCAAAACCAACAGGAATTACATCGGGAAGAAGGAAAGAAGGCTGTAGGCGAGAGCACGTATTTAACTTTTGTTCTAATTAGACTAAACATCCCTTTTACAGTCACGTCGCTGCGCTCAGTGGAGAAAATCAACCAGTTTTAACTTTAGTAGAGTACCAAAATACGACGACGGATATCCACTTATTCTCACTCAGATCGTTCAACTTTGACGCAAAAAATTCGCAACCTACCCAAAGTTTGCGGCCTCGTTTGCAGGCTCTGCAGACGCAACAATTTCTCAGTAAGTTACATCACCTGTCCAAATAAAAGAACACGTGGAACCGCACACGACCAGGTTTCAAAATAACTGGATCACGTGTCAACTCGAGCTGTGATAACGGTGACACATGGCGCGCTAAGAGGGGGAAGCAACGATGCTTGATTGGTAGACCATAATTTTCGTGTACAAATTGGGCTTGGACGTAGCTAATAAGGGAAGAACCAGGTGGTAACCGTAGGCCAAATCAGAACCCGGAAAAATCCAAAAGCAAAGCCCAAACCGACGTTTTGTGTATTTAATCGCTACTCACTTTAATTGCTAGTAACATTATCTCCAGCCTAAATATCTCAGTCTGTAGAATTTATTCACTCTCTGATGATGT
>JBAHVQ010000337.1:809183-823047 GCA_036872915.1 Nanipora kamurai | reverse complement strand
ATATATATATATATTATACAAATATATATATATATATATTATACAAATAATTATGCGGGAAAAATTGCGCCTGGACAACGTTGTACCCCCAAAACATGAATAACGACTACCCAAAGGAAGGATAATTTTATTTTTGAATAAGCGGTTGGACAGTTTTTCCTCAGCAAGATCTTTTATCACCCTTACTATATCCCTTCTTTCCTGTAATTATGCGGGAGGTATTGGCAACTGTGCTAAGAACGCGGGAGACGCCCTGGGGAGGAAAATAGAATGCGGGGAGCCTCCTGCGAGATGCGGGAGGGTTGGTAAGTATGGATCAATATACACATATATATATACAGGAAGAGAGAGATGCCTATCATATCGTGATATAAATATTAACATATGAAAAATTTTTAAATCGATGGTTTTTTTAACTAATTAGCAAGAAACGTTCTTTTGCACAGCAGGATGGAAATTCTTATGATGTTTTTCATGAATTTTTTTTTTAAATTTTATTCATTGCTTTGTAACCTTGTTCCTTTTCAACATGGCTAGCACAAATTGTCGTTGTATTTTGCAAATTTATCGTTACATTACATACAATTATCTTTTATGAAATTGGAAATTGCTCAAGCTGGCTAATGCTGCAAACGAGACCGCCTTGATTAGTCCTGGGTACCAGTAAATAACTTCAAACGTCCTCCCACCCATTTTTTTCATACATCGCTCTGACAGGAGGATAAAGCTCTTCCATTTCGTCATGGTTTTTGAGATATTATTGATTTAAAGCGCCGTTCTTTGTTCAGTTTTCTGTGGTCAACTTGATAAGGCAGCTATGGGCAATTGCTGCCGCTCTAAATCCAATGGTAAAAGCAAGAAAAACCCAGCAAACAACGCTCAACCTTCAGCGGTCATAAATCCTACGAATGGACAGCCAACTAATTTACACCCAACAGTCAGCATTGGGTCTCAGTTCTCGTCTGTAGTCGCGAATAACCCACATCAAGTTACCGTTTTCGTTGCTTTATACGATTACGATGCAAGAACCACGGAGGACTTGAATTTCTCGAAAGGAGAGAGACTACAAGTGATCGACAACAGCGACGGAGACTGGTGGTTCGCTCGGTCTCTGAAGACCGGTCGGGAAGGTTATATCCCTTGTAATTATGTGGCTGCCGAAAGGAGTTTAGATGCCGAAGAGTAAGTGTTTAAACGTTTTAATCCTCATGATTTTATCGTCTTTAATATCATCCTTCAATCGAGAGAACGTCTGTTGTACATCTTCAGTCTTCTGCCGGATGTTTGTTTGCCGTATTTTTTTTAAAGTAAAGCGTCTTGTCATCGGAGAACTTGCAATAAGTAAATCTTTGAGTACGAGAGTGATCTTATGGTGAAACACATTATCTCTAAACACTTAGTATCTTCAGTCAAGTTTAAGATACAGACCTGTGTCTATAATAGAGCTAATCATTCCCGTGCGGTGTAACTTCCTGGTGGACCCAGCACTTTCGTTATTCTCTCTAAATGGCTGTTTATATTTCATGAAATATTGTCGTGTTATTTACTCGCTTCGAGGCGCTGGCGTTTCTTTCGTGGCGCGATGGTTGGTCAAAGTCCTTAGCTATAACTTAGTTGGTAGAAAAGGGCAAGATAATACCACAACATTATTAAAATCTTGATCAATTAAGCCTCTATTCGTCCCTGGTATTTGTTGAGTGGTTTTATCTATTGAGTCGTGGTCAGTTAGTGGAGCATTCTTGGCTTAATACGTCCACGCGAAAGTTCGGTATTAAACTTTGTTTGACCTAAATAAACCTGAAAACTTCTTTTTCCCAATATAGATAACCCACTGCTACAAAAAGACCTCTTTCAGGAAAATAACAAGCAAACCTGTCATCTGTGTTTGTTTAAAAAGTGTAACTTCACTGTTCACTTTTTTACTCTAAAAATTCAACCAACGTTACCCTAACAATACATTTTTCTCCTGGAAAGAAATTGCTCTTTAAATAATACCTGAGTTTCCTGATGGGATGAAAGTAAACAACGGATTGTGTGCAGTTCATCATCAGGGTTCCTGACTTGTATTCATTAGATGTGAAGAGTGTAATCTCTTTGGGGAACTTTATTGGCTGTTTACTTTACCACAATTTTCACAATAATATGTGCATCAGAAATGTTTTGCCAAACTTCTGAAGTGGTGTGTATGCCAGTATATTGCGGTCTTAGATGTTCAGCAATGTAGGACTTTGAAATGTGTGTGGTGCTCTTTGGTCATTCTTACTCAGAAACATTTGCTGAGCTTCTGATGAGGATAGGTCATGGCAGTCTGGCTGAATGGCATTTTTAGTTATTCAGTTTTTCTAGGAATGTAAAAACATCAAATCAGATGCACATTGGATTGATGTTTGTTTCAAATTTTTTGTAGATTAAAAAAGTCAGATTTTTAAGATTAAAATCAGGTTTATTAGATTAAGTTCTTGTTTTGAGATTTTTTGAAAACCCAACAAAATTGTAGGCTTTCAGATTAATCTGAATTATCTTTAATCTAGGATTGCACTTTTTTATATGCATTTTGTCTTTCAGGAATGTAATAATTTCCAGAAATTTTTTTTAAAATTTCAAAATTTTCTTAACTTTGTTTGATTAGTTTTGTTATCTGATTACCAAAAACAATTATCAGGCAACTAGGATCTTGAAGCATCTAATTTTTTTTCACTTGTCATGGTTTAAATTAATTTTAAAGTAATTTTCATTTTACTGTAAATCAATGGTAAAAAATGTCAGTGATTTAAAGCATTAATTTCTATCTGGCCACCCTGAATGCAGTTGCTGTGCAGGTTTGATGCTAATTTTGAAACTTTTCTTTTGGATTTATTATCTTCTTTGTCAATACCAACAACAAGCTGATATATCGAGGATATGGTAGACAATAGTCTTGTAGAGAAGACTATGAAGAATTACCGGCAATATTTAATTTGTCAAAAATCATTAACTCCTTTCTGTCCATCCCAACTTTTACCATTTTACTTTGATTTTAGCCAGACTAAAACCCCTCTGACAGGAAAGGATTACTAGTAATTGACTTATTTAATAGCAAATTCCTCAACACCACAAATTGTGCATCCTTGCAGCAATTGGTCGTGGAGCTTTTTTTGAGGAGTTAAGAACTTTAAAGTTAGCTCAAATACTTTTTGCACTTCAACCATGATATCACATTATACAAATGCATTATTAGACAACTTGTTACATGAAAAGAAATAAGGTACAGCTTTTGTCCTGTAAATTTTCCACCCTCCAATTTTTGGCTGAACTACATTGTTGATATATATCAAATAAAAAAAAAGCATACTTGTGTGGAGTTGTTTTAAGAGATTAAGGTCTACCCTCATACCCTGTTTACAATAATTTATGAAAGCCTGTTTATTGTGGTATAAATCTCAGTAAAGTGATTTTTTTCACTTTGAGCCCAAAAATGCATCTTTCTTTTCAGGTGGTACTTTGGTAAAATTCGAAGGGCAGATGCTGAGAAAAAGTTGCTTGCCGACTGTAATGGCACAGGAACATTTTTGGTGCGAGATTCTGAGACCTCAGCTGGAAATTATTCTCTTTCAGTCCGTGAAGGTGATGTGGTGAAGCATTACCGTATAAGACGATTAGATGGTGGTGGATTTTATATAACAAGCCGTTCTCCTTATTCAAACCTTCACGAATTAGTGGCACATTATTCAAAGGAAGCTGATGGTCTTTGCTGTACATTGGTAAAGCCATGTCCAGCAACAGAAAAGCCTGAGACAGGTGGGTTGTCTCATAGCACCAAAGACTCCTGGGAGATCCCAAGGACGTCACTCAATCTCCGACAAAAGTTAGGGCAAGGAATGTTTGGAGAAGTATGGGCTGGAACGTGGAATGGCACCACACAGGTGGCAATAAAAACTTTAAAACCAGGATCCATGGAGCCCAAAGCATTCCTTGCTGAGGCTCAGATTATGAAAAAGCTAAGACATCCTCATCTGATTCAGGTAGGACTAAGAATACAAATTTTTTTGTCAACCTGTTGGCACAATTTGATGTGGTAGGCCAAAATTTAAAAAAAACCCCAAACAAATTGGATGTAAAAATAGCATTAAGGCCAGATGGCTGGAACCAGGGTTTGGTAGAAAATGCTAGAGATGATGAAGGTTCTTTAGTTTTGCCATAGTTAAAAAAATCATTAAACTTGAAGTTGAAAACATTTAACAAAATTATGCAACAAGAACAGTCAAGAGATATCATTGATCTGTCAGTTTTTGAAATAAGCATGTAGATAAAGTTTAGTTTTTTCACCGCTAGGGTCAGAATTTTGACATTCTGTTGTAGGTCACAATTCCCAGAATATGCCCCTTACATATCTCTTAGAATGTATATATACCACAACTGTGAATTGTGGCCCTTGCATTCAGTAGTCATCAAATTGTATTATCGTATTCTTTTAACAACTTGTAAAGTATCCCAATAATTCTTGATAAAAGAGTACCAAGTTTTCCAAGGAAGCATTTATTAATATTAATCTACATTTTTTGCATTTTAAAAACAATTTTTGTGGGTTATTTTGTGCCACCCATGGTTTTCACCTCAGACCACTGGCACTGTCTGACCACTGCTACAATCTCAAGTGAAAAATTACTTAATTATGGATTTTAAGGCAATTATTCTTTTTTTCGATGGTAAACCAATTATTCCTAAAGAAATACATGAGTAATGTGCTGGAGTCTACCTCTTACATTCTGGATGTATTACTTGATTCCTATATTAAACCAAAATAGTCTTGTTGCCTGTGGTGTGGGGGTCTTTGCTCTGTCTTCAATGAGGATATCATGGATGTATTACATACTTGGTGTACAGAGCTACTGTAAAAGAGCTCATTTAAAACCAGAATCTAAGGATCAATTTTTTAATTCCCTACCATTTACATTTGTGTATATTTTCTTTGATATTTTAGTTGTATGCTGTATGTACAGAGGTTGAGCCTATTTATATTGTAACAGAGTTAATGAAACATGGCAGCCTGTTGGATTACCTTGTCAAAGGGGATGGTAGGAATTTACGTCTTCCTGTTCTCTTGGATATGGCAGCCCAGATTGCAGATGGCATGCAATATCTAGAAAAACAAAACTATATTCACAGAGATTTAGCTGCCCGGAATATCTTGGTGGGAGACCATAACACGTGCAAGGTAAGTTGCTTCACTTAAACTTCTAAACAATATTGCACTTCAAAACCTCTACTCAAATATGTTGCTCACTATTGTAGTTGTATTTATACTTAGTACTAAATTCAAAGAGGATGTCAAATTGTATTTAATATCCTAGGTATCTTGTGGCATTTTCACCATGTCATTACGCTGTTGCACTTAGTCTTCCAGTGAAAAACTGATGATAATGATACAATTGTATCATTCATTTGCTGAAAGAGTGGGTATTTCTTTCTTATCAGAGCATCTATCAATGTGTAATTAGAAGGTTCTGCCTTTACAAGTAGTTTCGACAATCGGTAATCAGTTTTAGGCGTCGTGGATAAAGACATTGGATCAAGAATCCTGTAAGCTTTCGTTATTAGAAATTCTAGTAGATGTTCTCCTGCAAAAAAAAGTCGTGTAAATAGTCTAACGGTCGAAACTGTCAAAACTAAAAGCAGAAAATCCCAGTGATTCCCGAAAAGGCACAAAGAAGTCAAGAAAAGGAGAGGAAAGAAAAAGTGGTTGGCTTGAATATAAGAATCAGCTGAATGAAAAGCACAGCTGCACCAGAAATGCGCGTTTCTTTGAATGACAGTGACATGTATACATTATCTACCCCTGCTTTTCTTTCAGGTAGCAGACTTTGGATTAGCAAGATTGGTAGTCAATGACGAGTACAACCCCCACGAAGGGGCCAAATTCCCAATCAAATGGACCGCGCCCGAGGCAGCACTATACAATCGCTTCACTATTAAATCCGACGTGTGGTCATTTGGTGTCCTTCTCACAGAATTGGTGTCACACGGCAGAATACCCTATCCTGGTTTGACCAACGCTCAAACCCTTGCCAAAGTTGAACGAGGCTACCGAATGCCATCGCCACCAAACTGCCCTGATTCCCTGTATCAGATCATGCTCGATTGCTGGAAGGCAAATGCACAGGAGCGACCTACTTTTGAGTACCTTCATTCAGTGCTGTCGGACTTCTTTGTCTCCACCGAACCTAGTTATAGAGACCTGCAATGAGCAGGGTAAGGATGTCCTTTTATCTTAAATAGTGTGTATATATTAGAGTAAATGTAAAGTTTCAGTGTTACGGTCCGATTTCGAGGTCGCGCTGAAAGATTTCCAAATGACTCGACCAAGTTCATATTCATATTTATCTTAAAAGGTCAAAAAGTCAAAACCTGGTCAACCGTCCGGCGGATAACAGCTAAAGCGAATCAGTAGCTGTGGCCCGTGTTTTCGAAAGGATGGTTAACGGTAATCCAGGAAGAGCTACAAATTTCCTGGCATAAAAACTTCTATTTAGCCAAAAACTGTTCAATACGACATTCTGCTCGGAGTTTATCCCCAAAATAGAAGCTAATCCAGACTAAATAAGCTAATTGACTTTTTAACCACTGGGCCCTAACAATAAACACCAAGAAAGGATTGGAGGTTTAATTTGATGTTTTCAAGATCTTTAGCCCGATTATTCGCATTAAAATTTAACCTTACATGAATTTGTTGAAAGTTTGTCAAATGAACTTCCAACTTTCCGTACTAAAAAGAACAGAACTTTTTTAACGAACTGTTATTAACCCAGGTTAGGCCAGTCCTCAAAACAACCAGCCAGGCAGTGTGGCTACAGATGTATCTAATGGACTGAGATCAATTTCTAACGAAAATCTTAACCCAACTTGTTGAAGTACCTTTGAATATAAACCGTCTATCTCTCTTGAGACACGAAATAAATTCACTTTCGAGAGAATAAAGGCGCGTTTGCACTCTACGATTAATTGGGCTGATTTCTGGTTTAGGTACATGGTAATTAATAAAATGCAGGCAAATCTGAGCCTACAGAACATTCTGCTGACTGCTTCTCAACTTAACATGCATCTGAGCCAGAAATCGGCGCGAGTAATCGTACTGTAAAACGGTTAAATATATCGGAGTTCTTAGGTTATTGAATGAATGTTTTATTACGCCTTCATCGTAACATTCATTGATACCGACCGCTGGTTATATTACATTCTGCACGTTAGTGACAACAATCTGTCCTTCTATACGTACTGCTAAAATAGAAAGTACGGAGGAAATGTGAAGCACTACCATTTGAGAGGAAACTCAAGTACTAAGTGGGCTATGTTCCCTTGCTAGTCACGTCAGGTCAGACCAACGAGACACCAAAGCAATTCCTGGTTAACTGTTGGATTATACTTTTAGATCTTTTTTCCAAACGTTTAGGCTATCCGTAGATGAATTTATTCTAATCTTTAATTCTTTTGACTGTCTGCAGAGGGCTGTAGTTTAGCTTCAGGATTGTTAAGCAGTCTTAGATTTGGTATGGTGCATTAGTTTAAAGTAAAGCTCTTGCTGACAGTTTCAATCATATGTATACTCTATCTCCACCTAAAGATTGAGCTTGGAACAATGATTTTTTGCCTGTTTGCCGGTACTAGTTTTTAGGATCTAGAGTTTAGATTGACTGTTCTCATCCGAAGACATTCCTTCTGGAATGGATTGATTTACAGTGGCGTGTCCTTTTTATAAATATTCAATTTTATTCATGGTAAAAACGCGAATTAACTGAAATGTCATGAAATACAACGAAGAGCAAATCAGCTACGTCTATCCAGAACGTGACGCTCAGACCTGAAACACACCTGTCTCGACACTCAAATCCCCTCTTCAGTTAATCTGACAAGTTACGATGGCTTTTAAAAGCTGGGGATGTTTTCCGGCTAATTGTCTGCCTGTCTCGTTATAGCTCTGGCTAACACCCACCGCTCTCCTTTGCCACACCATCTTTTACTTGATTTTTCCCTTTTCTAAGCACACTGACGTCTTTACCGGTATTTTAACAAAGTTTCAGCGGAGATTGGCTAGACAACATGGCTCTTGAGAACACTCGACCTAAACCCATTACAGCTATAGTGCAACGTATCTTTAAATCATGGGAATATTTATTCATAATTACTTCAGAAGAACTTTTCGGAATCTTCTTGCTAGCTTTTTGTATGATGTAGACAAGGTAGCTTCGGTGTGGGTTTTTTATTGTTCCATAATGTGGAATGTCTGTGCTTGTTAAGCTAGCAAGCTGTTCTCCCCTAACATGTTTTTATGGTTTTTTTTATTTTATGTTCCAAATTTTTGAAAATTTATTGAAACGTTTTTCGATTACCACATATTTATTCCAGAAAATCGTCGTCATGTTGTGAAAATGCGAAACGTATCACTCGCCTAACGCTTGAAAACCACACCGTATACTACTTTAAAATTAGTTGAAAAAAAGTTCGCAAGAGTCAGTTCAATGCTTGACGCTGTCTGGTGAGAGATGAATCAAAGCATTAAACTAGAGCTCCAAACGTACATGAACAGGCAGAGACTGATTCTTGTCAAAATGTTAGATCAATTTTGTAAATTGATAGGATCTATGAAAGGATATATGAAGTGTCTATTGCAGTAAAGTTATATTTTTCGTTTGCTTACAACATTCATTCAAATTTTACAAAATCGCATGTTGTTTCCTGTTTTAAGCAGTAATTGCATATCTGTAGCACTAGTTTTAACAAGCGGAATGAAGAATTTTTAAAGGGACCTATACCTGTGAACAGTGAATCATATTGTTCCATTGTCAACATTGTTTTAAACTTGGCCTTTTTTAACTACTTAGGTAATTTTATGGCTGTTGAACTTTCTGTGGATTTTAAGGAGAATAGAATTATAAAGCACTTTGGTGGTAATGTTGTGTTGATTTTGTCCTCTTTCGTCGTAGCTCCACGTCTTGCATGGTGTTCCGATAAATTTAGTTCCACCGACATTCACGTTTTGCTATTCAGAGATTTAAGAACCAACTTCAGCAACTTACAAGTGGTATGCGAGCGTGAAGTCGTGGGGCCGGTTGTACAAAACTCTTAACTACGGTTTAACTACACGTTGGCTAGTTAAATCCTAGTTAAGTTTAACCTCGTAGTTAAACCCGTTGTATAAAAGTGCAGTTAGCGCTAACTATAGTTAACAGGTAGTTGAAATGTAGTTAAAGTTAACTCTCGTCCAAGGGTATAGTTAAATTTTTAACTGCTAGTTAAAAATGGCGGTCTTGTTGAGGCTTTTCTTGAACCTACCACGAAATGAACGACAACATCCTTACCGAGAGCTTTTAACAGATATGTCAACTTTGAACAATTTTTTTTTAACAATTTTTTTTTTTGAACAATTGTTAACTACCTTTAAACTGTCCATCGCGTAGTTAACTAGGTGGTTAGTTAACTAAACGGAGTTAAAAGGTTAACTCGGTGGTTAACGCTAACTGTAGTTAAAGTTAACTAGCTCTTTATACAACCAGGCCCTGTTGTTTAGTGATGTGTTATTGTGACGTAAATGTTGTGTCATCAAAATGGGGAAAAATCCTATAATTTTTGTATGTTCTCAAGTTCAATTCTTCAATTACGATTAGAATCAGGACAGTCCTTCTCAAAAAATGTCTGCATGAATTTTCCGAATTATTTAAAAGTGTCTGGGATAAAAGAACCCGCGATGATATTCCATAGATGCAATCTTTGATTGTTGCTTAAATCTATGATGGCAAAATGAGCTGGCTGCAAAAGTAGAACTTCCTTGGCAACTGTTGCATATCAACGGAATACGTCCTGATGCCCTAAATACTTTGCTGTCCACTTTAGCGCTAAATTTTTGGTCATTGCAGAAACAGTGCACATAAAATATGTATTCATAAATATCGCATCGTCGTTTTTATTTCCTGTTTCTATTCACTTTCAGTAGCTTCGGTTGTTTCCTGTTCTTCTTCAATTTCTTTTTGGCTCTGTTCTTCTTCATCGTTTTCTAAATCTTGAGTTTTATCGTCTTTCTCTTCATTTTCAACCCTTATCTCTTCACTTTCTGCTTCTGGAGTTTGTCCCTCCTCATCGTTTTCTAAATCTTCAGTTTTATCCTCTTTCTCGTCACTTTCTTCTTCTTCCGTATTTTCATCTGTTTTATTACTCTCTGCACATAAAGTTTCTTTCTTTTTTTCTTCACTTTCAGCTACTTGGAGTTCTCCCATTATTTTTTCACTCTCTGATTTTGGGGTTTCTTCCTTTTTATCACTTCCATTTTGGTCAGGTTTGGCAATTCCAACAGCTGAAATACGAAAGAAATCAGACGGTCAAGAGGGGTAGTTCTAATATTCGACCACTGTATGAACGGCTCCAGTTTGCATTCTGTTTCCAGTTTCCGAGAAAAATCGTAGGACGAGGAAGCTTCTTTTGAACGGCAATTCAAATGAATAATACTAAAGTGAGTTTAAAAAAACACGATGCGAACGCCTAGGACGACGCAGCCTTACAATAAGATTTCTCTTTCAAAACAAAAGAAATAAATAATTTGGGGTCCCTTGAGTATTTCTCGTGTCGTCCTGACTCCACAAGACATGACAAAGAGCATTCCCGTGTGTTCACGACGACGTCGGCTCTTACCACCGCGAGAACGTTGGGCTGTGTGTTCAATAAAAAAAGTTAATCCACCAACTGAAACTTCTTAGAGTTTAGCACAAAGAAAAATGTCGTCCTAAGTTTAGCAAGTGTGGTTTGCTACACGGCCGTGAAATTTTAAATACTCTGCTCATTGGCGTCGGCGTTGCAGCTTTCTTAAATAGTTTAGACATTCGCGCGGGCAAGTGGTAACCCAACAGCACCTTAACCTCTCAGCCTGGCACAACCAAGGTCTCTTGGACGACGACAAGGGAGAAGAGAGAGAGCCTGGGACCGAGGTTGTCCAACTGAACTCTATATAGACTGGAAGGCTGACTCCACTCAATGAGCTAATCAAAAAGTGAAGCCAAAAATGGCCGATGTGGAGACCTTTCGATCGGTTTCCCCAGGCTCCCACGCCGGTTTAGTCGTTAGTGTTCAGTCCTGTCAGAACAATCAGAGGGTTTCGAGAAATTACTGGACAACATGGACATTTTAGTTTTCGACCCCCGGGAAAAGTTTGGTCGTCGAAACCTCTGGATAGCCGTGTCTTGGATGGGATCGTACCCCCGGGAAGTCATAATAAATATTTGGTGTCCAGGAATTAGCTCCAGGTTTCGGTTTGGGTTAAGGTTAGAGTTACTGTTTGTGCCAGAGACTGGTTCTAATTAATGTGACCACGTGAGGAACTGAGGGGAACGACCAGAAAAGCCCTATGTCGGCCATTTTTGGCTTCACTTTTTGAGTGGCAGTCAACCTTCAGTCTATATGGAGTTCAGTGGGTCGTTCCCACTACCTCTTTATTTTAGTGCGGCTCGTATCCGAAAATACCCATCTGCAAATCTTTGTGCAGCATTTTTGATATCTCATTTGAAAATAATTTAATGAACGTTAGGAGGCAGAGTCAATGTGATGACAAGACGTAAACGGTGGGCAATGAATTAAAAATAAGACTCGAAATTATTTCGGTTTTTGCGGTTTGAAGATTAGTCGTTTCTGATCAGAAATGTACACAAAATGTGAGATTTTGGGTTGTTTGAAAAAACAGCAATTGCAGTCTTTATAACTGGCTGATCTGCCTATCCGTTATCAGCCAAGAGCGTTCAGCTGATGACTTCGCCTTCGAGCCTCATAATCCTCGCTTTTAGAAAAACCTCATGCAGGAATTATCTAAATAAAGCTTGATGTGAGATTTGTACAATTTGGCCCACACAAAAAAGGAAAAACCGGAGGTATGGTTGCAACAATTAAAATGAGATCAGTTCCAACATGTTTCGAAAGAGAATATCGGAGATTTTCATGTTTGTACATTGTGACAACGTACCTTTTCTGATCCATTCTTTAACACTTTCTTCCATATACAGTTCGTAGCGGTCTTCGATACTTACAATTTTCTTAAGAGGCTCTGGAACAACGTTAGATACTGCTTTAAGAATCTATCAATGGTACAAGTAATTTGTTTTTCAGTTATAAATAGCATAAGTGCATTCGTTATCGCAGCGTATAACATTATGTAGCTTTACTGCATTTAGTTTCTACCACAGGTCAGTGGTATCCATGTTCAGTACTTACTTCTTTGGTAACTGGATCCATTTTCTTTGTGAGGTACTGGACCACAACCATTGTCGTAAGTTTGAAGCTAATGTCTTCAGGAGTCATCGCTGAATCTGCGTCGTATTTCTGAAAACCAAAATAAATGATGTTAGTGACATCGGCTCCAATTCATTAACAATTCATGAGAGACACACAAAGGAAATCACTGCAGAGACGTTGTTTGGATATCTGAGGAAGAAATTACATAAATTAAGCTAACTTTCACCTGGATTTTTTCCTCAAATACTGATTCTTTTGAGATGCAATACCATACACTCGAAAGTCGTGTTTCATCAGCTATCCAGACACCTCAAAGTTTGTAAAATACCTCGGCTATTGCCTCGGCTTTCAACAAATTTCTTGGTGTTTGGATATCTTGATGAAACTCTCCTTGTCGTGTATGATATAGTACATAAGTTACCCAGTGTCCGATAAGTCGGACACCTAAAAAGAACAGGAAAAAAATGGGAAAACAAAGCAAAAACAAAAACATACCAAAGAACAAAAGGAAAAAATCAGGCATTAGAGGATGATGTCAAATACTATCCATCGTATTTGATATTTTACATGAATGACGCCACTTAAACTTGAAAAATGCCTAAAAACACACGACATCGTGTATTCACTTGTACTCACGACAGCGCAGAGAAACTTAAGTAAACTGTTCTATTTAGGTATGGTATATCTAAGGGCCTGTTTATATGGAGGCGAGTTACCCGGCAAGCCGAGTTATTTGGCGAAGACGACATCCCAGCTACAATAGGAAATTAATGGCTTTCCCGGTTGACTGTTTATACGGCACAAGCGGGTAACTCGCCTTGCAGAGATCTCGGCAAAAATAGCCAGGATCTCGCCCAAGCGAGATGGATATTTTGCCATATAAACACTTCGCCCGGGTAACTCGGTAAGCCGAGATGGAATTTTGTCGGCAGTGCATGCGTGTTTTTCCTTCCCAGCACAATGAAAATAACATACAGGCATATGTAAACCATTAGATAAGCTTGTCTGAATTTCTGGGGCTTCGTTTTTACTTTTACGCTAGTATAATATCATTTTTAAAAGATTTGAATGAATTTTATATTTTGGCGCCCCTTAGCGCCAACGATTAGGAATTCATTTAATCACAGTGCATACGAATCAAAGACGGGTAACTCCGTTCCATATAAACAGACCGCTTCTTTGGCCCACCAAAGCGAGTAACTCGGCTTGCCCGGTAACTCGCCTCCATGTAAACTGGCCCTAAAAAACAAAACAAACTACCCAATTTCTAACATACCCGTATTACTTCATTCTTAACCGATTCCATTAACTCTGCGGCCTTCTTGCTGTCCTTGAGCGCATTTGATTCCGTGGTACGTTCTTTTAAAGATTCTTCAAACGTAAAAAAAGCTGCATCTGCCACCTGATGTGAGACATGTCGTACAATGAGATGAATTGAAATGATTCGTGTTTTTTGGTTGGCTATTTCTCGAAGGTATTTTGATTTCCAGTGAGACTAGAGGCAATGTGGTCGGATGAGGGGATTGGGAAATATTTATGTACCCAAATGACTAGAGTAGAAGATGAACTCGGGTGAAGAATAATGATGTTAAAGCTACTCCGAGTGACGAACCATACCGGA
>JBAHVQ010000337.1:751169-768407 GCA_036872915.1 Nanipora kamurai | reverse complement strand
GGTTTGTGTACTTGACTGTATCATCAATTGCAGAAAAGAGACAAATTTGACAACAGTAATCTACATTCACAGTTTAACGTGACCACTCCATAAGATAATTAAATTTTTTGCTTGCTGGTTACTTTTATTCTATTCTCGTGCACAACAGGATAAGAAGTAACCAACTAAGTAAATTAGCTAATGATGTGAATTGGATGATGCAACAGGCATACACAAGCTCAGCCAAATTTGTCTATTCAATGACTAGATCTTCAGAACTTTCCGCAGAGGTAGAATTACAATTAGATAATTTGTGGAAAGACTAAGTTAATTTAATTTTGTCTGCATAGCTTTCATGGAGTGCAACATGTGTATGTTCTAAATCCTAATTCCTTAATGTCACAACATTAATTTCTTTCAGTATTATAACTATAAGTATGGTTTGGATTTTCGATCAGCTCGTTTTCCTGGTGTGATATCAGCAGACACTGCTCCAGGAGGAGGAACAACAGGTTAGTTATGACATAATACCAGTTGCTCTAGCTCAGGCAATGAAAATCAAAATTATGTTCCCTTTTTCTTTCCCAATTTTTTTGTTTCATGTAAGTGGATCTACTTTGATAAACAGTACAGAACTCACTTATACATTAATAGTAAGCTACTAAATAAAGATTGACCCTTTTAATAACTGCAAATTAGCCCCTTTCAGCATTTGACATCAAACAGAGAAAACTAGGCTACTTTGCACCTATTAAAAGGGTTTACTGTATAAACATTTTCATTTTTTGAAAATTTTTATAGATTATGCAGTCCATATCTTTCATGAAGCACTGCAAACTAGCAGGTACAAAATTTACTTGCGACCCAACACTCGTATGCCAATGATATACGTGGATGATTGCTTAAGAGGAACATTAGAGCTCTTAGAGTATCCAGCTGATAAACTGAAAAGGAGGACATACAACATGCAAGGAATCAGTTTTACACCTGAGGAATTAACAGCAGAAGTGAAGAAATTTGTACCACACTTGGAAGTGGAATATGAAGTGGACCCATTGAGGCAGTCCATTGGTAAGACAGCATTAAAAGTCGCACTTGTAAATTAAAAATAAAATTCTTTCCCAGCACTTTAAGGGATATTGTTTGAGATGTCAGCATTTTTGGTCAGAAAGATATTTAATATACAGGTACATGTATCCATGAAATACATGTGCGAGTAATTTTTCCCAGAGAAAAATGTAGTATCTCCACTGCTAATTCAGGAAAAAGTTATGATAAGAAACCTTTAATCCTTTGAACACTGAGCTCCTGAATGTTTACTAAGGCCATACGCTGGAGATCAGCTGCTCGTGTTCAAAGAGTTAAGAATGGTAAATTTTGTCAAAAATCTTTTGCTCAGACAAGCTCTTTGTACTGCAAAATCTGACAGTTCAAAGTAGAGTAATACTGCATCAGTTGATAAACAGACCAGAGTGTTTTTGAACCTGACCATGTGATGCATACTTGGGGGAAATACCCTCCCATTGTTGATGCTGGGGGGGACTGCCACCAGCCTCCCGCCTTCACCCATGTCTCAATTTCCCAGCAGACAAAAAAAGTTGGGTTTTTAAAAAAAAGGGCTTTTCATAAAATAGAATTTAAACATTTCCCTTTTGTATATTATGTGTGAGTGGGGTATTGACCTATGTTAATTACGTACATGCTTTTTAGCTGACAGCTGGCCAGAAGTACTTGATGATACAAATGCTCACAGGGACTGGGGTTGGAAACCAGATTATGATTTAGGATCAATGACCAAAACCATGCTGGAAATTTTGACACCAAAGTACCAACAAAGTGAGTTACTCAGCTCACTGGAAGTCAAAGTAACCATGGCTACATAGAAAAGAGCAATTAATGTGGCTACTGTACTGTACGTAACCTTGTATGGCAAGGTATAAT
The DNA here is from genome assembly GCA_036872915.1 of Nanipora kamurai. Classification (NCBI taxonomy): domain Eukaryota; kingdom Metazoa; phylum Cnidaria; class Anthozoa; order Scleralcyonacea; family Helioporidae; genus Nanipora; species Nanipora kamurai. The sequence goes on along the minus strand of JBAHVQ010000337.1, from coordinate 766,487 downwards.
TTATTACGAACATTATAGCATAACGATGTACCTGTAAGTATTTCATTCATGTTTGAATTTCTAATGAATTATGTACACCACCAAACCATCAAAATAACCTACTAAATACTAGAAGTTTGTTTATACACAAACTGTATCAACTTTTTATGTTTCTAATGTAATAAAGAACTGGTTTGAATTTCTTTCATGGCCAAATGTAAATTACACACTTACTGTACCTTTGATTTTTTTTTTTCAATTTTCAATTGTTTACCTTTGTTTTGTTTTTGGCTTATCATTTTCTGTGACACCTGGCCAATGCACTGGGCTAAATGATTTATGTTTAAATGGGACCCACAGTGTAACAGTGGAATGTTATTTGGAGGAAAGCAATGTTGCCCACTCAGTTGTACATTAGCACACAATTATATGCATGCTGCTAGGGTAATACACCATAGCAGGTGACACAACAGTCTTTCATCCAATCAAAACTGAGAGAAAAATAAGTTGAATATTAATCTCTATTTAATTTCCTTTTTTCTGTCAAGTTAACTTAATTATGACTTTAGCAATGACTTACTCTGGCCGTTGTCCAAACCACTTGTACATCTTCCCTCTCAAAATAAAATTATCTGGCATTACCAGAATAAAAGTGCATATGACCCAAAAATTAATTTTTGTTTCATATGAAAGTTCTCTTAAAATAACAAACAATATTGCAAGTTACACCTCATTTGCATCTTACTCCGTTCTTCACATATTTAGATTTGTTTGATATGTTAACTGTAATCTATGACATCACTTTGTTTGCACAACATTTTAACTTGATTCAACTAGGATAGTGGACATATTGCTGTAGAAATAGTTTTACTAATCCTGTGATCTTTAATGTCATGTAATGTATTCACTTGCAAAGTTTCATAGCATTATATTGAATAATCATAAAGATTTACTAACAGGTTAAAATGTTTTGCAAACAAAATGACATTACAGGATGACCAATTTACAAGATTAAACAAATCCAAATATCTTAAGATGGAAAGGAGATAGGAGAGGTATACATGTAAGTTGCAGTTCTTCATTATTTTAAAAGTACTTTCATATAACACAAACATAATTTCTGCATCATATACACTTTAATCATTGTAATAAAACTACAATCAAACGTACACATACAAGTATACAATATATTAAACTCAGTTTACACTGACTATAGTGATGTACAGTATACTGGTTAATGTAACAGAAAATTGGCTTCGTGAACCACAAAATAACACATGCTTAACCAACTAACAACATGCAATTTCCTTCATGAATGGATTAAAATGGATCTTCTTTACAAGCAAAGTACTGGTAGTAATATATACCCATCTGATCTTATGGTATCACTACAGGGTCGCTCCTCCCAAGCAGCTGTTCACTGGAGAGTAATGTTCATTTTCAATTGTTTCATCTTGGCTTGCTAACAAGCTCAAATCTGGAGCAAATTTTGGCTTTTGAGCATCATGTAACAAAACTGATAGTTAAGTTCTACTTGAAGGACAATGCATTGGATCATAAATCCTTGAAAAGGACTTCTACTATGAGTTGGGTAGTTGTCATAACCAACCCCAGAATGTTTTCTCAGCTTCCATGTTAAAAAAGCAGAGCCATTCCAGAGATGTCCATGATTAATATTTACAGAAGCAAAAGCTCTGAAAGCACAGAACTTAATGATGGTTAACAGAGAAACAATAATGGATATTATGTACAGCATAATTTTCAAAATACGAACTGTCTTTTATGTACGTATATTATAAATTACTGTCATCTTCTCAGTGTGTTGGTTATCCACAGCAATACATAATAAAATTTATTTTATCATGTGCAGTTACAGTGTACCTGAACTCCAACATCCATAGGTGACTGTTACATTTCCCATGCCTTTGTCAATCCTTTATGTCCCTGATAGCACATCATTTGGTTCCTATAAAGTTTAAAATAAAAGAATATCATTGTCAGAGTGTTTTGTATGAGTTTCAGTTGAAAGTACAGGTAAATGCATGGAGGGTTAGGAAATCTAAAAAAACTTTATGTATCTATTCCAAATCATTAACTGAACATACACTGGTTATGCCATAGATTGCCAAACTCAATATCACACCTTTTCCCTCATTATAAAGTTATGATTACCAGTACAATGTGCAGTATAAAAGTTATGCATAGAGTCAAAATTACAAATTGAGTCAAAATCAACAAATGACCTGATCAACTGACTTGACTTACATACGAATGGTAATTCACTCTGACTACAAGATTTTTTCTTTGCACTTTGAATAGACTTGATGCATCATGTCCAGTTACCTTCCCAAAGACCTGCCTTTTAGCCTCATTTTAGGATGTGACTCTGTGGAATGCATCAGTATGAGTCCTAAATGTCTGTACCTGATTAAGTTTCTTGAATTCTACCACTTGGGCAAATATGTATTCCAAAATGTGCTTAGCATCCCTACAATCTGCAGGCAACTTGTTACTAATGCCCAATATGTCACCACACTCTCTTACATAGTATTCCATGTCATCATCAGAACCTGGGATAAAATAGCAGAGCATCAGATAGATACATTCTTTAACTCATCAAGGAGCAAGGGCACACTGAGCTAACACTAGACAATTTTACTCTCCACAGTGAATGAGTCAGGCTGGGCAGTAAAGGGTTGAACATTAACAACCAGTGTGTGGGTTGCTGGATAGGGTTCATACCGTAAGTTTCCAAGAAATGATAAATTGCAGGAAGAAAATTTTGGGAAAAAATAATGAAAATTTACTTCCATGCACTTTACTGCCAGATTAGCATGCACAGTAACAAAGATTTATGATGCATTTACTGTATACCACATATATTGGTGTACAGAAAATGTGATCAATCTTTGCTTGTGAAAAAATCAACCTACATTTATTGGTAACTTGAGCAAGCCTAACTTTTTCTGAAGAAAAGTGATCATCCAAGTCAAACAATTCCAAAGGAGGCCCAGGGAGTTCACGAAAAGTTGGAGGGAACACCTGAAATAAAAATACAGTTTAGCTGACTAGATTTAGTTATAATCAGCAGAAATATAAGAAAAGGCATTATACAAATAAAGTTTACAGTAAGTCATGCTTCAATACATGAAGAAGACTGGAATTTCATTATGATACAACTAAATATATCCATGCATGATCCCTTTTGAGACAGTGCCAGTAAAGTTGAGTAATACCAGGCTGGTGGCTGTCAACCTTTTTCACAGTCTAGCAATTCTTGCCATTTTACTATTCGGCACCCCAAGCCAACTCAACTCCTTACTGACTTTCATACAGGTAAAAAAATGTTGTGGGGACACTTTAATTTACAGTACAGTACTACATAGTGTAAATTTGAAAAAAAATATTAACACAGACATGTCTTAACTTTGTTACCCCTCATAAAATGCCACACGCTCATTTTTATGTCCAAACTGCATGGACTGTTCCTCTAAATTTAAGTTCTGGCTGTTTCCCAACCCTTTTAATTATCTCCAACCTGTTCTATATAACACCAATGCAGCTCTTTACTTTTATGGATTATCAGTTCCTCTATCAATTTTTGTATGCTCTACAATTTTCTTATTTCTCTGCAACCCTCAACTTGATTAAAATTCACTCTGAAGACTTCTCAATCCTCCAGTCCCTGGAGAAGAACATCTGTATTAAATTTGGGCTTACCGCTGGTTGCAATGGAGGAAGTGGAGTTTCAAATTGTGGAGGAATAAGTTGCAGGGGATCATGTTTAACATGCAGTTCATCATAGGTCCTAAAATGTCAAAGGAAACATTTAAATGTAAAGTACATCTAGCGACTTTACTCAACTGAACTAGGTTTTCTTACACAAGTTTCAAGAAGGAACTATGAATTTTAAGGCACGAGATGGTTCTCAACACTTACCTCAACACTTCAGGCACAAGAGCTGTGTCTAATTTAAAAAGATCCTTTTCAAACATTTTAGAAAAATCATTTGGGATCTAAAATGGAAAAGGTATGGCTATACATCTGGAATAAATATAAAAATTAACTTAGTTTTGCCTCAAGTTGACCTTGTTTTCTTGATATTTAACTATAGTAGTGGTTCCTCTTTGAGTTTGCAAAACATGTAGTTGCTGACAAATACATAAAACTTAAACCAACTTAGTCTCCCAAACAGGCTTGTGTAACAGTAGAAATCCTAATAAGCCACTGGTTTGCATAAAATTAAGTCCTTTTCTGTTTAAATGGCTTAATCAATTATTTTAATTGAATTTTTGATAGTTCAGCAAATTCACATACACGTACTTATTGAAAAGAGTGCAAATTCATACAAGTTCCCAGTCTGACCGGTAATTCACTTTAAAAAAGGTGAACAATTTTAAAAATAAAAGTACCTCTTCTCCTTCTTGAAGACAAACTTTTAATCTTTCTGCAAGTTTAGAAGTGTCAGGAACAAAGTGATAGTCTGAAATCTTAAAGCAGAAAAATTAACCAAAAAATAATGGTACAGTATAATTACTGTATATTTAAATGTTTAACTGTAACCTACTAGATAATTAACTGCAACTTAATAGCTTACTTCAGGATCTTCGGCATCAATGCTGTTTAATCTTATTTCATTTGTTGTAAGCCAACGAAAAATTACATCCTAAAAAGCAGAGGGCAGGGGTTAAAGTGTCATGATAAAAAAATTGCAAGGTGCTTATCCTAATAAAGCAGTACAAAGTATGTACGTGTATGTCCTGTAAGGAATTATGAAAAACACGCTAATAGACTTCAGTCATTTCCCAATCAACTTACCTGTACTTTGCTGTTTTCCTCTTTGTCAAAATATTGGTCACTGAATATATGAACAGAGCCAAGCACAGCTAGTTTTCCTTTACCATACTACAGCAAGACAAAGAAACAAACAATCAAAACATCAATATGGGATGAGATGGATTGGGATGGGTTTATCTACAGTATCAATTAGGCTCCCCTGAGTAATGCTCCTGTTTCCTTACATGTATCCCTTACCAATGAAGAACCCACAAAGTACTATACCATTGTAGGTCCAAATATGATTATTTCAATCATCAAAACCTCATGTCAAATACCTACAGAAGATTGCCACCTTGGGATGAACTACAGTACCTTAGAGAAGTGGAATGCGCAGATTGGTCTGTTTACTGGTAAGGAAACAGTTCCACTGGACAATACTGGTATTGCTGGTTTCACCACATTGATGGTGGCTCCAAAAGGATAAACAAAGGTTAGAGATCTGCAGAAAAAGATATGTAAATACAACAAATAGTTGACCACTATCAGAATTGCACTATATAATCCTATAAAATTTTAGTAAGGAGAATGTTCCTACAACCTTGTTCTGACAGTTGTTTTTGTACCTACATGTAGATGTAGTAGGCATAGAATTTGATCATAAATGCTTCCTTTTTGTTTTTTTAAGTGAAATAGCCTTTTACTGAGAATGTGATGTGAAATAATCCAAATTAAAGTTCAAACCTGAGGGTCTACCAGCTAGTATACATCTATACAATGGCAGTTCTTTCAATTAATGAAGACCAATCTTGAAATTCTGGTAATCTCAGAATACACTAGTGTACATATATTTTTTTCAAATTTTAGCTAGAATTTATCCTCTTGGTTAAGTTTTATCAGCCATTCTTCCAGTCAGGATTTTTTTTTTTGATGGACAAATTAATGAAAAGCTATTTATAAGCTTATAAATTTTGAATTTTAGTTCAAACAACCTTGAAGCACTGCTGGTAGATGCCAACTGAGACAAGGAAAAGAATGAAGAATAATTATGTAAATACAATAATGAGATGGGTTCAAGTATCCCACTAATTACAAATTGAACTATTTGACATAACTCACCAAGCCCAAGTTTATTAAGCAGTAATTACAAAGCACTTCACACTGGCATCTTACATAAAATGTTTGAACTTGTACCATACTCACTGGGCAGTGTTGGTGACTTCATTGTCCATGTCTCCTGGAACTTGTTTACCTGCAGCATGATTAATTTCTCTGAAAATTGAGGAGAATAATGGGATATTAATATACTTATGATTCCATAAAAAAAATAAAAAATTGGTAAAATAAGATAGCTATGAAGACTAAAAAATGGAAGGGAGTAATGGAATCAGGAACATGTAAAGGGAGAATGAAAAGGAGACAAAGGATGAAGGCAGAAAAACTGGAAAGTGCAACATATGGATATATGGATAGAAAAAGGATGAAAAGAAAAAGATATGGGGGAACAAATAATGACATAACAGAAAAACTGAACAGTCCATACAAGGTTTAAAATAGCAGCCGGCATTTTTGTGGCGCTAGCCGGTGACTTTTAAATAGGAAGAGCCAAGTTTTTACACAGGATGATGTGTAAAAATTTTAAATTTCCATTTATACTTTACCTGTTATGCATAAATATTATGCATGATGCAGTTAGTAGCATAAAATCCCTAAGTGACTGCAAAAGACATTCAATCCTAATGCTAAATGGAAGGTCAGTGAGTCAGTTATTTCAACACTGAACTGGGGAAAACATCCACTCTTAACATGTTTTCGATCATTCCCCTGTCATGGAAAAAACCGATAAAAATAGCCAGTACAAAAATGGTACATGTCTTAAAAAGCCTATAAAAAAACTTCATTTTTAAAAAATTATTTTAAACCCTGCTATAAGTTATGACTACCTGTTCAGTACTCCATTAGAAATGAGGACTTCTTTTGGATGAAAATATTTATAGTAAACACTTCTTACCACAGCATCTAATGAAACCAAAAAATTATTTAAAATAACTACAGAATAGTTTTAAATTATTAATCCTAAGCAATTACCTAAACACTCGACCACAGCTAACTGAAATCTCAGGGATAAAGTACGATGTTCAGAATTTACTTAATTGTTATATTATCCAATAAGTCATAGCTAGTACTGTAAATACCGTGCAGTACATGTCCTTAAAACTAGGCAGGATGAAATTTGAACTGGTGTACTGTATAGCCATTTTATCTTGGTAAATCCACCAATAACCTTACCATTATTTACCATAATACCATAATCCTCCAAGAGAAAGTTGATGTTGGTATTAAATCGGCTTTCACCTCCTTCTCCCAGCAAAACCAAGACATTACCACCCTTCTCAAGGTAGGTTTTTATGGCATCAAACTACAGGTAGAAATTTGAACCAAAGAATTTAAGGTACAGTAGCTATAAGTTATAGACTAACAGCTGACTGAAACTTACAGTGCAATATTTCATTTTATGGTTACCAGATGAACTATACTAATCACCTTGACAGTTTGTTATATTAAATAGACCATGACAATACAAATGTGAAAGATTGGACCTGTTTTGTCCAGAATTCACCTCAGCTATCTTGAACTGAAATTCTGGTGTTTCACTAACCTCACTAGCAGATATCTTTTCTCTTGGTCCAGCTAAAATAAATAACTTGGCATACATAAGCCTATCCAAGGTAATATCATCCTTGTTTCTAAACACAAAGAAAAAAGTATCTTTATAGCTTTAAAGTTACCAAAGTTAGCCTTTTATAACCTTCCAGGGTACTGCTCAAATTATCCCATACCATTGTTTTCTATGAAGGAAGACGTTTCAGTACAGTCAAATCTCGATTATCCAGACTCTTCGGGAAACACAAAATATGTCCAAATAATCAAGAGTCTGGTCAATCAAAATTATGAATATTAATGATTAAGTTATACAAAAAAAACTGGGACCATCAGATACAGTCCAGATAATCAAGGTTTGACTGTAATAGGTTAAAACTGACCTTGATTAACCCTTGCACCCTTTGCTTGGTACTTTCAGTCATTTAGATGGTCATTAGGGTTAAAGTGCTTTGGTTTACAGTGAGGATTAGCATTAGGAAATTTGGCAACCAGAGGACGTTTGTCAAGCTCATTCTTGCAGAAAAATAATTTCTGAGCCCTAGACAGGGCAATTGAACTGGCAACCTTCTGATGACCAGTGAGATGCTCTAACCATTGAGCTACCATGACTGAGATGGTGAGCTAAGGTGCAGGTTTGTTATATGTACTGCCTAAGCGGAAGTCACAATGTGACAATAATGATGGACATACGTAATGCAGAACAGAAAGTTTGTTCATGTGTGAGCTTGCTAACTGTCAGACAACCTGGTATCAGGTTGTCTGATAGTTACCAAGCTCCCACATGAACAAACTTTCTGTTCAGCATTAGATACCAGTATCAGGAAATTTGTTGAGGTTAGCATAGGTTTGGGTCTGGGTTCCTGGTAACTTTCCTTTTGTCAAATTCTATGGGCAGTTTTCTGCTGCATATAAATAAGCACTTATTTAATTCTAAACACTTACACAACCACCTTCCAATTTGTCCTCAGTTTACGAACCAGTGATTTGAAGCCATTTGTGGGTGAAAACAATTCCTTTTTTGATGCATTAAAGACTATCGTGTTATTTTGAATAGAGCCATCATCTATTCCCTAAAACGAGAGGTAGTTCATCGTATTGTACAATCAGGTCCATCTATCTTTTCAGAAAGTACTACGACATGTCAAACTTCATACTCCTGACGTCCTGTATTGTATTTTGCCTGTAACGTTGTACAGTGTACAGTCAGCTGAGTATCATTCAAGATATAAACTGCTGACAACTGTTTGAAAATCTGAAGTAAGAAAATACAAATCGTTTGACGTTTATCTCTAATTTCAGAATCCGAATCCGAGATTCAACTTCTTTCACAGCTAATATTTGTATGATCAAAAACCTTTGCCGCCTGAACGAAGGTTCCTCCGTGTCACGCGGTATAATAAGTCATTCAATGACAGCAAATCGAAGAGAAACAACGTAAAAGGAACATAAGAACAATTACAATATTCGATAATTTTTAAAGTTTGCATCATTGAGCAAGAGGGAGCCTGCACTCAACCTAGCATGTTTACTTCGACATGGCAACAAGAAAGCTTATTTCTTTTATACAAAGTTCTATTTACGAAACTTACTGCAACTCAAATAACGGTTTAAATAACTTGGAGATAGTGAAATTAGGTTTGGCTGTCCTAGACGCGAGCCAGGTTAGCACAAGAAGAAAAATAACGCACGAAATTTGAACCAACCTGCTCTCCATTCATCGTTCCAGGAGCCATGTTAGCGTTGCGAAAACACAAGAACAGACCTGAGCCACGAACGTTTCCGACGGTATTCCGAAAATGTAACGACGTGGGTTAGAAATTTCATGGGGGTGGAAAAAGGAAGGACCATTATTTTAGGGGGGAGTGAGTTGGGCAATTTTTACCAAGATTTTTTTTCATTTACTTACTTTCACAGGACAGGGCTTGCTTGATTTTTTTTGCCCTTGGGTAGCTGTGCTCGACCGTTTTTCTGCCACTTTTGCCCGCGCAGGAATTTCTTTTTTGTAATTTCCCAACTTCTCTCCCATGAAATTAAAAGCCTAAAAAGATATTAACATTAATTTGGAGGGATTACGGCATAAACAGCCGATCTCTCTTGATACGTTACTATTGTTTACAAATCAGATTAAATCAACTATTAAAGTTTTAATAATAAGAACGTCGTGGAATCACGCATGCAATGCAACGGAGTCATATTTCCATGGTCAAGCATGTTCTTAAGATCTTCGTCTATTACGTTTTATCACCATGGCTTGATTTAAGTCCTGAAAAAGACGGAAGATTGACAATTACCAGGTTAGTCGACAGTAGCCTTTGGATTTCACACATTTCTTGAGTTTCTCCTCTTAATTTTGAACTGTCAGTGTCACAGAGGCATGCCGCATTTAAGATCCCGATATCGAATCCTTTGGCAAATTACAGCAACAGAACACATCACTTTGCTTGGGAGATGAATCTTTTCCCATCTTTATTTAAACTTTCATCGAAATCCACGATGTAATGTACCATTTCCGAATATTCTTGAGATAAATATTTGTCTGTACCGTCGCTATGTGACGAGCCTAATAATACATAAATGGAATATGAAGTGAAGTTTTACTACCTTAGCTGATGTCATTTAACCCAAACATATAAAAGGGATGTTTCGTAAATGCTTGATGTTGGAGTTTCACGGAAATTACGGTAGGTTACCACGGACTCAACTATGGGTCAATTGGTCAACGATGCCTTCGAATTCTGAAACTAACACGGAGGGTAACATGATATTTATTCAATAACTTGGCAAAAGGAGGCAGGGGGGCGTTGTTGGTTTTGCATACAGAACGGTTTTGTCGCGAAACTTTGTAAGTAACTTCGTCACTGTGTTTTAACCAGCTTTGTCATAGAATAGTTCTTGTGCAAACAGGAATGTGTATACCGACTGCTAATGACTTTTCCCAGCGTTTAAAAAATCCGAAAATAATCAATTGTTTGAAGGAGAAAGTTGAACTTTTTCTTCCCGTCCTTAATTTTTCTCTTTTCTTTCCTTCCTTCCTGATTTCTTCTATTTTCCCTCCTTTCTTTTTCCTAGTCTATCATCCCGTACTTTCGCTTCCCTTTATTTTCTTTTCCTTTCCTTCTCGTCCTTTTCATTCCCTTCGCTTCCTTTCCCCGCTCTTTCTTTCTTTTCTTTCTGCAAACATCCCATTCCACCCTTTCCTTCCCTTCCCAATGCCTTCCTTTCCCTCCACTTTCCGTCCATTCAGATCCCTCCCTTTCCCTTCTCATCCCTTTCTTTCCTTCCCAATCCCTTTCCTTCCCCTTACCTCCCCTCCCGATACCACTCACCGCTAAAAACAGACAACAAGAACAACAGGGAAAGTAAGAATTATCGGTTGTTTAGAAAGGAGAGATAAATTTACACATTAGAGATTTAGCTTTTGTGGTCGTAAATTTTTATTTCATAGGATAAAGCAGGCATTTTCAGCTTCCCGTTCCCACGTTCGGGCAAGAAATGGTGATGTCAGAACTTGTTCTTCACGAAGCTGCATCAAGCGGAGATTACCACGAGCTAGAGAGCTTATTAATGATGGGCAAAATTGATGTGAACTTTAAGGACGAAGAATTTGGAGACCGAACGGCTCTTCATTGGGCTGCCGCGAGAGGTATCGTATCAACCGTTTTACAGATGGGTTTCCAGCAGGTCTGCGTTGACCGTAAAATCTTCTAGGGATAGCCAATCTGAAATATGAAATAGACGAGATTGTCTGTGTACCTGGCGAGTGGCAGGTTGGTCGGTGTTGAACGTTCCCAGATATTCAGCTGACACAAAAAAATATTCATTCGTAGGATACTTTTATCCTTTAATATCGTTTAGTATTTCTAATCTTCCACCTTACCACCTTTGGTGTTTCGGCATTGTTTTATCTTGGTCAATAGCTTGACGTGGATTCACATTTCACTCAAATCCTTAATTTTTTTACCGTAACTCTGCACTGGTCTCCCGCCAAAAATTACGACAAAAAAAGACATAATAAGATTAAGAAAGTTTACAAAGATCAAACGTTACGTTGTTTCGCACAAAATAATAAGAGAATGAAGGATTTTTCACAAACGATTTTTCACATTTAGGTGATTACTATATATTACAGCAATTTTATCGCCTTAGACCGTACGAGAATCAACAGAATGTTATGTCCATATTAAACGTCCGTAATTTCTGTTATCACGCCTTTCCTTCATGTAGTTCGCTGTCCCCTTATATTTTTCCACTTTTAGATTCCCATCTGGTTCTTCTGTCGCTTGTATGTTAAGGTTGTCATCTTAAATCGTTGTTTTGTTCTTTATCCTCCATTCTATTTAACCAGTCTTACTCTTCTTCTTCTTATTCATCCTTTTAATCAATCAGTCTCCCTCCGAATCCTTCCTCATTCCTCTCAGTTCTTAACTTCTCCTCCTCTCGTTAGGGAATGCCAGCTGCATCAAGCTACTCCTTGATTACAACGCTGATCCCACAGCTAGAATGACAGGCGGGTGGACTCCAGCTCATTGCGCCGCAGAAAGTGGAAAACTGAACTGTCTTCACGTATTGTTTGAGAATGGAGCGCCGGTGTGTCTACCAGAAAACACAGGAGATACGCCCAAACGAGTGGCACAAATATATGGACATACAGACTGTGCAGAGTTTCTTGCGAGGTGCGTACACGGAAGAAAATATGCAACAAAAGTAGTTTTTAAGAATCTTTATAGAGGGATTGTTTTCAATATAGAGTTGTGTGCAACAGATAAAACTATGCGGCAGAGCATGGAATCCTTACCTGAACGTATAACCAGAACTTATCAACAGTTTAGTAGAACGTGTAAAGCCGTGCCCTGTCTTATGACAGTAAGGAACGCAGCAATTAACTTTCTTAAGCGTTTGGATACCAGGAAACAATCAGCTTTACCCAAATACGACGCCGTTATGGACACCTTTTTGAAGATCTGTCCATCCAAGTATTTCCGACTGCCTGCACAGCAAAGCTGGGGCCCAATCTTACGAAGGTTCTGGAGTGGTCAATACTTTCGTAGAAGCAATCAAAGTTTTTCTGATTACTCACGGTTTAGTGTCGATCTAGTGTCTAATTTGGTCTGTCTTTTAATTGGTGTGATCATTCGTAAATTTATTTAGCGTTGAAGAAACTGGTGAACAGAGAAAACTCTACATAAAAGATACCATTCTACGTCAAGGCCGAAAGATAACTCAAGTGAAGAACCTCGAAAACAACTGAAAAAAGCGGTCAAACCAGATCCCTCTCACCAAAAACAAGTTTGTGGATTGGGTAAAGGACATGACAAGGTACCTGGGTTCGTTACCTTTGAAGAAGAATTCATGGTATCCTCTCTGCAAGTGATCCATAACGAGACAAATATTGTGTTCGAATAGCGAAAAAAGAAGCCAAGGAAATAACGACGAGGCCATTCGTACGAAGACAGGCCTTGCAGAAGTAGCTAAGAACCAACAGGGACCAGTTGCAAAAAATGGCAAATTTGGCTATCCGGTTGGGAATCAAATCCCCTGACCATACGAATTGCATGGTGCGGTCATCTGCCAATTGAGCTGACGAGGTGTTGTTGCCGAGATCATAGTCGCAAGTTCTGCAATAATATGATGGCAAACTCAAAGTAGAATAGGTTATATTCCACGAATATTGCGGCATTTACCCCCGATAATTATTCAGAATAGTACATTTTTATAGCCCAGCCGGGATCTTTTGTGATAAATGCAACTTTGGACCTTTTAGTTTAGAATCGAGAATGGACTGCAGATATTTTTGTTATCGAGTGTAAATGTCTGGACTGGGATTGGAAATGGAAAGCCGACAAAACATGATTGACCAGTACAAATGTAATTCCACTTCAGACCTTGTCATTAAGAATTCTATTTTCTAAGGTGAAGTAGCTTCTGACTTTCTGGCTTAGCCCTCCCTGTCGCAGTGTTTATCCCCTGGGTTGGGGAATTCCTGGCGCCATGCCTGACCAACGCATTTCCTTTAGGTAACTTCCCACAGTGTACGTTTTTCCCTCGCGTATGCAGCCGCACATAAATCCTTTTCTTGGCATTATTCTATTTTCACAGACAAACAAGCATTCCCAACTCCACATGAATTCTGGTTACCAAAATGCAAGAAATGCCACGAAATCGCGTTGAAAATTCTACAATTTTAATCTTGTTGGGAATGCAAGAATAAATTATAAAGTCAGAAAAACCACAACACTGATATCATCAGTGCGCTTTGCTATGTACATTAAACTCACCGACCCGGATCTTGGCAGACGAAAGGAATTTGTTTTTAACTTAGCGTTGTTTTGACGAGTCGTCCCTCCCGTAAATTTGACGTCATCTTTTCTTTCAGACATCGCATTCGACGAAAGAGAACAATACATTTCAACAGTAAACATCGCTGCTTAATCTCGCACGCATGCGTGCTCATAGATAAAAACTGCGTTGATGTCCGAGCAATGAAGGCAATTTCGTCAGTGATTATACACACCTGCTGCACGCGTGGACTGGTCCTCTCATGTTTGGCGTGTTTGGAATGTTTATTCATTTTCGCATGATTTTCGTTCGTGGACAGCGGAGAAAAACTTGGTGCGTCATTAGCATACGGTTAAACGGAAATTTAACTCGGCAGCCGGATATAACAACAAACATAAACTTCCTTTTTAATATAACTTCCGCATGCAAGGTGGCACAGCGCTTGGCGTTGGCTTTCATATATCATTAATACGTGTACTACAATTGCATGGGCCATGGGATTCACCATGTACTGTAGACAAATCTCCATGAAAGGTTGGGATAAATCATTGCGCCTTATTAGTATCGACAGAGGGTTGACATTAATTAACTCTATCCGACCTGACCTCTCGAATATACATGAGTGTACTATGAAAACTTTTGTAATTTCCACCTACTTCCTGTTAGAATTTTGACTCGAAACTAAGTTTTTTGAAATCGGCATCAAAGATTGAGACAGAAAATTGGTTTTTTTGCGCGCGCATAACATGTTATGGTTCGTTGCTGCGAAACGAACCGTGACATGAAGTTTAGCAGAAGTTTCTCAATTTTTTTTTCAATTTCCTCAGACCTAAATGAGTTAAGCATAATTATAATTTACAGTCAAATTTCAGAGCAAAATAAGCGTTCCTTAAGGCCCAAGAAACGTGTCCGACAACATGCAACATGTTGGTTGCGTTTCAACTTCCTCTTGCTGGCACATTTGTGTGGATTCCTATAAACCGCATTCAGAAGATGGGCAAAGTTTGAAACGCTTCAAACTTTTGAGCCAAGAAGTCCCAACTTTTCTTTTGTCTTTGTTTTTTTTCGTTTGAAACCCTAGCAATGTTGCGTGCGTTTGAACAGGATCTTCAATAATGCTGGGAGCACGTGCACTCATTACTGTCCAAGCTACCAGTGAGGGCTTGCACGGGCCTTTACCGGTCTTAAAAAGCACGTCATCATTATGGAAGTTCAGTGGGTAAATCCTTGACGTTTTTCACGAGGCACCCTAGGGAGTGTTAAAATGTTATAAAACTGCGGTTCGCAGATTGCTTCTTGCATTGCTCACTTTACCATTTGGGATCGCTGATTCTACATAATTCGGTGAGTACATGTCTCGTCTATTTGGATCCTATTTCGAGTTTCGAGTTTTTTACGCTGCTTTAACGGTGCCACGGTATCTAATTTATGGAACTAAATTATTGCGCAAAACTTTGTTCACGATTTATCGTCCGGCTTGCGAACGCCGTAACTTCTATTTTCTTTATTGTTTTAATTTACGCTTAATCTTATACAAACTTTCTACATCACAGCCCAGCATATGATTTTGAAGAAGCCCATAATAATTGAGACATGAGTTATTGAAGGAAAAATATTTTTAAT
>JBAHVQ010000337.1:716030-737482 GCA_036872915.1 Nanipora kamurai | reverse complement strand
GCGGACCGGATTCCCGAAGGTGCGAGTTCAAATCCCGCTCGAGTCAACTTTTTCAGTTGACTTCAGCAGTGTAGGTTCAATGTGAATTTATCGTTTCATATTACCATGACGATGATTCTAAAATAGGACCGAAGGGTGTCCCTCGACCAGTATAGCGACATCGTTGGATAATTCTTCCAGCGGAAGACTTGTTAGTGATTAGCATTATGATCTATTCAGCAGCCCTTTATATCGACAATGTCCTTTTTTTTTGCACAAACTTCTAAAGGTACACATTTATAGTTCAATGAGGGAAAAACAAGGAAAATGTTGAACCAGTGGCTGGAAATGAGATACAAAACCATTCCAGTTGACTTAAAATAATTAACTTCGTTCAACATCTTCGGCTAAGGTAGTCTCTGTATCTTCACGAATGTGTGTTAGTATGAAAGGTTCCCTCCAGTTTTTAATCTGAAGTAATTTACAACAATTTGGATATGATACAAAATTACCGCCATTGTATGTGTTTACAAAGTACTGCACACAGTTCAATACTTGTTGGCCAAAATTTGCTGGACTAAATTGGTCGAAACATATAGAACGATGCTGATCACACAAGAAACTTTCTTCATTCATGTTGGAAACCGATCGACATTATGGTTTGAGTAGAGTTTTCTCTACTTGTCTTGGTTCGTCACTCGGAGTAACAACTAACATCAAAATCGGCATTAATTTGAATTTTGAGTTTTATCAGGAAAATTTCCTACGATCGACATTACTTAATCTGATTAATCAATGGTGTTATTAAATGTGGTAGCTTGGTTGTTATCGGATGTTTATAATACGCCTACTCTCAAGCTATTCCACTCAGAAAAACTTTCTAAGTCTCTGATGGGAATCGAACCCGTAACCTCCAGATCGCCGATGAGATGCTCTAACGATTGAGCTACATGGACTCAAATGGTGAGCGAAGGTTACATTTATGTACTGGTTCGTATTGGTGGTAGACATATGTAATGCCAGTCTGCAAGTCTCGATATGTCATCTATTTATTTCAGTACTAACGAAAGTTTTTTCTGCGTAGAATAGCTTGAGACCATGCGTATTATAAATATCTTAATCTGACTAAATCAACAAATGTTGGGCGATGTTCATCAATAAACGTTCAGCTTGAGTGGCGGGATCAGACCAGAATTTTTCAGAGCAAATAACGAGTGCAAAGTGTGACTACAGAGAATTTTTACGTTTGGCTAAAGCCTACAGGAAAAACCTTGCACCACAGGCTCTCTTAAAGTAATTCTTTGAGATTGTAAGAAGTTTCGTGGTGGAGATTGTCTTTTCCAGCCACCCCTGTGATCACGGCACGCTTTGACTGGATGTTTAATGTTCAGAATTTTCTCTCTTTTGAAGCTGAACTAAAAGAATATTACTACTCTACTAATCTCACTGCAGGGTTCTGTCTAGAGGGGTCTTCACGAAGGAGATTCCATCTGAAACATTCTAATTTTCCCTCAATAAAAAGTTGTGAATTTAATATGGTAATTAGTGTATGTACATAAGTATATCTTTCTGCAGATTCTGATCAGTTTACGAGTCTTGTCTCACACAGAAGAAACACGCCACAAAGAAATATCATTCAAGAATGTCAGTATTACGTGTGTTATATAGTCTGAACGTAATCATAAAAAACAATGTTATTTATTGAAATGTGCCGAGTTAGATCGCAGAATGTATGAATAATGAAACTTTTTTGCGAGGGAGGTCCACATAGAACTTCGTTACAATTTCGCAGACTGTTGTTCGGCCTGGTCTTGTGCCTTGCAATTGTCACCTGGTTTATGCAATAAATGTCCCACGACAGTCCATGCAGCAAGACATCTGCTTACATGATTCGCTCGAGTTCGTCCTCGACGCACTTTTGAGTTTAGTACATACACTAAGATGATAAACGCAGGCCACAAAAACACAAGTGCATACGGGCCTTTACGTCTTCTTTTAGAAAAAAAATTCTAAATGGAACCTGTTCTTCATGCAACCGACGTTCATGAGGAAAAGTTTGTATCAAGTGCCACTTTGTCCCAACACCATGTGCCTCCTAAACTTCTTATTTAATCCTTCTTCCAATTTCACCTTAGAACACGAGTCGGGTGTTCAAAGATTTAAAAGGTTGGTAGACTGCCGAATATATGTGGGAAAATTCTGACGTTTCAAGCAAAGGCCCTCCTTAACTCTCTGAATAAGGGCCTTCGTTCGAAACGTCAGGACTTTCCGACAAGTATTCGTCAATCTACCAACCTTTTAACTTTCTGTGCTGTTTTAGATACTGCCTACGCAGCATTCTACATTTTTATATTAGTGATCAGTTGTCCAAAGCCTCGGTAACTTATTCGCCGGCTAAGTCTCAGTGAGCAAACAGCGTTATTCAAGAACAGAACAACTGAACAAAATCTTATTCTCTGAAAAGGGAGATACCCACTCAGTAGTTGTATGCAGCAGATCAAATTTAAGTTTGGTTGTTCGAAGGATGGATGGCACTTTTCAATACTTAGGACTTATCCGACGGAAAGGTACCCATGCACGTCTTAAACAAACGACCCCTTATCTAAAGTTCGAGTTTTGCATTTAACTGTTTGTCTTCATGTACCCGTCTCACTTAGAAGGGTCTTCTGGAGGTACTGCAAAGATTTGCGAACGAATCATTTGGAGGAACTTTGCTCTTAAGGGCCAATCACATCAGCCAGGATCTATATTCATATGTGATGATGTAATAGTACCGAGTGAATAGTCTATCGTTGTATTTGTTATGTTTCATTGGAATAACGGATCTGATGTAACTGGCCTTAGCTGCAGCGGTTTTCCTGGCTTTTGCCTTGACAAAAAACGTACTCTAATCAAGGTAAATTTAAATTAAATCAAAATATTAGAAAAAAGTCCACGTGTCTGATCAGGACGATAGGAATCGGTCCGTAACGGCTTAGTGTTGTCCTGGGAAGATGTACGATTTACACCGTGTAGAAAGCCAAGAGAGGTGGAAAGCTGCCGGACTTAGATCCAGAAAAACCGATGGTTTGAGAGACGGTCCTTCGCTCAAAACGGCAGTTTTTCTAGGTCAAAGTTCCGGTATATGTTCAGCAGTGCACAAGTTCGTATCGGTTCAGTGCTGTTTGACGATACTTAAGTGAAACTATTACGAACGAGTCGAGCTCATTCCTGAAGCTCATCCAAGCAAGTATCTTCTGAGAGACAGGTAATCGAAATTCTCACAGATTTTCCTTACGTGAAAGCAAACCATTTCGAGAAAAGTTTTTGTTTTGGCGAGTAACGTGTCAGTGAGGATTGGGGAACGAGAACTAGACATAACGCTGAGGTCATTTTAAAACATGTCTTTCGCAGTAGAACTGCAACAGGATCCGTCGAAAATCATGAAAGTGAAAGTCTGGCGTGTAGGATTATGTTTAAATAACAAATAACAACAGCAATAATAATAATAATAATTCTGATGTCAAGTAAATATTTCGCCTATTTCAACTCCCACGCCGGTCTGCCACTTAGCCTACTTCAAAAAACCGGAGTCCAGCACATGCCCTGATTCTCCTGCACTACTCAAGGTCTCAAGCAACCTCTGAAAGAACATGACAGTGGATCCTTTTCAATTATGGGGATCCCAAACAGACACAACATCCACCCCGCTGTACGGTTTTGTCAGATATACTATCTTTATGCTGATCTTCGAGCCGACAAAATAAAAGCAATAAGTGTATTAATTACGCCTTGGTTAGTTTGTGTCAATAGCATGGAAGAGAGCTGATTTTCATTGGCTGTCGATGTAATGACGCCGATTAGTCTGCTTGAAGTACAGCAGGCGGATTAGCATTTTAGAAACTATACTTTTACGCGAATAAATCGGCTCCCGATCGCGCTGCCATGCGAGACAATTGCGGTATTTTGAACCAATGATTTCAGAAAGAATATCATGAAGAGGTCATTTTAACTTTAATTGTTCGAACAGGAACAATGTCGAGCCCAACGCGGCAAATCTCTTCGAGAAAGCTTCCTCCGTTACCTGGGAGCCGTTCGCTGTCTGGAAACAAATCTAACGCTCTCCATACCAGTCCATCGTCCAGTGTTTACTCCAACGAGAAGCGAGTGATAGACAAGAGTAAAAAAGACGTCTCGAAGACCTTAAGCGATGGCCCGTTTCGTCCAGCGCTTATTTCCACAACAAAGCCGACTGAATCACCGTCCAGTAAAGAAGCTCCACAACAGTGTAAGTCATCTCTAAACTGAAATACTCTAGTCACACCGGTTGCTAGGTAGCCAGATGGGGGCGTTCACTGTACGTGTTATGTGTTGAAAATTCGAGGGGTTTTTTTTATTGCTTTTTCATCGCTTTTTTGCTGCGAAACAAGCCAGCTGGGTTTCCAAGACGAAGACAAAATTTATGCAAAAATTATGACAGTAGAATTACGTAGTTCGTCGCGTTCTCGAGTGGAGAGCTTTCGTTGATAGTCATATCTCGCTAGAGCAGGCTGATCTTTAAAATTAGACGACTGTGACGTTTTAGAACCCAAAGCCATTCGACAATGTGAAAAAAATATAAGATAAAACATATTCCGAAGAGGAATATCTTTTATCCATATGAAGGTTTCGAAATAAAACCGAAATATTACTGATTCAACTTTCGTCTTGATTTTGACTCGTATTCTGAGTTTTCAAGATGTTCCTCTACGGAATGTGTGACGTTTTAGCAGGAGAACGTTGAAGCACATGGCCAAATGAACAACTGATAAGGCACTGGTAAATACGTGAACGACAAAGAAGGGTCAAACGCAAAGAGCCTCATCTTTACACCACTGTAAAGTCTGTAGCAGTTTCTTTTTAGCGATGTGTTCATGTCGTCGCGAAGACGACAGCTCACGGAGAGGACACAATCTCAGGACCGTTTATGTCACCGGTGTGTAATCCAAAGGAGGTGAAAGAATGAAAATGAAAATCACGGGGAATCCATCTGTCAGTGATATAAAAGTAGAGTGTTGCGTACGTAATTTTGAACGACTTGTAAAAAACCAAAAAAATTGGAAAACTGCCGAAACATAGATCTGGAAAAACTGTCGTTTCGAGCAAAGGCCCTTCGGCTTTGTCGGAGTGAAACATTAAGAAGAAGACCCTCTGACAAAAGTACGTTCGCTCGAAACGTCAGTCATTCTGTGACTAATATGAACGGATTGCTGCGTAGGCAGTCTTTAATCAAATCAGAAACGGCTTACGGGTTGCGTACTGCCAAAAAGTACAAAAACGAGAAACTAACATTAGGAGTGAAGGCTCTTCATCGGAGTGAAACGTGGCCTTAAGCCGTATCTGATTTGATGAAGGGAAATCAGCTGGTTCCCTGGCGTCTCTATACAACAGAATTTTCTGGCATTTTGAAAGCATCTTTTAACAGAATCGAAAGGGTTAGGGAACTATCAAAAACTTAGAATTAAAAATCCTGACGTCTCCAACGAAAGGCCTTCGGCGGAAGGGCTTTCGTTCGAACGACTAAAAGCGGTTCTTACCGTTTCACTACAACGATGGACTTTCGCTCAAAACGTCATTATTTCCTATTCTAAGTTTCCTTACCATTTTGGTTATTTACACATCGTTCAATACTGCTGACGCAGCATTCTAGAATTCTAACAAAATGAAACCGTTTTCAGGAACATTTCCGGAACAGAACAATTTTTCCCGAAAATTTAAAAGTTTTCGTAAATCTGGACCCAAAAAACGGTATTCTGATTTTTTAGTAATATCATCGGTCCATCATCTTTCTCCACTTAATGCCGGTTATAGATGCCCGAAAGTAAGCTAATCTCCATTACATAACAGCTGAGACTAAACTATGACGGTTCATTTCTTAATACATTAAATTACTAATAACTGATTACTTTTTTTGATTTTTTCAATCTGGAGCGTGTACAGAGGGCGACGTTTCGTAAAGGTTGTTTGGGATGATTTCTTTTCAAACTGCACGACACTGCTCGAGTCACTGGCCAAATTACGTCTCCGATGAGAATCGACATAGCGTGTCAGTCCGACGTCATAATAGTCATACTGGTGTCTATAGATGATTTGTTTTTAATTAGCTTCATTTGTTGTGTACGCCTACATGGTTTCTTGGTCCTCTGCTATTTGGATCCTTCGCTCTGACGTATCCAATTATCCCTCGACAGCACAATTCTTGCCTATGATTCGCTCAACAATGTTCAACAGTGTTGCAATACGTCCTCAAGATTGTTGACAATGAATCTCAAACATCAGGACCAACAATTGTATACGTGAATGTTAAACAAAAGGTGTGTGTATGAGGGAGCTACGTGTGAACGTTCGCTAACCTTGTGTCCTTAGAAAAACGCTTTCTGACCACCAGACAGAAATCATACCCGCAATCTTCTGACGAACGGTGAGACGATGACCATTGAGCTATCAAGACGATATGATAAGTATATGACGCACGAACCAGATACAAATAGAGGCGAGCTTGACATTTACTCTTCTCTTGACTCTGAAGATGACCGCCGCTAGGGCTGTCGAAACGTTAGCCACTTCCATCAACAGTCTTTCTCAAAACTACACTAACCTAGACGATCAATTTCCACAAACATGTCACGATTCTCTCAGGTTCAAACCATTTACTTTTTTAAGATAATTATAGGAATTACATGAATGACAAATGTATCCTTGTGGGAGTTTAGTGTTATTTATTGTATACGACAATCGTATACCGAGGGACTAGCTGGAGTTGTTTATGATTATGATCTACGTAGGCAGAAATCTCACGTGTCTTGTCTCACGATATTTTTGCTACAGGCCATCGACAGGTCTTTGAATAGCTATAGTTACGTGGCTGGGTTTTCACTGTCTCCCGCGCGGGAAGTAAGTGCGAAGGTTATTCACCGCCCGGGGCTACAAGAGCTTGACGAAATTCCAGTTAAACAGCCTATATTCTGAGAACAATCCAGCGAAAATCCAGATATATAACAAAAGATTTAATGTCTGATCCCTCGGGAAACTAGTTAGTTTTGTTTACCCTCGAATCTCGATGTCAACTATGCCACGGTAAACATCGAAAGTCTCGGAAAAAAAATTGTTTTCCTTGGGATCAGACGTTAAGTGCTAAGATCGTTATCCAGTCTTCAGGTAAAATGACGTGCGTTGATTGGTTATCATACCGTGCAACAAGATTTCCACACGGATCGGCACGTTTCAGCGGGAAAATTTCCAAACTGAGTTGAAGACAAACAAACCAGAACCAGCTGCGTTTTACATGGGATTAACAACTACACACTGCTTAAGACTTAGCTAAACGTATTCCTGGATGATCTTAAGGCAAAAACTAGACGAATAGTTGAAAAAAACGGACATGTAAACTTAACCCGCCATCTCCCAAAACAACACGAACGTTAAAGACGCGATGAAAAAAGAAACCAAAGGCGATATAACAAATTCCTTATTAACGTCGGTATGTACGGGAAAGTACTTGCCTTTGGTTTTTGCAATAAATCTCTAACAGCTTGCACATCGATTATAGCGAGTAACTCTCATTCGTAGAACTGCAGCAATTGTTACTTGCAACCAAAGTTGGATGACTAGCTGCACTGTGAAACATCGCTTTATAAGTTTCGAGCGATGACCCTTCTCTCTGACCACATCCATCACTCGGAGCTTTAGTTTCACTATCACATTATCATTGGTCGTATTCAACCTTTGAGTATTTTTCCAGCTGTGTGAACTTTATCAGCTCAGATGCGTACACAAAAACTTCACACAGTCAAATAAGTCGTCTATAGGAACTCGTAAAGTTACAACAGGTACCTCGGTTTAGATCTCAGCTGTATGTTATCTTCCATGACAAAAGAAGTGACGCATTACATGCCATAATTTAGCTGCAAATCATTTTCATGGCCACATAAAAGAACAGTTCGTTGGGATACATAAAAAGATAGTTTCGTTAATCGAACAAAAGTGTCACTGCAAAAGTGCTGGTAGCATGGCTTTGGTGAGTCCATTTACGCATAATATCACCTTTTGTACTAGAAATCTCTGGTTCCATTCTCGTTCGGAACAAACTAAAGGATTCAATTATCTCCTATGAACTTTCCTCAATTTATAAATTTGCAAACCGAAAAAGACATCGGTTTCACCGTAATTAATTGAGCAAGTAAATTTATCAGACATGGTAAACAAGCTATTTACTTAGAAAAGTTTTCTAAACCAATAAATCGAACCCGCCAACGATTCATGGTCTCAGAAAATGGTTCGATTCTGGGCTCTAGCAGCCATAGCTTCTCACCAGTCACACACTATAACGACTGGCCTACATTGACTTCGGGTTGAAGAAATTTAGGTCCACCGAATTTTTTCATTTCAATTCGTGAGGACTGTAGAATTTTAAAAAATCTCTAGGAAGACAATGAAATTACGACGTTCGGAGTCAAATTCGATTTCTAGAAAACACACAATTCAAGGAAATTACAATTTGATCTTATCATATCAAAGTCTCCAGAATTACTTCAGTAAATCGGCAGATCGATAAGCTCAAACGAGAAAACCATCTCTTATTAATATGGATTTTCTGAGTGTAATAAGTTTTTAATAATGTTGCGCTTTCAATAAGTTGGAAGTCGCCCGCGTTTCTTGACTAACAGGTCTCCTGTTGGAGAATTAAGGGAATATTTTTAGAATGCAGGCTTCTTAAGTACACGTTACGTGGCTTGACCTAGGTGTTTAAGTGATTTATGATGGTTGGTACATCCCTTAACAGCCGAAGTTGACCGCGGAGTCGTTAAAGTGCCCGACAAAGAGAAACACCGACCTTTTGTCAAAAAAGTACATGAATACTTTAACGAGGTTGATAAGTCGTTGCACGTCACGAGGACTAAATTAACAGCGCCGAGAATCGGATATGAGACGTGATTATCTTATTATGTATGTAAGGTTTAAAATTTGATGTCTGAACGTACAAACGAAAGTATCATGCATTTCTAACGTTTACATCAGACCCGAGCCGCTTTTGCACGACATACGAAAGTTTGCCAGGGCGAGTTAGCAAACCCAACTGAGTTTGTATAAGTGAATATCGCCAAAAGAGTTTACCGAAATGTTTGCAAACTGTTGTTGTGATGTCCACAAACGTGGATTTGCCAACCCGAGTTTCCAAACGTTATTGTGCAGTGCGAAAACGCCATAGAGTTGCAACAGAAAGATGTTTGCAAACGTTGAAAACAAATAACTTTCGTGGATACTGTTGAACCGCTACATAGAAGTCACTCCTTTAAAAAGCATGAATAACTTTTTATTGCCCACGCTCAGCCAGTCACGGGTAGGTTCCCTCCAGCACCTCCTCAAGTACTTCCGTAGCTAGAAATTCCCGCCAAATTTGAGTATGTGATCAACTACTGGCCGAAATGAAACAATGTGGAAAGGAACGTTGCACTCGGGTACGCAGCCAGTTGTGTGAAGCCAGGAGCGTTGAGTGATGACAATAAGAGCGGCTGTGATGTGGACTTGGCAGAACGGTGCTATTTTTTTTCAGCAGTGCATCTATACACCTTGGTTTATAAAGTCTTAATATACCACAGTCTGCCTGAAATTTCCTGGAAAGTTCAAGATAGGACACTAAACCTGTGTTTATCAACTGACAAAGAAGTACATGTACAACCATGGCACAGTTTAGCTTCACTCGTTTAAAAGCTGAACTTTAAGCCTGCCGAGCTTGCTGTATGCACGACTTCGAAATAGCTGCGGCACGACTTCGAAATAGCTGCGGCACGTCTTGGCTCAACACAGCTAAACAACGTAGTTTATGTCAAACCATTCTAGCGCTGACACAGCTCGGCGCATCTTGTCAATTAAGTCTTGGAGCAAATCACCAACCGCCTGAAAGTTAAGGGTTTATTCCCGTCGAAAGCTATCCACTTTCACAAACTAAACTAACAAATCTACCTACCGACACTTCGAGTTTCTCTTAATGCCGACTTTCATCAAGCAGATATCTCTTTTCTATATTCAGTAGAAAGAAACTATTGCCTGGAATTGTTCCCCAGTTACATCCATCGTTATACCTGTTTATTAATGAATGGTATAATCCCTATTTCCTTCCAGTCGAAGCAGATGACATCAGGACGTTCTTACACTACAATCCGATGTTCTTGGAAGATTACGTTATGAAGCACGTGGACCAGGAACGCCTTGAACGATGGCTCATCCGAAAAACCACACAAGAAAAACGCAAGGCGATCCAACCAGTAAAAACAAGCACCAGGCCTGGTAAACATATATACAGTACATGAGGGTTGAAAGTATATGCTATTTGGAGTGAAAATCCTTGACCATAGTAAGATACATTGAACCTCAAACTTGGGCCATCTCTAAGGCTGAACAGCACTTCGAGCGGATCGGCAAGAGTGTGATAATGGGATGATATGAATGGAATGTGAGAATATACTGTACATAAAATTAAACTTCAAATTCGAATTGGTAAGCGTTACAACTATGAAAATCTATACTTGGCATAGGTATTTCCTTTGCTAAAGTGCGAAAATGTTGGGCTATGCCAACCGAACCTCAAAGCCTGCAATTTCCTTTCCTCAGAATTGATCATGTTTCATGATGAGCACTTTAAAGTTAAGTATCCAAGGTCTTAATGTCCTTACTCCTTGCACGAATATAAACTACAATAAATTGTTGATAAATCTGACTGTTCTTAGCGTAAAAACTAAAAAAGTGTTTAAATTTCATCCATGGCTTAATGCAGTTTTCCTGACAACTATGATAAAATATCCACCAGTAACATGACATGGCAACAAGATTCAGTGATAAGTGACTAATAATTCACATATCAATTTCAGGAAGTGGAAAACCAGCTCTATCAAAATGGAAGGTATGAGAGAATGGTTTGAAGGTGCCTATTTAATTGGACAATGTTCAAATATGTAGTAGTGAGGATAATAGTTAGTTTGTCATCATAATTCCCAAGTGTGAATTGGAGGGTTTAGGACTCCAGTACTTGAATCATAAGCATGAAAAAACACCTATCATTTTTCAACTAGTGAAAGCATGTTGCTGGAATATTAGGCCAAAAGCTACTGTAACTAACTTTGAACTTAAGTTACAGATTTAAATCTCTAGTACTGCAAAGAATCAAGGAGAAGTGTTAAAGTGTAAGACAATGGATGTTAATGGGTTAGGGTTGTATTGGAAGAACAGCGAAGTGCTGCTGTGTAATTTTTACAATTGATAACAATAAATTAAATTAGTTTAAATAAAAATGATATTTATAATGATAATAATATGACAATTGTTTCATAGCCTTACTTATAATCATTGGTCTGTAACTAGTTTTAATTAAACTTTAATTAAATATTTTGTTTCAGTTTTGTGTACATAGTGACAAAAAGAAGATGCTTCAGGAACTGACCAGAGACATCCACCAATCTCCAAACAAGGAGAAAGTTGTTTCAGAGCTGGCTCAATGTATTGCTTCAGGTATGTCACTTGCATATCTGAAATCTTCTTAATATAATGCTAATCTAAATGCAAGATGCACTGGAGAAAGTGAATTTTTGATGCCATTTTGGCCTGGATAAAGCATGGACAGTGACAAACAGGTTGCTAATTTACCAAATTTCCCAACAAAACATCCATATTTTGGTACATTTGTCCAAGTGTATACAAATGCAGGAAAAATTTCCCCCAGATTGCATTAGGAAGATATCTCTGATTTAATGCACACTTTTCAGTCTCAATTAATGATGCTGTCCCAGGTATGTCCCAAGTACAATGCAAACACTTGTATCACAATATTTTTATCACAAGTGCATAGTAAGATTTGGTCAGTATCCTTGTGAAGTTGACCAAGAGTCAACTTTCCATGCATGTCAGAATGATATGAAGGATATGGAACAGGCAGACCAGTCACTGGCATACTGAGGAAGGGGTCAGGGAACATGATCTAAAGCATGTTATAAACAGTAGTAATCCTGTTTAAAATTGAGTTTTATAAAACAAAGAAGTAAAAAGTACCAACATTAAAAGCATTTTAAGCATATTTGCACAAGGTTCCCTCACTCAAAAAAATCAGACCAGTATTCTCCTACATGTGGTACCAACATCACAAATACTGTTAAGTAGTACTGGTGTCTGTGTCACAAGCACACAGTGGCATGGGAGAACCTGAATAATTAAAAACCTGAATTTAAATAAAAATATGTTGGTAAATGTAACACGCCCAGATTGTTAGATGAATATTTAAGTAAGAAGAACTGACTCTACCTCACCGAGTAGCCGGGAATATATGGCTGACAAAATAATAACACAGAAGTGTGACTAAGGCAAACATGTCCCTCGCTGCCTCTGATTTGCTTTTGTTTGTCTGCAATGTAGTCCAGCCCACAAATCTAACCAACATCTAAACAGGTTTACTCGCCAATAAGATTAAGGATTTGAAATGCTGTGTAATATCTACTTAAAATTATAAAAATTCTATTGCCACTTTTTTACATTGCGTATTTGCACCAACACGATCAACTTACTTTTCCACAAATTTCTCGGTTCAATAGCTTGTCATGCTGATTCCTTTTCTCTTTACTTGCTGGAGGACAATAACAAGGTAACTCATCGTTGTAAATAAAAACAATGTCTTGCACCAATGTTATGTTGGTTGACATGCCAAGGGGTGACCACTGACCAGGCCATCGCTGTCTTCCGTTCGGCACGAAGCCGCGAAAATTTGCACGTGCAAAGCCTGCGTTACATAGAACAGCGGTCCGCACACACCTCAAAGAAATAAACAAGCAAGCAAACAAACAATTAAACGAACCAACAAATAAAAAACAAAGCGACGAATGAAAAAAACGAAGCAACGAACAAACAAATAAACAAACAAATGAAAGAATGGACAAGCAAATGAACAAAAAATGAACAAACAAACGCATATTTGCCAACTTTTAGAAATGATTATGCGGGAGAAATTGCGGCTGGACAATGTAGTACCCTCGAAACATGAATAATGACTACCTAAGAGACGGATCATTTTATTTTTGAACAAGGGGTTGGGCAGTTTTTCCTGAGCAAGATCCGTTTTAATCCAAAGGGTTGGGAAACTGCCAGAACTTAAGTGTGGAGAAACTGACGTTTCGAGCGAAGGGCCTTCTCTCGAAACGTTAGTTTCTTCATACTTAAGTTCTGGCAGTTTCCCAACCCTTTTGATTATCTACAAGCTGCTCAATACTCTTTTAATGCTTACAATATTTCCATTTCTGTTATTATGCTGGATATTTCTGTGATAATGCGGGAGAAATCGGCAACTGTGCTGAGAATGGGGGAGATGTTTTAATGCGGGCGACGAGCTGGAGAGGAACCTAAAATGCGGAAGCCTCAAGCTCTGTGGGACTCCGGGGGGTTGGCAAGTATGCAAACAAATGAATGAACAAACAAATAAAGGAATCAAAAAATGAGCAAGCGATCTTATAAACAAACAAACTATCAAACAACAAACGAACGAACTAAAAAACAGACGACTCCCCTCTTGTCTGAATACTTAATCAAAAACTAAATAAGACCAACAATTTCCTTAAAGGTCAAGATAAACATCCCAACCTTGTTGGACAACATCAGGTAGCGAACAATGTTATAACAAATTCAAGTTTTTGCCCACCTCTCGATGAACAATAAAATCATTGCGATTGTGTGTCATGTTTTTTGTTGGTAAAAAGTTGAATGAAAATTTACATTTGTTAACATTGTTCGCCCCTGGTGTTGCACAACATTGTTCAAACGTTTAGCCTCGACTTACGGCATTTTTACTGTAAAATTAACCAATCATTAAAGCTTTCAAACATTTTTTTCCAGGAAATGTTCTTATACAGCCCAAATATCCCCGGGTATGTTATTATAGATTTAATGTTTATGCATATTTATCCAATTCATTAGTAAAGAAAAAAAAAACAGAAAAAAAATGAATATTTAATCAATATTGTAAATATAGATGCCGGATCGTCCTAATTCATAGCGACCTTTTCCTTTGAAATTCTTGGCTCAAATGCTTCATGTCTCTAAAAGGGTTCGTAAATATCCGCATTCAGATGCCGATTTACTGGATAAGCAATCGACAATCTTCGCGTCCGAACTGTATGGGGATATACTACGGCTCGCCTTTTAAGTTCAACTGCTCATGTTGTAAATAGTACATGCATAAATAAGCATAGTATACTAGCATCCTGCGATCTGAATGGGTCATTTAAAATCAATACTGAGAATTTACCTATTAACCATCGAAGATTAGAATGACTGAATAAATAATTAAAATCAATCGGAACAGATGCTCTGCAGTTTTTCGTAAACCAGTTCCCAGAAATGTTACCAGTAACCTTTTCAAGTTTTAATGAAAAAGAAATCAAAAATCTTTACAAAAATATTATAATTTATTTATAAGTTTGAAACGAATTAAAATAATAGAGAATTCTGGGTTGACAATTGGAATTTTGACTTCGCCTAAGCTTGAATAGCAAGCTAGCTTTTAATTTATTTTCTATCTGTAACTCAGGTTTACGCCATTAGTGATAAATGTACTTGCATACATCGAGTTAATTAAATAGAAAAGGCAAATTAGTACTATTCAATAGGGTAGACTGTTAAAAAGGAGATACCTGCATTACCTGGTAAAAAAATTACAGAACATTTTCAATCAGTGAACTAGTTTGATTGTTTTGTCAAACATATAAATAGCTGCCGAACGTCAACGAAAGTGCCAATAGAAGAAGGTTCCACCATTGCAGCTTATGTGGCTAAAACAGTGACATCCGTGAGAACAAATGAAATACTTGGTGTGAGTAATTATTCGAAGGACTTGGTATTTTAGTTTGGATTTCATTTTATCTCATTTCATTTCTATTCATTTCATTTCTTATTGATACCATTCTGTGCCGTTCATTTCGTTTTATTTTATGTCACTGTACTTTATACTAATTCATGATCAAATCCTTTTTTCATCCAGCACCATGTACTGAAAACTATTTTAAGTATCACTTTCGTGTAATCGATAACAAACTCGCTGGTTTTTACATGAACTACTCAAAGATATCTTTATCTTTATTTTTCAGGACGTTAGATTTCCTAAAGGAACAGGAGTGGAAGGTAACGACGGAGCAGTTGGCCAAAGCATTAAAATTTTGAAAGAATTAAGTAGAACTTTCTTTTTCAGATAGCACAGCTCAATCAGTGATCTGCCAGCCTATAGTTGAGAGCAATGGAAATCTTGTAGGTAAGATTAAAGGTTCTTTTCCACTCATCGCAGAAACACTCTCGCAGCTCGCTGCGAATACTTGCATCCAATTAAAAAGAGCTCACGACAACAAAGAAAAGGAAAATGGATTGTTTTAATGGAAGCACTAGCAGCGAACTGCGAGTCAGTTTCTGCGATGTGTGGAAAACTGTCTTAACTGCCCTTGAGCAGTCACCGTTCTGATGAATTAGTAGTTAGCTTAAGGACACTTATCTAATATCTAGAAAAGTGCTTTTACAAGATACTAAAACTCTTGCAAAAAAAACTTATTTGTTTAGGAGTAATTGAACTGTCTAGGAGGGTTGGACGTGAACCGTTTGGTGATGAGGACGATGAGGTAAAAAATCCCAGCAAAATACTCGAGTTGTTGAATAATGACATGACATGGCGTGATTATCGTTCATTTTATTCCATTACTACCTCAGATTGTCAACAGTTACCTGGTTTGGGGAGGAATTGCACTATACTATGCTGAGGTAAAGAAACATTTGAATTATTATCGGGATAAACATTGTTTCCGTCGCGGTAGCAACGAAACTCGTTCATGAAACAAATCGAGTTCCTTTCTTTCTAATTTTTAAGATGTTTTACTCCATGCGAAAACATAAAAGATTGAGTGAATTCCTTCTTAATGTCACAAAGTAAGTCTAAGTTTATTGTGTAATTAAATCCATGTGCTAGTCTTCTTATATAATTCCTCACTGTTATTAGATATATTCATATGTTACAATTGTATGTTATAGGTCAATATTTCAAGATATCGTAAGCATGGATACCGTTATTATGAAGATTATGGTAAGGAATAACAACCCATCGAGTTATTGCTCCTGACCAACGCCCTTGTTGAATGAGCAAGCCTGATGATTAGGATTTGCTCATAAATTACGTCGTATTTTAATAGAATTATGCTCAAAGTCTCGTCGATGCTGATCGAACGTCACTGTTTCTCGTGGATTCCAAGACAAATGAACTTTATGCAAGGATTTTCGACGTCGGTGGCACGCTGGAGGAATCAATGTCGGAAAACTTGAAGAAAGAGATCAGGTTACTGATATATCTTGCCATACATACATACATACATACATACATACATACATACATACATACATACATGCATACAATACATACATACATACATACATACATACATTCATACATACATACATACATACATACATACATACATACATGCATGCATACAATACATACATACATACACACATGCATGCATACAATACATACACACACATACATACATACATGCATGCATGCATACAATACATACATACATACATACATACATACATACATACATACATACATACATAATGTACGTACATGCATACTTACATGCTAACAGACCGACAGGCTAGCGTAGTTTGGTTAATTTAAATTTTATTTCTTAGGTTTCCAAAATCTAAAGGAGTAGCTGGCTACGTTGCAACTTCAGGTGAAACTCTTAATATAACCGAAGCTTATAATGATCAAAGGTTCAACAGGTAAACGAGCTATTAACTTAAATTTGCTTCAACTCCCAAATAAATTTATTCAAGCCCTTGTGATATCTTTTCCTGTTTATATTATTTAGATGAAAATTTATCAAATTCGAGCATGTCTGAAAGTATTTTGTATATGAAGAATGCAAAATTTACATGATTTTGATTAGTTGAATAACGATTGTATAAAGATTCAGTTTCATACCTCCAAAGTAATTGATAACGGACTATCTTCTACCAATTTGTTTCAGGGAGATCGACATTCAGACTGGTTACACAACAAAAACTCTTCTTTGCATGCCAATCTTTATCAGAGGAAAGTAAGTGCCTGATTAACTGATTTCCTGCATATGTTGAAATTGAATGATTTCGACATGGCATTGATGTGCTGTAATTTCAAGGTAAACCTCTTATAGATGGATTTTCCTTTGACCTCAATGTTAGTGGTGTCTTAAAATTATTCGTGCAAATAACTGGGGTCTTTCATTCTTAAATAACCCACAGACGTCAAAATCTTAGACATATTCTCTACTCATATCATTGGATTTAATCCTGTTCTAGAAATAATCCATGTGGGGAACAGTAGTAGTACAGTGCACGAGTATCTGTCTCATCTCTGTCACTAGGGTTCGACTCCGGCTACGCGAAGTTTTCTGATTAAAGTTACCTTGGTCACATGTGAGAAGAGTGTTGTCCAGTTCGAATCTACCAAACATCGCAGATTTTCTCCTGGTACTCCGGTTTCCTTTTGTAGTAACACTGGACCCAGAGAGGATGGCCCTTACTGGACCTCTAGGGAGAACAGTTTAGCTTAGCTGATTGGGTTATCCAGTATAAATAAAGGAACTTAAGGTGGATTTAAGTCTAAGATTTCAATTTACAAACCAATCAAATTAACAGTGATGCACTTAACGAAGGGAACTTTGGAGTTAAAGCAATGTTACTTCCAAATCGTTTGAAACTGTAAGAAAAAAGAGTAGTAAAAAGAAACTATATGATAAACTGGTGATTTTCTCGTAAAAATTAACAAAAATTTAAAATTCAGATACGTTTCAGCAACTTATTTTAAAAGTCACCCACTTGAATTCCACTACTAAATCACATGAGAATTACTAATGGTCAAAAATTCTAAAAAATCTTGGGAGGCAGAGGTATTTTGTTGTATTTCTCACTCAAGAAGTCAGTTTTCATTTTGTGCCTCCAAAACGCAGTATATGGCTTCTACCGAGTTAAAAATTGCTTCTCTCAGCAGGACCTGTTTACAGTAACATTCAAAGCTCCTCTGACGGAAATCCTGGTTGTAGCGCTTAAAATTGGTAAAAATCGAGAAAATCTTCGTTTAACAAGATTTTTGTGAGCCTTCTCTAGCACCCAGCCGTGTTCTTTTGCCGTAGGTGAAGTCGAGTATAAATTCTCACTAAGTAAAGATATTTAACCATTTTCATTTCTATTTTTTTGAAGTATCATTGGGGTTGTACAGATGGTCAACAAAAGAAACGGGGTTTTCACGTCAGCAGGTAATGACTAATCTAAGAAGATAACTTCAAATCTAGACTGCCTGAAAAAATGACGACTCCAGAAAGATCGGCAGATCTCCTGAGTTGTACACTTTTACATCCGGAAGTCAACAAGTGATTTTTTTTTTGACAGATGAGCAATCTTTTCAAACGTTTGCGACTTACTGTGGACTGGCTCTCCATCACGCCAAGGTAATATAAGCAGGTGTATATATAAAGAATGTACTTCGATTGTTTACATACTAAGAACATAATACCAATAAGACGTCATGAATTTCCTTTATTTTCATTTCATTTCCCTTCATTCCCGTGCACTTATCTTCACCTCGCCAAACATCATTTCACTTCATTTGATTTCACGACGCATTGTAACTTGTTGATCTTATCTTTCCTCAGCTTTACGACAAAATAAGGAGGTCCGAACAGAAGTACAAAGTAAGTTGTTTGTCACATATTTTCAGTCTAGGAAGATTACGGCTCGTGAAATTTCCATAAACTGAATTAAAAAGTTGAGAAGGTGAACTGCCATAAAAGCTAATCCAAAGAATATTAAACTTTGAGATTTGGTTTACGATCTTCTAAAGGAGAATAACCATCTAGACGCTGAAGTTACAAAAATATAGAAACTTTACATATAGACAATAATAGGATATCCACGCCCTAAAATAATCCACTGATTCTCACAAATTAAAATCTTGTAATTTGTCGAAAAATGACGTCGTGAAGACACAGCATACACTACTTTATCACGTTATATCGACCAGGTGATCTGGAAACACGAAAATGGACTGGAACTAGTTCTAAAAGAGAAATCCATTTTCAACTTTAAATTAGTTGATATCTCATGAACTATATAAAATTCTGTTCTTAAATTCATAATGGAAATACCTTTCCCTCTACTGAATATTGACATAAAGCTTCAAACAGTTTCAGAAGACACAGAACGTTACAACTGATGAAAGATTAGAAACTGGATTTTTATTTTGGTACCAGTATCCGGCCTTTTGGTTGCGGTCAGATCACTTGGTAGGCTACCTTCGTAAAAATGGAAAATGTACCAAAATATTCCAATGTTAGAAAGCATGCAAGATAGCTACAGCGACAAACTACAATCTTTATAACTTCAACAGATCTTTTCAATAAGGTAGTTTCTTTCAAAATTAACTTTCACTGCATTTGTACTTTAAACCATTGCAAATCTAGATTTGATATGCAATCTTGAAATTCGTAAATAATTATCAATCTAAGGCTAATTAGTTAATTAGTTAATAATAATAATAATAAAATATTAATTACTAATTCCTATCGTATATATATATATATTAATACATATCAATATATCATATGTATTATTATCATTAATCAACATAAATATCAATTGATAATTTAATGATCTAGTTAATTAATGAATTAATCGATTAGGTAGCCTTGGAAGTTTTATCATATCATAGTATGTGCACCGAGGAGGAGATGAGAGACCTGAAAAAAGTTCGTGAAGGTAAATTACCTTCAATTGACAGGTACGTGTATATTTCTCTGGTTTTATCAGTTGTACCAAGTACACCACCGTGTAATTGTTATTTATTGTTAAAGATAGCAATTGCGAAAAGTAAATAATGGGGAAATAGATCGATCACGTAGCAGTTCTTTCTTCACAATTAATTCGGTTTTTCAGTTTTTTAACGAGATTCTTAACTATGATTATCATAATTCCTTTTAGATTTTGCTTCGACGCCTTCAGTGTTGAACAGATTGAAATGGTTGAGATGGTCATTCAAATGTTTAGGGACCTCTTTTCCCTGAAATTGTATGTTAATTTACATTTCTTTTTCGTATAACGGCTCCTTTATCAAGTTTTGTATGATCGGGGATAAATGATCATCAACAATCACACAGAGCAGAACCAGAAATTGGAACCCACAGCAAGATATTGTATGATATTGCCAAAAATGTAAACTACATTTACTCCATGGTGGTATTTAAACGGCCATTAGAAATTATTATACTAATCATAATTTGAATTATTACGATTAATTATTTTTTTTTTTTTAATTTTATTATTTTATTTTTCAGCACGTTGATAAGACTATAATTGGGATTCGTTGTTAAAAATGAGTTAGGAAAACTTGAAATGGATTTTGTTTAATCAAAAAAAATTTTGTTTTTGCATTGCCTCAATAATCAATTTTCAGTAATACCGTCTGCAACTAGAATCTTGTAAAATTGTGATCAATTTTAGTTAAAAATATAATAACCCAGCAAACAAGTTTAAATAAAGCCATAATGGAACCATATCTTTAAAAAAGATTTTATTGACTAACGTTTCATTATGGCTTTATTTAAACTTGTTTGCTGGGTTATTATATTTTTAACTAAACTTCGTTTCCCACCTGGCTCCTCAATCGCAACGATTCTGATCAATTTTGTTGAGCCATGGTTGAATGTGTACCTTAGATTAAACAAATAGTGTGACTGATAATTCCACCATATTTTTAATTTGTAGTACTCTAAAATGCAGTCTTCCCTTCACTCAGGTTTGATATCGACGAACTCACAAAATTCACGCTTACTGTGCGAAGAAATTATCGCAGAGTTCCCTACCATAATTGGACCCACGCGTTCTCTGTGGCCCAGTGCATGTTCATGATCTTAAAGACAGCTTCTTCAAACTTTATGTTGACGGAGGTAAGGAAGTATATTATAAGCATAAAAACAGAATACTTATCCATCTTCTCCTCACCCGCCTTTGTATCAATCGGCATTGAATCAAATTCAATTATAGTTAATGCACAATATGACGGATACTTACAATCGTTTAGCAAATACTCATTGTGACGTAAAATTCTGTAACGAACCCTAATGTGCAGTAGTAAAGAAAGCTAAAAGTTAATCGTGAAAACCTGAACATCAGCTTACTTGCAGTTAACAATGTCACTTCTAGCGATGAAAATTATTTCTTGGCATTTGGAATTGGGGCATTATTGATAATTATATACCAGTATTACGGCTACACAACTGGACGAGGTTTTTCTGTAGAAATAAGTTTTTTTTTGTGCCTTTTCTGTTTTCCGTAGTTTCGTAATAGCACAATACCAGTCAAACATTTCAAATAAACGACAAATTTTTTAATTGTATACATGT
>JBAHVQ010000337.1:692230-715930 GCA_036872915.1 Nanipora kamurai | reverse complement strand
ATAATTAGATCACTTCCACTGTACTGAAGATGGCATAAGTATGCCGAAACATGTATACAATTAAAAAAATTTGTCGTTTATTTGAAATCTTTTCTGTTTTATTATACCAAATGCAGTTGAAAATTTAAAACAGTCAAATTATTCTTTCTGAAAATGTCTCCACCTCAACTTTTGCGCCCAATGCAAGTATCCAGTGCCCTCATCCCTTTGGTATGTCTGTGGTTTTACATATTAGTGCTCTCGGTGATAACAGACTACTTTGTGGTCTGATGAGATTACCCTATTGAAATAAAGGTTTTTATCTATCTGTCTATGAAATAGCTGATTCACAATAGGAGAAAACACTTGAGGATTTAGTTAGCTAAAATAAACTAAACAATGAACATCAGTCCAAATCTCTGATCCTCCTTTTCTGGCTAAGAACACCACCGTTTCCCCACAAAAAAGTTCAGCCAGCTAATTATGGCCTCTTTTTTTATTCACCAGTCCCTCGCTCTTTTTGTGGCTTGTCTTTGCCACGACCTTGATCACAGAGGTCGTACTAACTCTTGGATGAAAAAGGAAGGTACTGCTTTGGCCACAGTTTATACAACGTCTCCTTTGGAGCATCATCACTTCAATCAAACTATCACTATATTACAGGTAACATTTCAAGATTTCAAGATTGAATTATTGTTCATTCAAAGAATCAAAAAGTGACGTTCACCGTTCTTACCCGGTGGCGTTCCACAGTTTGATCGGCGAAATTTCCTAAGACTTAGACGTTCACATGTTGTTTGTCTTTCAGCTATTTATTCTATTCATTGATTTCCATTAAAAAAATGACGATTAGATACGAGATACCAAGAGGAAAGTAACAGACCGTGCTGATCTATGTGCACATGACTTTGTTGCACTTTTCATTTTTTTGACAACGTCAGGATCAACTCTAATTAAACCACTGGTTACATGAGCCGATACAATGAGCTGTTACTGATACCATGCTGTGGCATATTTGCACATCATACGAAACGGTACGATACCTCCTGAGAATCAATGTGGATACAGAACACTTCTGCCTGTTTTCAAATTTGCTAACTTCCTTTTCGATTTTCAGCTTGAATCTACCAAAAAAATTTAGACCAAAAAGAGAATTTGGGGCGCAATACTAGTCACGGGTCGTCTTTATACAACGAATTATGACCGAATTATTGTCAGAATTTTTAGTTCGTATTTAGGATTTTCTCGAACGTTAAAGAGTTAATGAATCCACATTGGTTGTTTTCAGCACTCGTTATCCTGTCTGTCGATAAAAATTGGCTTCCTGATTTCCTGGGTTTCAAACAATAGTTGTATTCAATAGTTGATTTTGGTTCATTCACTATTAAATAGGCTATCATGTAACTACTAAGAAGGATCAAGTCTCCTTTTTTTCACAATTCTGAGTTTGTTTTTCATTTGTCTAGCATGAAGGGCACAATATTTTCTCGAGATTTTCGTCTTCAGAGTATAAATCAATTCTTGGCCACATCAAATACTGTATTCTGGCGACGGATTTGGCCGTGTTTTTTGGGAATAAAGGGAAACTCAAACAGCTTCTGGATTCCAAGAGATTCTCTTGGAAGGAATTCGAACACACGTAAGTGATAATTAAAGGAGGTAAATGGACAAATGTACAACGAAATTGAACGCTACAGACGCAAGAACAGATAGTTACGTTTCACAACGAAAAACCTGTAAAATACAACTTCCTCTCATTTCTTTTTCAGAAAGCTTGTTCAGGCAATAGCTATGACTGGGTGTGACCTGTCTGCTTGTACAAAACCATGGAAAGTCCAGTACGAGACGGTTAAAGTTATCTTCCAGGAATTCTATGCTGAAGTACGTTATACTATTCATCAAATATGATTAATAATAAAATATATAACAAAACTCTTGCTTCTGCAATTAGTGAATTACTATATGACTTCTGTTTTCCCTTGACATTGCATTCAAAAACGACAGTATAAAATAAACTTAAACAATCAACTTATCGTTCATTAAATGGATTGTTTAGAAGCAAAACAGCTTCACTCGGTGATTTTAAAACTTACTTCAGGATTGAATTTTTTATTTCTACATACACCTAAAGATCGTTTTGGTCTTTAAAGTGTCTATGAAATGAAAATTAGGTTTTTCTTATATGAAAGAACTCTTGAAATTATAACGTAACGACTTTAACACTTTTCACATATCTCACTTCGTTCTTGAGATATTAAGATTTATTTGATATGTAAATAACTCCTTGCATACGTCACATTGCATAATGAGTTGTTATGAAATCAGCAATATTGTTGAAGTTATTGAACCATGTCACATGAAACTGTGAATGTGGATGTACTTGCCCCACAACACTAAACAGACAAAGTTTCTAGTGATTTCATAGAATAATTTCAAAGATATTCATGATTTTCTTTTATCACTCATTATACACTATGACGTATGCGAAGTGTAATTTACATATCAAATAAATCTTAATGTCTCAAGAACGAAGTGAGAAATGCAAAAAGTGTAAAAGCTGTTGCGCTATGAATTCAAGAGTTCTTTCTTATAAGAAAAACTTAATTTTCATTTCATATACACATTAACCTCTACGTGGAGTATACCAACCTAATCAGCTGCGCAGAAAGAACACGCACGCACTGCGCACTTGTCTTTAACTTTCACACCAGCCAAACTAAGCACCAAACAACTAAACGCGCGTTGACTCTGACCAGATGGTTCACTCAGATTACTTGGGGATTTTTTATGTTTTGAAGGGAGACGAAGTGAAGCGTCAAGGCAGTCGACCTATCCCTATGATGGACAGAGATACAGCAGACGACTTACCAGCCCATCAGGTGAAATCAGCGTTACTTCATTGCTCAATGGCTTTAAATCTTTTTCTTCTCAGACTAACCGTGCTGCCGTCATTACATAAAAAATTTCTCAAACTCATTAATAATTCATCAACCAAAACCAAAAGAAATTACAATTAAATTAGTGTTTTGAAACTGGAAGAAGTTCCAAACCACCAGTAGTTTGGAAATATTTCAAGCTCCTTGCTCTTTGGAAAATATTTAAACTAGTAAGTAGTTTGGAAATATGCAAGTTCCTTTGTATTGAAAAGGCTCGCCTTCAGCTTGCCTTTTCAAAGCACATTGGGACTTTGAAATCCTGATATTTATGAACTTATAAAATCTAGATTTTTTCTTTTATTCTCCAAGGTTGGATTTCTAGTTGGTATATGTCTTCCATGTTATGAAATGCTAAAGGAACTTCTGCCACACACAACACCTTTGCTGGAGGGAGCAAGGTAAGGGAATATAAACGAACTGCAGGCATTATGATTGACTCAAGACACCAGGGACAGAAAGGGATAAACGGGGTAATGGAGGAAATATCGAGTGCGAGCAGGAAATCTGCAAGAACTTTTATGAACATGGAATAAAATCTCTGGATAGATTAGAATGTGCATTGGGGGAAACAGATTACCTCGCGCAACGGGTAACGTATTGTGCAGCCTCGCAGATTAGGAATTACAAAGGACGGAATACTACTGCCGTCCAAAGTTGACAGCAGGTCGACCAGACTTATTTTTAAGTCGGCCTTCCAATTCTGGGGCCTCAGGGAAGTCGGAAAATTTAGCGCATGGGTGGGTTCCTGTTATTCATACGTTATTCTTCATCAGGCCAGAAAATATAGTTATTTGTAGGTAAGAGATGCATAGGATTTCATGATGGGAACTCTGGGTTACTCTAAGTTTGGGCGGATGCCTTCCGGAAAACTAAGAATACTCACATAGTTTTGAAATAAAGCACCGAAATTTGCGTTTCATTTTAAGGCTTAGTAATTTTACTACATTAAGACGTGAAACAGAGGTTTTCCTTTCTCTCACGGTTCGAGGAAAATCGACATTTACTTGGAGTACGGACAATCATCAAGAATTTGAGTTAAGGACATTCAAGCAATCCCCTTTCCCTATTTTTTTCAATTTTGTGCGATACATGTAAGAGAAGACGAACATTCCACACCGCCAGTCATTTCGACACCTCACTTCAAAGATAATATACAAGCATAAGAAGTTAGGGTTAAATGAAAATTAATCTTCACCCTATTATTTTGAGAATTCCTTGAGGCATTTTACAGAAACGTTTGTTCTTTTGGTAGCGCCAATCTGAAGCGTTGGTCAGAGCTCGTGGCGAAGAAAAAGCAACAAAACTTACAAAAAGCGAAGGAAAAAGACGATGAAACTGAAAGCCAAAGCGGTGAAAATAACAACAGCCTGAACGAGGAGCCGTCAGCGGATCATGAGAAAAAGACAGCGGTGGAGAAAATCAAAACTGAAGCAGCTACAGACTTGACATTTTCGAGTGACGATGAATAGATAAGTAAAATACTTATCCAAACGTTTCCCCCCCAAAAAGTTTTCTCCTTAAATACTAAGAAGCTGTCTAAAATCTAAATAAATGAGATGAATCAATGAAACTCCATTCAAAGAGAGTAAAAATCCATGCAGTAAGCCAAAGCTTATCTCACCTGGAGGGCCCTTAAAGAATGACGACAAATCAGTCTAGATGTATAATCGATTGATCTAAAATTACTGTAATATAATGGTGGAAATTAATGACTGTACATAACACTTATTATCGGCCAAGTTTAAAATAAATGTCATCGTAGTATACAAATTCCAGCCGAAAAAGCAAAGGAGTTGGTAAGTCGCCGTAGCTTAACAGTTTAATCCTTTAACACATATTTTTCTTTTGTTTTGTGTTCTCTCTTTGTTTTTGCTTAGTTCCTCTCATTTGTTCTTGGCGCCAAACACTGAGTGTTAAAGGGTTAATCTCAAATTCAATAATAATTCATGAGCAAAGGAAATCACTATCGAAACGTTGTTTGGATACCCGAGGAAGAAATATAAATTAAACCAACCTCCACCTCAATTTTATCGTCAAATTCTGATTCTTTTGAGATGCAATATCGTACGCTCGAAAGTCGTGTTTCATCAGATATCCACACACCGAGGAGTTCGTAAAAAACTTCTCGGTGTTCGAATACCCTGATGAAACACTCCTTCTCGTGTACGATATGTTACATAAAGAATATTTAAACGTCGCTAGAAGTTCAAGAACATTCAATTATGAGATGAAGAATACATGTTCTCAAGTGAATGTTTACCACGTACAAGTATTGCCCCATTCGCAAATAACCAGGAGCACATGTTCTTCAGATTAAACAGAGAAGTACTTTGTTTCTGTTAAAACAAACACCGGATGAGAGTTTCTTAAGAGAATTTACCGCCTGGCGAACACTGTTGCAAACTAATCTAAAAAGAAAAGGAACCGAAATGCCGCATCGTTGCTTAACTCAATACTAATATAAGACAAAACAAGACAGCTTTCTTCGATAAACTCCTCATTTATTCGTCTGAAAATCTGATTGATATGCCTATAATTTTTGCAATGCTTGGCAAGATTTCAGCTTCAAACGTGTCTTTAGCACTCAACATTACTTGAATGCGCCAGAGTACCAGTCTGGTTGCATTTTCACACGATTTATGAACCAAAGCAGACTAATTGCTAAGGTTTCTGCATTGTCTTTCAAATTTACCTCCTGTCCGTTCATTCGAACT
The DNA here is from genome assembly GCA_036872915.1 of Nanipora kamurai. Lineage (NCBI taxonomy): Eukaryota > Metazoa > Cnidaria > Anthozoa > Scleralcyonacea > Helioporidae > Nanipora > Nanipora kamurai. Next base: position 710,301 of record JBAHVQ010000337.1, on the reverse strand, counting down.
TTCGAGCAGATTACATTTTATCACTGTATGTGATGTACATTTACCTTCTATTTCTAACTATGAAGGGAATATAGATCTACTTATTTTAAGTAATAGTAGTTATCTTGTATAACATTACATAAATATGGTATTTCTCAATCTTCTAAGAAATATCTAAGAGTTGTTCGAAGTTTTACTTGGTGCTGGACGCCTGGACATGCTTAAAAGGACCAAAATTGTAAAAATTTAATTACATTATAAAAAATTTACAATTATTGGCTACGGGAATTCGTCCTTGAATCTATAGTCTTGATAATAATCTTATAATGCGTGTAATTTGTTTTCAAGATTTTTTGTCTGGACTGTCTTTCACGGAAATTAGTTACACGCTTCTAAAAAATTTATCCTTTTAAAGTGCAAAACACAGACGTCCCAAGATTTACCACTTAACTGAAGGAGATTATGGGACGCCAAACCTGACAAAATGTATTAGCTGTAATATATATGTTACCTCTCGTGATATAGATCAAGGTTTATAAAATGACCGTGAAGAGATTACATCAGGGGACTGCGTACTAATTATCTATCTACGTCATGTGATATAGATCAAGGATTACCAAATAACCGTGATATAGATTACATCAGGGAACTGTGTACTAATTATCTATCTTCGTACAGTATTGGGTTATTCGTATTTCCAGGAAACGAGAAGTCTGTCAACGCCTTTCCTGACAAATTCATGCATGGCTGAACAAGCTGATGAACCAGAAACAAACATCAAAGCGTTTCTAAGGAATATAACTGGCCTTATTTCAGAAGCTCGTCGACAAATATTTTGTGACAATATTAATTTTATCGAGTTTATTCAACGGCGACTCAAGGAAAGTCGATTCATTCTAGACCGAGTCGTCGCTTCTTGCACAGAGTTCATCATAATTGTCGGACAAAGCTTGCAATTCCGTTACCTAAAAGCTAAGATCGTCCTGAAGACGAGTATCGCAACGACATTGAGCACGTTGGGAAAGTATGTTCAGAATAAATAGACTTTCCTCGAGTCGCCGTTGAATAAACTCGATAACATTAATATTGTTATAAAATGTTTGTCGACGGGCTTCTGAAATAAGGCCAGGAATATTCCTTAAAAACGCTTCGATGTTTGTTTCTGGTTCATCAGCCTGTTCCGCCATGAATTTGTCAGAAAAGAGATTGACAAACTTGTCGTTTCATGGAAATACGAATAACCCAATACTGTACGAAGATAGATAATTAGTACGCAGTCCCCCGATGTAATCTATATCACGATCATTTTATAAACCGTGATTTATATCACGAGACATAACATATATATTGCGGCTAATACATTTTGTCAGGTTTGGCGTCCCATACGAGATTCTAAAATAGTAGAACTCAATCGAAGTATTTGAAATCACATCACTTGTGTGTTTTCCAGGATTGTCTGGGCGAAGGTCACTGTCATCGTCCGTTGGGGCTAATTCTCGGAAATAAACGGTTTCTAAGCGTCAAAATGTTAGCGTCACTGAGGAACCAGTAATAGCATTGTATATGTAAAAGTCATGAAACGGCAAATACTGATGGGTGATTAGTTTAATCACTTCTTGAGCAACCGCTCCTCCCATGAACGCAGCCACTGGGTGAAGTTCGCAGGCTCCGTAACGGCACCTACAAAAAAAAAGAGGAAAATGGTCAGCGGTCTACCTAAACCAACGAATGCAACATTGTCGACAATTCTAACTTTACTATGGCCTGCTAAGGATAAAAACGTACATTTCCCTTATATAGTCTTCCTTTATTGAATTGTGAATGCCGCACTCCTTGAGTAAAGTTGACACACATGACTAGAAAACACAGACAAATTTTGATTGCAAAAAACCCCTATACTAACAAGCCGCACTAAGCTCTCAATACAAACATGTAATATTAACCTGTAATTCTTCACAATCGCCTTCAACATCTTCATCTAATTCGCCTGCAAAAAAAAACACACAAAAATCAGACCGACGAAAACCAAATATTTCCCATTAGGTGTTCTTTTAAGCCTAATTTCCTACAGGCGAAATTTACTAATGCTTTGTCACTACTTATTGGCTCTCCAGAACAAGCTTGTAGAAAAGCCTCCTACGTGTGCTGAGCCAAGACGAAATTTTTCTTGACCAAACTGAAAAATCCAGCTCGACAGAGACACAGAGTACAAAGGTCGGAGAAGAAAACCCACACATTTGAGAGAGGTTAGGATATCATTACTCATTTTGCAAATACGGAGGTGGTGGGTTATTACGGTTATACGGAAGTTATCCACTGAAAAAGATTTATAGATGAGCAAATAAGCCCATGTACTCAAGTGCCCAATTTCTCTCTTTTATGTTACTCAGATGCGTTCTAGGGCCCGTCTAGAAGGCCTATTTTCCGAAATTTCCCAACCCTAACCTCCCGCCAGGAGCTTTTCCCCTGGACCTGACCACCGCCTGATCCAAACTGAAATTTATACTTGCCAAGACGAAGTTTTTCTGTTTCTACAGGCATGCTATACAACCCAAGAATTCCCGAGATCCAGTGACAATAAAATTTGGCCTAATGGAAAATGTCGACAGTTCTAGAAAGGCATGGGGATTGGGGGGTAAGGAGTAGTTACATAACGATACTATGGTCCCCAACAAGTCCACCCATTTCTGCTTTCTTCGAAGATGTCGATGTCATGTAAGCAAAAACATCGTTCCCGAATTTTCTCTCTATATTGTTTCCTTGATATCATGTTACTGTGCTTTTCCAAATATGATAATTTGCATGAATCACAAAGCACGTGACGGGATAAACGAATGACGTTCCCATATTGTACGAAACGACATTCATATAAGACATGACGATGTCAACCTTGTCTTTTTATACCTGGATATTTGTTAAATTTAGTATAGAATTTATCCACAGCTCGCAGTAGAACATAGAACACGGCGTCACTATCTGGTTCTTCTAAACAACTAGCTGAAAAGAAAAACAACAGAAAAAATACGAAGTACATGTAAATGGAATTCAAAAACTCATGACAAAGGTTTGGTGGCAAAATTTCAATCGCAGAAGCACGATTTTCTTTTGTTTTGAATATTCCCTGGGGTAGTATGGAATCCAATATGGCGAATTTCGGACTACGAGACAGCATTCCTGCAAGAGGGCTATTCAATTTTAGAATTTACCTCAATCACTATATCCAGATTTAGAAGTAATAAGTACAGTTTTAAAATTTTTGCTACCTAAATCTGCAGGAACGGAATTGTACTCCTCTTCCGGTGATCTGCACCTTATCACGTGCAAAAAAGCAGAGTTTTTACCTGAAACGAAACAAATACCGACATTTCTTCACATACAAAGTTCCTAAAACAATGACGGAAGCATCTACAACCATTCAGTGCATTTGTCATAAATTTGTTACTGTTCTTAGCGATATCAGTTTTCACTGTTTGTCAACTTAAAAGTTCTCTGAAACTTCCAAGTGAGGATACCAATTCTTTGGAGTCGTACATGTACATGTGCACTGTTTGACGCAAAACCCGACAGAAATAACAAAGATTTACAGAAACAAACAAACAAAAAAACCCCAACATAAAAAGAATAATACGCTTGGAAAGTATTCTCATCCCTATCCCGAAGAAACAATAGCCTTCGTCGTACTTACAAAACAACCTAATTTCGTCTTCTTTAATGAAGTCGGCAGGCTACATGAAGTAAAAATAACAAAAAAATCAGTCATTAGAAGAGCAGAATTAGATAACCAAAGCAAGTTCCGAGTAGCGACCTCATCTGAACTATCATCCTGTAACGTACATTCTGCACAATGGGATAAAGGAAATAACAACCAGTACATTAATTTTCTTCAATGATTAGCCTTTACACATTCAATATATCAATGATATGGGAGATGGTTGATGTTGACAAATTCCCGGCAACGACCTTTCTCGTTGAAAATGGCAGAACATAGCTCGGTTCCCATGGTTGCGGGATCAACACATGCTGAAGAACCAGACAGTCCATTTTTAGTTCGGTCTCACTGAGGACTTCTATATCATCTCTTTAACTTCCCTTGTTTCTTCTTCGTGAGAAAGCTACGTACCTTTCCAACTGAATTTAAAATTCTACCTAGCTTCTCCGTGATATTTTCTTTGTCTTCCATTGCTTTTTCATGGTATCTAGGAAAAAAATCCAAGTAACAATTAAGTAAAAAAAAAATCCTCAGGGTTTGAAGTAGCCTCGTTCGGACTGTTTACTCTGAGCGACATTTGTTAGCAACAATCGATTATTGGGAAAATATTGATTAACCGACACTTCTATTAACGAAATACCATGCGTTGTTATTTTACTGATTCAAAACAGGGAACCTATGAAATGAATAAAATTAACACATTTGGTATTAAGATGTCTTAATTGTGGGCCTTCTGTCAAGGATACCAACTAATATTGATCCCTTCTGTTGGATCAGGTTAGCATTACAGTGCTAACACTTTGCTACTTTATTCAGAAAGTTCATTGATCGTAACCATTTGTAATTGTGTCTGTGTAAAGGGATTAAGAGTCATTATTACAGGATGAAAACTCGCTGATCTGTACTTAGAAGTACTTACACATTCTGTAGTGCAATAAATCTTTTGGAATCAGCGGTCATATCTGGAATAGATCCTCGTAGAGGTAGACTACCTTTGGAAAAAAAGAACACACATTTAAACTGTATGATTAAATTTCAAAAACCAAATATCCAAAACCTTTTCCCAATAAAAATGTTTTGAATAGGCAATAAAAAGCTTCTTATCGAAACTATAACGAACGATATTGACTCATCGATTTAATTACCCAATTATTGTTTAGCAATATTTTTTTATCGTTAGACTTTGTATCCCATCTGCATGGTATCTCACTCGCTTATGTTTTAAATTCATCGATTTATCTGACGGAATGAATACTCACTCACCAGTCTCACTCACAAATTCCTTTAATGCTTTGCAAAGCATCCAGAATGAAGAACTCTAAACGATAAAAGCAAAACCAGAAAGTTATGTAAGTGCCAGACAGTTATGGTATCATTTCCACCTGTAAACAGTAAAGAGGAAAGCACTACAACATACGATATGACGTGACTCTGCGGACGTACGGACTTCACTTTCGAGAGTCATGAATTAGCCCTGTCTTCTAACTGTTTGACTAAACTGGCCTAAACTACGTATTCTTGCAATGAGCTCTGAACTGATTAAGTCTGCAATATTTACGGCAGTTTAGTTAAGCCAAACAAAAAGTAGGGCTGATTTTCTGGTCTGTGCTGTTTGGATAAGATATCACAAATCACGTAAAAGCCAATCTTCACGATTTCATGTGTTCTTCCAATTCCAACAATTAAAAAATAACTGTGGTGAAGTTTCATTGCATAGGCACCTTAAGAGAGTCCCCACTTAAAAATTACGGGAAAATTTACCAGCGACTGTGTAGGAATTTACAAACGAGCAACATTAATCAAAGAATTAAACGGGGATTGTGCGATAAAATAAGCAATTCTTACAGATGATGTAACAGTTTCACAACTACTGTCATTTAATATTTCCTCAACTCTACTTGGTATCTGAAAAACAACAAAAATCGGTATAAAAACAAAATGACAATGAACAAGCAAACATGCCAGATGGAAGTGAAAGCGTACTATTCAGCGAACTGGGAAACGTTTTCATATCCATCTGAAAAAACTGGGAAAAAAAAAAGAGCTTCATGGTAACCTGTGGTTACGTTTGCAGGGAACAACAACAAAAGCGATACGCAAAACCGAAATCATAACTACAGCCACAGAGCTTCTTAAATTTCAAGTCTCTCTACTGTAGCTAAAGATTCAGGGGAATACCTGTCGCCCAATAGAGTGGGTTTAATTCGTTGAAAGCAACAAGTTCTATCATTCGGTGATTGCAAAATGATCACAAAACATGAAAAACCCCAGTATCTTCAGCATGTTTTTGAGTTGCACCAAGTTTCCAGGTTTGGTTGGAACCATAACTGTAATTTCAAAGTAGGGGCACTCGAACGTTCGTCAAGCTCGTGTCCTCAGAAAAACCATTTTGCAGCCCCGGGAATATAACCTGCTCACTGATGACCAGTGAGACGTTCTAAACATTGTAAGAGCGGGTTTTTCCGGACATGACTTGACAAACGTTCACAAGTCGTCTGCAATATCACCAAGGTCCCACATTCACACATTTATGTTTAATACTTGGGTTAATTTCAAAGCAGTTATACATAAACTTTTAAAGTCGCTTGTGAATAAATATGTAATCCAAAGCAGAAACACTGTGCCAGTAAATTTACTGTCTTCAATACTCGGTTGTCAAGTAATCCAAGACTTTATAAAGTAACTTGTTTACAAATCCCTGCTAGATGATACAACGTGTGACATCTTCTTACCACTTTCTACCTACCCTTGAGGTGTTAAGCGATGTATTGACTGCTTTTAGTGCTTCTTCAAAATTATCCTCTATTTCTGGGACGCCATTTTCTCGGACTAGTATTCCTAAGAAAAAAAATACACAGAACATGTAATATCTATGTAGTGAAGATAATGCAAGATTGAACATTTTAACGTCAAAATGCCGCTAAGTTCTCAAAACAATGGTTATTTAATAAGATAAATCAATATGTTGTTTACCAATTAAATTAAAAAACCATCACCAACCGACATGTCGAAGAAATACAGTAAGAAACAGACTGCGAAGAACAGCGTCTTGTAAACCCAATATTCGAGTTATAAAAGAAGAGGAAAGTTACCACGGTAATACAGTTATTTCGACTTTATTTCAAAACCTCATTAATAATTAACGAGGAAAACACAAAGGAAAATCACAACCGTATCGTAACTTCATATGTGATAAAGACACGCTCGTTTTTCTCGTCGAATTTTCTCGGCTTAGAAAACATTAACTTTCAAACTTTCTTCACGATGTAGCCTGTTGAGGGGTCGACTTTGAAATAATTAAAAAAACTCGTAGTACGTGTTTTATCGTATCTAAACACTCGGCTGGCGCCTCGTGTTTTATATCCGATAGAACAATCCTCCTCGTTTTTTAAATATTACTTCACAGTCATTGTCAAATTATAGTCAAAATATTACCGTGATAAGGTTTGTCCGGTTTTATAACTCGAATTTTGGATTTACAAGATGTTGCTTTTCAATTAAATTAAGATACACTAAATTGGCGAGAATTTTATCACCAAATGAATAGACCATCAACAGCATGACTTAACGTTTTGCAAAGTTAAAGACCATTGCTTGTAACTTCTGCTGATGTTCTGGAATTTGTACCTTTCGCCAGATCATATATGTAGTGATCAATCTCCTCGTTCCCCAATGTCTACCCCAGATTGTATAAAGTATCCTCACCTACCTTGCCGAATTAGTTCTTTGAATGAATGTTTTTCTTTGTAAGTTTGCGGAATTTTGCCATCATGCTTCAAGAAAAAAACCACAAAAAACTTGTTCAAAATATTATACAATAATATACAATCTACATAAAGTGCGACAAAAGGACAAACTTGAATTACTTCATTTAAACTTTAATCACTACAAATTTGTTTAATATGGCAAGTGGAGCTTACCACACTTGTCAGTTGATTATCGCGTTTGATGTTGAAACTGGAATTTGATTCATGGCGCGAACGGCGTCATGAGAATTGTATGTTATTACGGTTTACAGGGTTATGAATAATTAGCTGCTAATAGTTAAATATGAATCAAATGGCAGTTTCAAGTTACCTAAGCAACAACATCAAACACGATAATCACTTGACGAGTGTGATAAGCTCCGCTTGCCATACGAAACAAATTTGTAGTGATTAAAGTTTAAATTAAGTAATTGAAGTTTGTCGTTTTGTCGTACTATTCCGCTCTACCCTGGTATCGAGCACTCTACTCATATGATTCTGAACTGGCTAATTGTCTAATCTGTGTATAAATATATATTGATTCCCAGTTACAGAACTGAGAGACACATCAACTAACACCCACACAAATGTTAGGCAAGTTAAATTGACAACATGCCTATAAACCTACCTTCAATTTCCATTTTTCCAGATATTTCAGTAGTAAAATTACATATGGAGTATGAGAATGATCCTAAAACAAATTTAATACTTGATTGTATGGACTGTGATAACTAAAAGTGAAAATGCAGTTAATCACAGGGTTTTTTAACAGTTGGTCTTGGATTTTTATCATCATGGCTAACCAGTAAAACTTACTATTTTCGACATATTATTCAAGTCTAGAGAATCTGAAAACTTTTTAAGTTTAGGAAACGGTTGATCAAGACGAAGGTCTTCAAAAGCATTATCAGGATGAGACTCCACAACTGCAAAAATATTGTGAGAAAAGAAGTGACAGATGCAGACAGACAGACAAATTAGCGAGCTGGAGGCACACAGACCAGTCAAGCAGATCAACAGAAAAACAGACAGGTAAATGGACACTTAGACAGACACATTGACAAGAAAGACCAGCAGATGAACAGGTAAAAAGATAGCACAGGATACAATTCCCAAAACATTGGGCAAGAGTTACCTGTATGTTCTCTAACAGACAGTTGCATGGAACCAATCATTCCATAAGCAGAACAAACCAAAAGAGGGACATCTGCCTCCCAGAGCAAAGATGAAAGTTTTAATCGCATTCTGAAAAGAATGGGAACACAGTCAAAACCCTCCACAATGTACACCCTTGGGACAGAGCTTCCTAAACTTTGTAGAGAAGTGACCATTGTGAGGGATAAAGAAGCCTACTGTTACATGATAACTTTAAAGTCATTTTTAGTTGTATTAGGGTACAGTGATTGATTGCTTCTTGATGGCTAGTAAATACTGAAACTTGACAATCTAATCTTTATCTAATATACAAACAAAAAACTGAACCAAAGGCAATAGTTGGTACACCAGATATGATCAGAGGCAAAAGGGTAACATCCTGGGTCTATATCCTCTCATGTTTAGAGGGGTACTGGGTGCTAAGGTTGATGACTAACAACCCATATTGTAGTTGCATGACTTTTGTTTTCTTTAATTAGTGAAGATTTACCAGTCATTTTTCAAAGTATGAAAAAAATAAGAGATCTGTTGAATATCATGAAGGTTGTTTGCCACATGGGAGAAAAGAGCCAGGTACCCTGGCAGAATCAAGAAGCATATTAATCAATCATGTTTTCTTGGTTAACATTTAATTGCTGCACAGTTTTGTGTTTTTTTAGATGACTACATGTATATCACGAATACATTTTAACAAATAGCTATCAACTTGGCATCTTTAATTATACAACTGTAAATGATACATAACTTTAATATACCAATGAAATTGAAAATTATATAATGTATAATTGAAAGAGTCAATGCAATAGCATGGTATGACATTGTGATCTGACATTTTGGATGTGAATTAAGAGTAATATTTGAGTGTGGTCACATATCGTAATTCGTCTGATCTTCATATTACTACCTTTTCTTCATTGTTCAAACTGACCATCTTCCCTTTTAGCTTTGATTTAAATCCATGATTTTTCAAAAACACCATTTAGTAATAACATCAGTAACTTCATGTAATAAGTTATTTGATTCAATTCAGCCAAACCTGTACCAAACAGTTTTAAGTTTTGAAAAATGAATGTCCAATGCCCCCTGCTCTGAAGTAATGTTCTACTTAGAGTAATTATTACCTTTCTGATAATCCAACTCCAACAACTACAGTGAATTCTTTAAAAAAATCAGCATTATTTGACATGATTTCACATGGGTCCTATAATTCAATTTATTAACTCTTTTTACCAGCACAGTTGATGTGAATGTACAATAAAAAATAAAAAAACAATGAGAGAAAAATGTTGGAAACCAAATGCATGCTGTCACACTCCAGTCTTTCCAAAGTCCCTTTATATAATGAACACATAATTAATGCTACTTTACTGCAAAAATTTGCAAGCTTAATGTTTGCATATGAGGGGATTTTGAATCCTTATCTTGTACACTGGTTGCAAGAAGTGTTTTTGTTGTTCTAAAATAAATGCTACCTTTCCGATTTCATTCAAGGCTAAAAAAAAGGAGAACTGGATTATAGTAATACACTGACCTCATTTACAAAATTTCCTGAGACATCTGGATTCAATTCTTGTAAAAGTTCAACAGCTGCCTGGGCTCGCCCCTAGTTGACACCATAAACAAAAAATTCAGTTTCTATATTCTGTAAGATTTTTCAATTTTTTGATTGTAAAAGTTTACACTTATAAAAGGGAAGATTGTGTGTGTGTGTGCGTGCAGATGAAAAATACATGTATTTAAATTGATATGCATTTTAACACTTTTTTTGGTAGAACATGGTCATCTCAGTGGCATAAAGGGAAGCCATTGTTGCACAAATGTTATCATCCAACCTTTGAAATAATGTTTTCATCGCCACATTATACACTTACTTTTGCAAAAGTAATTATAATAGTAAAGTAAAAGACAAAAGAAATATTTTTTTTCCTGGTTGCCAGCAAAATATCCATTGGATGATAACCGTTTAACAGCCAGGACTCTCCCTATGATGAGTCAAATTGTCTGGCATTAGCTAGAGTGTGCCCTTGGCAGGCAAAGGGTTAAGGGGATGGAAACTAGAAATGTTTAGACTTAATGTGCCTATCTCACCTGTGGGGATTTTACATGTTCATATTCCCTGGGTTGTTCTGAGCAAACTTAAACTATATCTCGTCATTCAAAAATCTCACCTTCATGGGGCTTTTTGCTGTTGGTGATTTTGAGAGTTTTTCAAATGCCAGGGACTGGTAGAAAAAAACTGGTAATAAGTGGGCACTTGTGATGTTAATAGAGGAACTCCACCGAAGCAGGATAATATAACTTACATAGTGAAATGTGGAGGTTCCTTTGTAGTTAGCCTGATTTTTTACAAACCAGCCATTGTCACAAAATTCTCTGATGTAAACAGTTTCTTCCAGTGAGGAAGTTCCTCTATCAATGTCACAAGTGTCCACTTGTTACTTGTTTCTTTCTCTTGGCCATGATTTAAAAAACCCTCAAAATTGCCAAGTTTGACAGCAAAAAACTCCATGAAGATGAAATTTTCAAACAACAAGATATACTGCCAATTTTTATTGAGAACAACCCTGAGAATACAAAAATGTAAAATCCCCATAGGTGAGATATGCACTTTATTTGATGATTTCATTCTCTGATAACAAAGTAAGCTTACCTTTCCTAGACATTCTTTGCTCAAAAAGAAACTAACAAAAATAAGAAAATTGTAATTTAGGGAAAAAGCACCCATGACTTATGAATATGGCACAGTCTCTCTGACAGAGGTTGGTGACCAGCTATCCCAATTTGGACTATGTGGGTGTCAAAGTATTGAAGGGTAAATCCTGATACTAACTGCTCCATCTACCACTCTCTTCAAAGAGTTTGACCATTTATTCAAATCAGTGAGTTGGTTTAGAGTTGGCATTATAATAAAGAAATTTCAGAGTGAGTGTGAACTTCCCAGACATTAGACATGAGTATTTTAAGGTAGAGAATCCATTTTAACCATTTGATACCCAGAGTTTTCCCTTTGATGAATAAAACACTTTGGCCTTAGCCAGAGTTTAACCCTTTGGTACTAGCTGGAGTAAAATACATGACTGTTTCCTTGGCCAGCGAAGATAATCAAAAGTTATAGTTAACTTTCAAGAGGAGTCTGATATCTCATTTTTATATTTTGATGACACATTTTAGCTGTTTTTAGTATCAACTGGGACACCGTCCTCTAGAGATTTGCAAATTTAGCATTTCCTTGATTGTTGTCATGGATATTTTCACCAGTGAGATTTTACCTAGAATTCTTTGTACTAAACTGATTATCACTTCTAGGGTGTTAAACATAACGAAGTATAGCCACATGTATAGTAATATAGTACATTTCTATGATGTATATTTCTTGGAATTACATTGCTTTATGGGTACTGCTAATAAGTGTTACTGGTATACATATCAAATTACATCCTTACTTATTTCCAATGTCTTCCCCGCTGACATTATGGTCGTCAACAATAGTAAAAGAGCCAATTCCTACAAAGCATTTTTTAAAGTAAGTTATTGTTTTACTTCTTTGCTTACAATTTATATAAAGCATACAAGCAGGCAATTCCTTGATCGGAATCCACCCTTGCATTTTTTTTCTCCTTAAAAAGACTGACTATGATCAACAACTGCCAAAAATCATCCTTTAATGGTGTGCAAAGTCTATTTTCAAATTTTAATCACATTTTCAGGGCTTAGTTACAAAACAAGTCTATTCTTTTGATAATTTTAATGACACTTTCAAAATGGGGTGACAAGGGCTATCTACACTTGTTCCTATATGCCATGGTAATTTCCATGCACAGACCATAGCAATGTTACTTGAGATGGAACCTTGTGGACCCCAAGAATTTGACTAAACCATAAAATAACTCCAAGATAATTCTTAGGAACAATCTGAACAATCAATACATATAAAGACTTGGACAACCTGTATGTAACCTGAAAATGCATCCTAAACCTACAAGGCTGACATTTTCTTTACATGTCCTACTTGTAAATTGGTACACATAATATCTGGTAGCAGATAATTTTATGAAATACAGTGAATTATGAACACTCAAGGCACTGTCCTCAACTGCCCCTAATTCTCAGGTGGTCTCAATTGCCAGATTGGAATGTTGACCTAATCCATGTACACCCGGTAGTCATATGCAATGTAATGACAATCCAAACATGTACTGTATTAATAAAGTAGATCAATATACATACACATGTAGCCAAACTCAGAAACGCAATCACTGTCCTACACCAGATTAAGCAGCAAAAAGATGTGACCGTCAATATAAATAGAGTTATATAGAAATAACCGTCAATGGTTGACTGCTTCAATGTGTTCTGATTCTTGACAATGGCTTTCTCAATCACAGTGCAAGGTGAAGCCATGTATGAATGCAACTCACCCATGTCTGCTTCAAGTGAATAAAGCTTAAGCTGTTGGGCATAATGGAGTGCTTGACATAAGCTGCTGATCTCCAGTCTACCTGATGCTTCCTCAGTCTCCTTAGCCTCATCTGGTTCTCCATCACCATCATTTTCAGCACTTTCCAAATGTTTGCAGGTTCCAAATGCATGCAAATGTACTGCATTTTCAAGGGACTGTCACCAACTCTCCACATTTCTTAGATGCCTACATTTATCAGGTGGTTGCAAGGACAGGTTCCACTGTAGAGTAAAAAGCAAATCCCAAAAAATAATAACATCTTGAAAACCTGACCATCTTTAAGATGTCATTGTTTTTCAGGATTTGCTTTTTACTCTATTGGTACATATTGACAAAAAACTCCAGTGGATTACTGTGCAGTCAATGACAAATAAACCAAGATTACCAACTCACCAGGAAATATGCTACCATGCTAAGAGACAATCTAATTCTATACCTAATATTTTATAATTTTACATGAAGGAATGGACTGTAACCCAGAATGGTGTGGCTGAAAATACCTGGTAGTACTAGATTCTTAAGTACTTCAGTTCCAACTGCAGAAGCATTGATCACACAAACTTTAGCTGTTTCAAGACGCTCTTGACCATGATCTCCCCATAATCTGTAGAAAAAATTAAAAAGTTAGTTTTCACCAAATAACTGATCTTCTTGAAATGATCAACTCTATAGTTATTATACCGAAATGAAAAACGAAAACTGGAATTATGTCATTTTTCCTTTAGTTTCTAGCCGTTAAAAACAGCTGAACAACACACCTCAATTGCCTGTCGTATTTCTTATCTTTATCTACGATTGATCTAGTCATTTTCGGCGGCGTTTGGCAAGTTTTTTCTGGACCGTCTAAAGCTTTTCTCTTCATACTTCCACCATTGCCACCATGTTTGGTAACGGTAGCGCGCCTGCATAATAACAACTTAACCAGCGGATCCACAAAATAAAGGTTAAATACTTCAAGTAATCCTCTCACGTGAGTGTATTTAAATCAATGATGTAGATTGGGTTCTAGGTCATTGATTTAAATGTTCATGTAAACCGAAGTAAAAACGAAAATATTACGACAAATGACGACAACCACCAAATATGGCTATAATCTCATGCTCTAGTTTTTACCGATTGTCCTCCGATGTAGGCGCGGTTTCGAGCGGGAGGATTTAAAAGATGGCAAGACAAGTCGAAAATTTTCAATATGAACTTGTAGAAAATAAGACGAATGAACAGAACGCTGATTTAAGTTGTACATTCGTTGAAAATATGAGAGACCAACATAAAGCCACCACATTCATTTTTTCGCCAAGACGACCAGGAAAAATTATTGAAAATGCTGGCGAGAACAGCAAGTCGGTAAAATCAGTGAGTAATGACTTAATGTACTGTTTCATTTCGAACAATATGGTTGCTCATGCTTCAGTATGTTTTAGTCCTTTTACAACGCCATGTTTAGCGCTGGTTCATTTAGGTCAAGGTTTTTTGGAGCTTGAGAATGGTTTATTCAGTTCTATTTGTACAACTACTAAAATATACAGCTGAAAGTTTATAAACGCCGCAAACTCAAAGACAAAGTACATGGTTCTGGTGCTTTTTCTTGTAGTAACATTAAATTTGTTGAGTTGACATAAAAATCGTTCACAATATATCTAGTCGTTCTCTTTTTTCATCAGACTAAGTCTACCGGCTCCAATTTATTGAATATTCCTTCGGTCTTTGGAGATGGTAGTCAGAAGCGGAAATCTCTCCAGATCCTACAACCAACTGCTGATGGACAAAAATTACTAGTGGGAGGAGGGGCAGGAAGAAGCCCTAAGGTACTTCCTTCAAATGTTCCATTCCATTCCTTTTTCTTCTTCTGTTTTTTTATAACCATAAAAAGTTATTTGTAAGTGTAGTGTAGAATGCTGATGCATAAAAGAATGTGAATGCCACAAATAGCCTTATTTGACTTTGACTCCCTCAATATGATGCCAATTTGTAATTATACCGTCTGTTCTTTAGAGTAAAAAACAACCTAAACAGGCATTCCAATCAAAATCCAAACAACTTAAACTTCATTTATCTAAAAGCAGTAAAGATTCTGATAATTTATCAAGTTCCTCTGAAGCAGAGACATGCTCAACAAGAAGTTGGACTCCAGATGTTCGAACATCTTCAGAGGAAGCTTACTCATTAATGGTTCAAGGTATGTGGTCCTTTGGAAAGAAGTGTTGGTCTGGAAAGATCTATCGCACTCTGGTGACAGTATCTGGAATACTTGTCACATTTCAACCTTCAATTTAAACCCAGCCATGTGCTGCAATGTTTAGCAGTAATATAGCACAGGTTACAAAGCTGCAGCCTTGATAAAATACCCCACACACACAACATTATCATTACTAAAACTAATTACTTCATAGGTGAATTATTAAGGTAAGTATTGGTGATAAACTCTGTAAGGAAAACAGATGAATTCTTGGTCACAATTTGAATTAAATTTGAGCAGCAGTTAAAACACACTCAAATTTCACAATCCCTAAATTCTACCAACCAAGTCAAGAATTTCCTGGAGCCAGTTGCGCAAAGACTTGGTGTCTACAACCAGTAGGCTTATTAGTTTTGTATGGGATTGTGAAGACAGAAGTTGTATAATTTTCTAAATTATCCTTTCTAAAGTATTATCTGAGCTAATATCACATTGGATAGGTTAGTATGAGAAGTATTGCATATCGATATACCTCTCCCACAATATTAATAAAATTAGGCAATCAAGTTGCTTTGATTTTCAGTTTATTTTTTTCATTGATTTTATAATTCTTATAAACTAATTTTTGCATGGTATTTATATCCACACTCCCTGGCCAATATACTGGTCAGGCATACTGTAACTGTAGCATACTAGCTCACTCCCACGTGACCTCCTTATGAGGTATGGGATCTTGTCAGCACAGGTGCATGCACAGAGACAGGTTCACTCAATATACGGTTGTTGTCTTGATACTGCTCTCAATAAAACCTAAAGAACCATTACAGTGATCAGTATGGTGAACCTTGGTATGATGTAATACTTGTATCACCAGTAGATCAGTATAGAATCCTTCAATTGACTGCCATATATACATTTCTTTAATATTCCTTTAATATTCCTTCTGACCATACCTCCTCTCATATATGATAAATATAGATCGTGCCCCAGAAAAGTATTGGGAGCTTGTTGCTGAGGAAAGAAGAAAAGCACTTGAGGAAACCTTGCAAGAAAACTTGAAGGTTTGGACAGAAAAAAATTAGTCCCAACAACCAGCAATTTGTACACGTAGTTAATGAAAATGTCCAAGTAACTTTACCATAATCCTTTATCGCTAAACTTAATGTTTTTGTTCATTTGATTTGTTCCTGCAGCTCTATCAAATGATTGAAGAGCTGAAAGCAGAGAATAAAGCATTACGTGAAAAAGCAAGTCACACAGATTACTATGCAACCATGTACAAGGTAAACAAGTGCTGAATATACTTAAAATTGATTGAAGCTGCAAAAATGTTTGATTGCCTTATGACAACCTAACATATAGAATTTCATGTTGAAAAAAAAAAGATAACTGTAATCTTTTGCTCTTAACTCAAGATTTCCCCAGTCAAGAGGACAAAAGCTGGGAATTATCAAATTAAATGACAGTGTGATGTAATAGGACTCCACAATATTACACTTCTATTAAACTTTCTGACAAATTTTGAGTGTAAACTATTAAGTATCTGAACTCTATTTTACCTTTTTTAGATCATGCAAGATGATACTCCAAAACCTGAAGCAAATGAAGATGCTTGATCTTTGTGATGTCCCAGAATGTTTTACAATGAATTTTCTATTTTTCCTCCATTTACACACAGTTTACAATTCCATGCACAGATTCATTAATTTATACTTATTCCATCTTCATGTGAAATTTTCAAGTTTTAACCTCATTAACAGGAAACACTCACTATAGTCTTATAATCTCACCTTTTTATGTATGATCTGTTTTGCCAGTGTTTTTGAAAAATCCAACTATACAGTTGTCAACATGACTCAAAGTAAAACAGATTCCCAAAAATGTATTTTGTATTTTCATCTACTTTCGACAGACTGGCTATGGTTTTTGACTCAAACATTTAAATAGTATCGATTCCATCACCATAAAATAAACTTGAGAATTTGAGGTTTCTAGCAACGTTTACTGTCTCAACTTAAAAACCCCTCTATCAGTGAAAATGAGCTCCGAAAACAGTAGCTCGTCCACTGTGGCTAGATTGAAAATTTAAATAACTGAAGGGGAGTACTGGGTCTCAATACTTAAGTGGTCAACATCCGGTCCGGTTCCGGTCTCGCTATGTAACCTAGCGACGCGTCTTTAGAATTCATGTCTGCAATTTTTCTTCAGATGTCGTATTGGTCGATGAATTATTACGAGAAATGCTTATTGTTTAATCAATGAAACTGCCCAAAGGTTTGCCAAATGATATAGTTGTTCATACGTGGATGGCCCAAGGGAGAGGCAGGAATTCAAATCAGCAGTCTGCTAGTTTTGCATCTCCTGTGTGGAAGCAGCCCGCCGATGTACACGCTCATGTGGTTACTCTAAGTTTACGACCATTTCGTACAACACATCTGTCCCTCGATTCCTTCATGGCGTCTCACATTCCCAGAAGAAACTGCAGTAATAAGCAAAAATTTATGCTCAGTAAGTTATTCGTGAATGAAACCATAATATAAGAAACATAAATTAAAATTAACGAGACGGTAAATACAGATAGTCTTAGTTTAGTGGTGACTCATGAGCTGCGGTCAACTATTGAAAAACACCAATTCGTGTTGACTTACTGTATGGAAAATTACATCACATCGATGATCTTTGTGAAAGGTCAAAATTACTTGGTGGCGCAAGATTTTCAGTCAAAACTGTTCATCGAGAGAATGTAGGAAACATAGCTTCATTAAGTTTCCCAAAGTTAATGAGCAATCATACTCTACAACATCATCAACCTGTTGATTGAGAAAGGCACACACTAATATTCCACAT
>JBAHVQ010000337.1:653984-683473 GCA_036872915.1 Nanipora kamurai | reverse complement strand
AATGATATGTCAAGTGCATTTTCAAAATGCTCACCTTTATTAAAATGCACTACCGTTGTTTTCTTTAGCTTGTCGCTGCTTTGTAATTTTAATGGATCAGGTAGAATCGTGATTGGTGCAGAATTTTCCTTCAGAGATAGAAGTTTTCTTTTTTGCTTGCTCTTATCATTTTGAAACGGCGGGGGCTCGTCTGAGCCACATTTCCTGTTATTATTAGTCAGAGAAGTCGAACTGGCTGTTATCTCATTGGTGACGCTCTCTGACAAGAAAAAGAAGAATAAAATTACACAATTCCACCTTAAATAACGGTTCCTCTCCCATTTTTTGATGTCACAGTAACAGTCACGTAAAGTAATCGGGGATTTCTTACAAAGCTTTTCTGGACTGAAAATTCGTTCGAACGTCCCAGTCTTATTGGTTTTTATCGAAAAGAAACAAATTTTACATTTTAATTCGTTTTCATCCTTAAGGAACAAAACTCTGAACATTCTGAAAAGTAATTCCTATACGATACTACTCAGTTAGCTCTCCTACATACGGGCACAAATTTCTCAATCCCAGTTACTAACAGTTCAAAATATGTTAAAAGCTTTACCAACCGAATTGAAGCTTCTTAGCTAGCTTTTCAATGTCCGACTCTCCCGACGAATCATGGCATGCTTGTTTAAACTTTTGACAGCCTAGTAAAAAAGAAGACATTTCAAGCTTCGTAACAGAAAAAGGACATGAATGGAATGGTGGAAATATCTCTACGCACGCGTGGACACTTTATCCGTAGCTTAGAAAAGAGCAGGAAATTCTACAGGGCTTTGTCAAAATACAAGAAAACCATTGAAAAAATAAGGTCAGTAATCTATACACGACTTCAGTGAAAGTGTTCTAAATGTTCTGAGCTTTTACATTTTTAAATGTTCACACCCCATTTTGAAAAACAGTGATGATTTTTGGTCAGTCTTTCGTGGCAAGAACTTAATGTTTCAGATACTGATGCATAATCACGCCATATGTTTGGCAGCGGTGTTAATGGTATATCAACTTTGAGTTCACATTATAGGCAACGAGTTAAGGGAGAACTTTGTGAGAATTACTGATCTTTACATAACACAAAGTGATACAGAAAAAGTGTGGAGTGGTACTTACTTTCTGTTGGATCGGTGTGAATACTTGTACCTAGGAAATCTGCCGGGGTGCGTGGAACAAACTTTGGTGTTAGACTGGGCCGTACTACGAACTTAAAAAAGAGAAAGAAGTTTTCCAAGTTTTCCGTTACTTTTCCGTCGTTCTGAGGTTCTCAAATTTAAACCTAAAATGCTTCTACGTGGCAAGATTTTTTCCTCTTATCTTTTTCTTCCAACTAACATGCTTGTTTAGGTGCCAGGCGACCTGCATAACTTACCGGGCTACATGTTCGCGCATCCTGTGCTTCTCCAAATGAAATGGAAGCTAGGATGAAGAACGAAAAGGATTCAAAGTGTCAGTGGGAAGTGCTATGAAAATTTGTTGACAATACATAAAGCTGAAGAAATTACAAGAACAGAAAGCGCAGGGAAACGCGACCTAAATTCAGTAAGCATTTACGTCTGCTTACGGTAAAAAACCGAAAGGGTATTCCACACTTAAGAATACATTAAGATAGAAACCACCTCCTTGATTCTGATTACCTTGAGGTGTTCTGGCTTTCAGTTTTTCAAGACGGCGTTTTCTTTTCTCCACTTTCTCTAAAAGACGGGATGGAAAAAAAGCTTTAAGTCTCTAATTATTCGACAATTACATTATTTGGTCAACAATAACGGACAGAAGCATCCCTCTGGCATGTCAAGTGGTAGCAATGGATCCAAGTTGTATTTTGTTAAAAATCATAGACGGATTTTGGGGAGGTGCAGGGAAGGTGGCTGCTCCTTGGTTTCTAAGAGTCGACCTCCTGGGCCCAGATCTTGCTTGGAAAATGCGCCTGTACTGGTAAGTAGCAAATTTTAGTACTGTTATCTCTTGGAAAAATCTGAAAATGCCATTTCAATCTCCCAAAGCTCTTAACCCTTTCCTGACAGAGGACTTTGCCCTTGACGAGCAAAATCGTCTGGTGTTAGCCAGAGTACAATACCAAAGTCTCCAGTGGTCGTTGAGGACCACCATAGTCAGGAAGGAGTTAAAATGTCCTTTAGGAAACATTTCCCTGGATGATACTACTGCATAAGTAACAGTTAAGCAGTTTTACTTGCAGGTCCAGAAAGGACTACACCTCATATGGATCTAACATTACTACAGGAGAAAACCCAGCATAAATCTGCAGTGCTTGATAGAGTCAGTGATATAAAAATGGGATGCTGTGTAGGGAGTATAAAACAGCACAAAAAGTTACAAGGTTGGTAGACTATAGAACCTAGTCTAATTGCCATTCCTCTTTTAGAACTTGTTTAACTCTCTGACGAAGGGCCATAGCCCGAAACGTTAGATTTCTTTATCAGAAATTCGGCAGTCTACCAACCTTTGATAGAGTCAAACTGGATAAAACTTCTCCTCACATGTGACCAAAGTAACGTTTAATCTGGCCTATGCTCAGAGCTGGAGTTAAACCCTAGTCACAAAGGGCGAGAGACACGAGAACTTCCACTGAGCCGTCAACACACCAGCTGTCACTGGCGTCTTACCGGCCTTTTCCCCCAGATCCTAGATTGCTTTAAAAGTGGAACAACGGTCAGATTTCCATTTGCATCAGATCAGTCTTTTGTACCCGATTCACTGCGACATCTCGCTTTCCAAAATCACATAGTCACCCCCTACTCGATCTCAACACCGAACCGAGGCTTATTAGTGACAACAATGCCGTGATGTCATCGTATATAAGACCAATTATCACTCCTTAATACCTGAGCTGTGTTTTACATCTTCCTCAAACGACTTCGGCTGCATGGACTTAGTTCTCTTCAAGCGACCGATAATCAGAGGTGAGCCTTCGCTTCCACTGGACACTGGGAATAGCTCTTCAGAAACTCGTTTTCCATTGTGTTTACAGCTGTCAATCCACAACACGGATACTAAATGAGCGCCCTTTTTTATCGCTTTCTCTTTTGTTGACTTCTTGCCATCTTTAAAAACCTGGAAATAAAATAGAATTATGACGATACAGCACAAACAATCATCATGCTGTATTGGTTTTTCTTTTTAACTATGTAAGATTAATTCCGTCAACTGCTTTGTCTACCGGACTTCGTGATTTTTTGTGTTTTTTTAAAAGATTCAGAGAAGGGAAAGAGAAAATTTGCAACGACCGAGAAGTCTCAAGAACATTCACTGTTAACGGGCGTTTGGATGGCCAGCCTGTTTCCTAGAGTGAAGTTTATGCTTAAATGTGTAGCTAATAGTTTGTCTATGCGACCTACGCACGGCTGTTCCGCCATGGTGAGGCTATAACTGTGCCGGTGTATTGTACGTAGACAATCCTTCAATGGCAAAAATTCTTTTATACTGAATAACCCTATCAGCTAAACTAGGCTGTTCTCCCTAGAGGTCCACATCCCCCTGGGTCCAGTGTTAATACAGGAGGAAACCGGATTACCGGGAGAAAACCAGCGATGTTTGGTGACCAAAGTAACTTTATATCAGAAAACCGCACTGACTCGGAATCGAACCCTAGTCACAGAGGTGAGAGACACGTGCACTACGACTGTACCACCAGCACCCCACAACCAAAGTGATATAGTGCTAAGCTCACCACATGTGTCACGTCGGAAGTGAACTTCTTGGAAATCTGAAAAAAAAATAAATCAACCTAATATCCTCAGAACTAATATAAAAATTTCTTCTAAAACACTTAATGATGAAAGTAAGCGATACGAAGTGACGACGTTTCGATGTTATCGTAACATCATTTTTAAGTCGTCAAGTCTTCTATGTTTTCACCGTGCGTTTCTTTTAAATGTTTACCAACGGCTGTTTTCTTGTGTTCCTCTACACGTTCATATAAATGCGGACATAATCAGGATATTGCTCACTTTTATCCGTCCATTATATCCCCAGAGTAACAAGGCGAGAAAATGTAATAACTTCAAACTAATACGACACAAATACAGCACCTGAAGCAGGATAATTTTAAAACAACTAAAAAGCAAAATTATAAAGAACTTCTACTGGACGTTTCGTAGTACGGCCTTTGTATTTACTTGAAAACCACCTTAAAGCTGTTGACGTTTTTCACTGGATCAATTAATCTTATAATGAATATCAATGGCCAGCGTGGAATACGTACTAATGCCGTAGTAGAAAATAAGTCAAAATATAAATGTTTAATGTAATCTGACGTTTCGTTGCTTAATAAACGTAATTAACATCCGTTTGTATTATCTTAGTACATATCCTACAGTATTTATATTCATTATACGACTAAGATTTCCACCTGGTGAATCTATTGCTGCCTTGTTGGATTAATTAAAGATTTGCTTTTGAAATAAGTAAATCATAGGATTACACTGGTTAACAATGAATTCAAACAACATCAATTGAAACATATAATCATGGCAACCTGTGCTCCCAACATCTCCATTTGCTTTGAAATTCCTTCTGAGCGATTTTCTGTGTTTGACCTTACTTCAATGTAGGCAATGACACCTAAATTTAAAATTGTTTGTTTGTCAGGCAACATTTCTTGGCAGATTTGGAAAATAACAAACAATCTGAAGAGATAGTACCCATGCAAATGGCTTTATGAAGCAGAGTTGGCAACAGAGAAAAAGAAGATGTTGGTTTGAAGTAAGAAGATATATATGGCTGCTTTAACTGTAGGAATGAGGTTGGTTAGTGGCAAAGGTTGTGGAAAGGATTTGAGGAAAAGAGAGATAAATGACTAAAATCATGTGAGAGAAACAGGTAAGAGAATATGCTATGGATGGTGGCAAGGAAGGGATGAGATGGTAACTGTGAAAAAGAAAAAGAATGGAAAGGAAAGCAAGAATAGAAAAAAGAAGGCAAAAGGAAATGGGGAAAGGTGATGAGGGGACAGCAAAAAAAGTTAAAAATTCAAATTAAAAGGAGGGAAAGCAAATTATGGTAAATAAAAAAAGAAAGGCAAGGCAAAAGAAAGTAAGAATATAGAAATGCAAGTGAAAATAATAATTTAGGTTGGTAAAAACAAAAGGTGAAAAAAGGGACAGGAAGCTAAACATGCATAGTGAGAAATGTTACATAATGTCAGCTTAGCAAAGACAAATCAAGAGCATTTAAAATACCTTTCAATATATCTTGTGGAGAAACAGGTTGTGTATCTGGAACTGAATCACCATCCTCATCAGATGAGCCATGAAAATCAAATATATCCCTTATCCTGGGAACCCTTGGAGTAAGGGAATCTTTTTTTGAGTTAGTTTGGTCAGAGTTCTTTGCAACTGTTACTGAGTTCTAATGAAATGATAAAGGAACAAAAATTTCCATCAGTAGCTTAACCAGAAAAGATTAAAATGTGGGACATTATTTGAAGTTTCCCCTAAATGTGGAAAGTTGCAACATAATGTTATATTCATTTTACACAACCTATCTATTTCCTTCATCATAATGTATTTGTTATCACCGCTGATAGATTAAGTTCATATTGTTTATAAGTAATCAAATACTTAAACCATGCCTACGTGATTGTATTAGTGTAAGAAAACGAGGCAGGCATTGTTTTTTGAGAGAGTGATTTGAACGTTAAGGGATTGTTATAGCTATTTATAAGAAGAAACTGGACTGACCGAAAAAGCGCTGCAAGGACCTGTGAGTAAATAATTATATTAATGTAATAGCTGCCATATTTAGACTAAAGAGAGAGTTCAGTGAATGACGGAAGAGTATTTGTTTTTGTAGTGAATCACCTCGCTTCGCCGTATTTGATATTGAAAGGAAATGAGAATTTAATAAAGAAAATTAAACTGAAAGGCGTGAAGTGATATCAACTTTGCAGTGTGTAACCGATAACAACTACAATAGTCCCAAACAGTATTGCTAAAATTAATAGCCTTCACAACATTCTGGTTCACATTTACAATCCATTTATTTACATGTACAATTCAATTAAGTATGCAGAATTCAACACCAGCTGATTGAAGTGTTCCTAATATCACACTACTTTTAGTACTCTAGGTGAGGCCAATGAACAATCTTTACTCAGACAAATACTTTGTTGAAGCTTTTTCTCCCATACATCTCCCTTTACTGAATTAAATTGTTTTCCTTAGCCAGAATGGAAGTGAAACAACAGCTACAGGTTTTCTATTCATTATGTACAATTATCTCCAGTTAGTCTCCAAGACCCCAAAAAATACACACTCATAATCTCTGTAAACCATGAAGTTCATTAACCTCTTTAATAGATAGGTTTTGCATTATTTTACTGTGACTATTGCCAGACAATTTTACTGGCCAATGGGAGACAGGGAAATATTCAACCAGGAAAGAAATACTTAACTAACTTGTAAGTATTACTAGTTCAGATAGGTGGTGTGCAACCAATCCCTCGAGATTCAATGGACAAAGACATTTTCGCCATGTTGGATGAAATTATAATTGCAGATAAAGAAAAACCTTTTGTTAAGTTCATCCAACATGGCGGCCATGACGTAACGTGCACACCACCTATAGCAATGAAGAATTAAAACATTACTCATTTTCACCCAGTTAAGCCAGCTCATTAATTATATTTCAATACCAATGTAAAACTTCTGCTTTCCCAATTTCTATAATCTGAAATATCTTAACAGGTTATTTGTATTTATATCTGAAAGAACAGACATTTTTTATATTCATATTAAAAAGATAAATAACCATTTCATGTCATGAAAAGGCTTTCTAGCATTTGTTTCAGCCAACGTCATCATTCTTTGTTGGATACCGTTACTTGCTTGTTGTTGTATAGTGTCAAAATATTTTACTAAACAGTTTGATAAAACTGCTTTTATTGAAGACCTTTATACAATAAGGAAAGGTAAATACTCCAGACAGCAATACATTACGAGTACGCCATTGTCTGTTTTCGAGATGAGACAAAGATTACTTCTTGTATTCTTTTAGGTATATTACTGATTGAATCAAATTGACAAGTACTAAACTTGTCTGACTCAAGACCGGAAAGTTGTTCAAATCTTCATGCTGTGGGAATCCCCTCGATACAACGCACATCAATTTAATATTTAAAAAGGTAAAAGTTTATTATCAGCCTAGCTGAAAGGATTAAACGACAAACTTCAACACCCTTTGATAAAATTACTATTACTGCATTACAGACGTTGCATTTTGCACCTACTTGTTTCGGTTGGCTCTCAAATACATTCCTCCTACCAGGGCTAACTCGTCTGCTGACTGATCCCGGCCTTGTTTTGGTAAAACTCATCCTTCCACACCATTAAAAACATGAAACATTCTAAAATAACCTCCTTGTCTGTTCCTGATTACAAGGGAATTCAAACTTCCCGCTTCAAGTTGTCTGAACTTGCCCAAATTTGCCCAGTGGAACACTGTTAGCCCGCAAGTGTTCAGCGGTTGTATAAATTCTTATAAACTCTATACTTCATGTTTGCTGCGTAGAAGTAGCATTACCAAGAAGAGGACGTGCTGTATCTGACATTAATTAAACCGAGAACGTTTTCAGCCTTATTTTGTAAAGACTAGTTTTACTTCAACATGAAATGACCAATATCGGTCAACAATTGGGAAAAATCTAAAACAAAACACAATCTATGATAACAATAACAAACGATATAATTTTAATTAGTCTAGTGATGGCTTTGAAATGTAGTTGAAAACTTGAAATAACTCATTGATTCACTCTTGATTTCACTCGAATCTTGAGTTTTCGGATGCCATCATTCGGATTGTATACTGTTTTATATTAAGATGAAATGAATCAAATACTGAAACAAATTAAAAAAAAACATTCTGATACTCGAAAGTTTCCTTCATCATAAATATTTATAGTTCTCATGTTATCGAGTGTATAAATAGCCAATACTTCACAAAAATTCAGCATCTTCCAAATTGAAGATTTGAAAAATTCATCTCTTTTCAGCGATCGAATCTTGAATTTATGAGATAATTCTTCGGAGTTTGTTACATAATTTATTTGAAAATACTGAAAATGACGTCTGGTCTAAGAAATCTTTACTTAACCCTCATAACAGAAACTAAAAAACACAGGACGTGTTTTATAATTGGTTTCTGGCAAGAAAAAATGTGTATTTTTGCATTTCATTTTTACCGAGTAGTGATGGTAATAATGATGATGATGATGATGGAGTTGATGATGATAACGATGTTGATAGTAATGATGACAGTTAGCGTGAGTAAACGTGGCGAGAGGGAAACTAATGGTTATGATGACGACATTGCTGATGATGATAACGACGATGATGACGATGACGACGATGATTATGATGGTAATGATGATAATGACGATGATATTGATGACGATGATTGTATGGATGACTATGTTATTAATGACGGCGATGATGATAATATTGATGACGATGATGATGACGATGATGATGATGATAATGATGATGATAATGATGATGATGACGATATTGATGATAATGACGATGATGATGACGATGATGATAATGATGTCAGTAAATTCGTGAAAATTTTCTCATCAAATGGTCTGAGTGACGTAAGAAAACCGTAGACCTGACCATATCACAAAAAGTTGAAAGGTTTGTAGACTGCCGAATTTATAAAGAATTCTAACGTTTCGAGTTATGGCCTATTCGTTTATAGGTGCCTCCATTTCATGATTCGCCAAGGTCTTTCTGTCTGACTTATTGTCAGGGTGTTCGGAGGCGCGCGTGTGTATACCTTGCGTGTACACGCGCGCAATTCGTCTGCCCAAGGCAGAGTGAGCGAACATGAAATACGCATGTACTTCTGTAGCAGATAACCACGGAATTTCGCGACTATATCTTGTCAACACGTTTCAAGATCAGACGTACCATAAACGGCATTTTTTTAAAATAATAGCTGGTGAAAACCAAAATAAATTTAAAAAACTGTCGACTAGACGCTGGCATCTTAAAAATCAGTTTTATATTAACGACTAGGTACAGCTCTAAACACAAGCGACAAGAATAAGAAAGACCCTTCATTTATACGTTTAAAGAGGCTCTTGACAGCTTATAAAATTGATCTTAATTTAAACCAAAAAGACAAGAGCGTCTGGTCTAATTCGTCTTCCGTATTGCAACAGAACAAGGTCAGTTTTACATGGACAAAAGTTGTGTTCGCTCCTTTTCGTTGCTTGATCAATTAATCTACCAGGGAGGCTCCTGGTTCTTTGTTAGGCTAGCCGGAGGGTGGGCCATCGTATTCCACACTGCTACTCGGTCCTAGCCTTCTTTGATGAATTGTCGGCATCATCATCCGCAGTTTCTTGGCTAAGTTTACGTTTTGTCTTTCGGCTAAAGTCCTTTGGGTCGGTAAGTAAGACAATGATCGCCGTCATATTGTCACAGCCAGTGCCATCGCCTGTGGTGTCGCTAGCTAAGCATCTGTCAAATAGCTAAAACATAATAACGGGCAAAGACGCTTGACTGAAGTGCTGAACTTTCAAAAAAGCAACAAAAAAGCAACACATACTTTACAGTGTAACTACAACAGATGCTTGTAATAAACAGTGCTTATCACAACTTTTTCTTGGGGATAAATCCTTAGAATAAAAACCTTTACGTAATAGGTATCCTTCAAACGACAATCTTACAGTTTGCACATAAAAGTACGTCTCCGCAACGGCCAATTCACAAAATGAACGTGCTCAACTTCTAGAATTGGCTAGTCCCACCGACTGATTTATTTCAGGCTCGTTGTTTTGTGCTTTTTGAATACTTTGCTTGAAAATATCCTTTTCATTTTAAAACCAAAACGGGTAGAGAATATAACCCTTTAACAGTGGACAGCTTCTAAAAACGAAGAGCAAGCTTTATGTCTGACGATGTTGTTTCTATGGAGGTTCCAAAGAATATAGATGGTATAGTATAATATTTTTCTAAATAACACGTCATACCATCCAAAAAAGCCTAGGTAAGGTTAATTCTTAATTGCTACTTACCTCTTCGCATATTTTCGATGGCGAAACTTTGCCAGTCTCATGTTGTTTTTCTAATCGTTCTGAAACAAAATCGACCACTTCTTGACTACTAAGCACATTCCTGCAAGAGAACAAGTATGATTATACTGAATCGTCCAGACGACTTTGGTCGATCCCGATGTCTATGTATCGTGGGAGAAGGAAAGTCATAAGGAATGCAAGCGTTGCCATGGACAGTACACTATTAGGGCTGGTCATTCCGGGATAGTTAACTTCTGACGACCTTCAAAATACTCACCATATTCCATCACAAGCTAGTACTATAAACTTGTCTGCCCTAGAAGAAACGAAAAAGTAAAAACAAACCTGCATCATTCTAAGCAACATTACAACACACTCTCCTCTAAGTCTTGCGGGGTCCACGCCCACAGTTTCATTTCCTTGAATCGAAATTCAGCTGATTGAGACTTGCACAGACCTCGGTCTAAGAGCTTCTGTTCTGCCAAGAAGCTTTCTTTTCAGACTTTGATCAGCATTTTTAGAAGAAATTTCAAACTCCGGAGTAAAGATACACAAATGACAGATTCAGTCAAGTCAAAGGACTGTACCAACATGCGTCCATCGTATAATAGCATTACTACTGCGTTCGCCGCTGCTGACAAAAAATATTAAAAGAAAATTAATTTGTGTCTTGCGGGAGAGCACTTAATCGAATTATTTTCAGTTATAACAGTTTAATGCTTAATATACGACAGTTAAGAGGGTTTCTTTCCAACATAATTTTGCTGCATCAGTATAATGAGGGATGGAATAGCGTAGTATCTTAGAACCTTCAGTATGACTTACTCAGTAATTTCTGTCTCTATAACATCAGGCATAGCTGTAATTTGTTGTTCGTCCGCTCCGAGATCGCTCTTGCCCTTGTAGCGGTGATCTCCTAAACACAACCAATACAATGATCCGTCTTTTAGAGTCCGTGTTTTATTTAATAGGCCTTATATAAGTCTAATAAGGGCGCTTCGGAAGTCTGGGGTTAAAGACCTGCCTAAATTAGGAAACTTTGTTGCGAAAGCATAAGGTTTTCGTAGTGTTTTCGGTTATTGCTTCACGCTTTCACGACACAAAAATCATTTTGTGTCTTAAAAGCAAAATTCACTTTTCTGATCCATGTTTTAGCACGTTACCAAACTAGGAAACATCTGCAGATGCCTAATGTTTCCGCAACAATGTTTCCTAGATAACTGAAGGAGGGCATCGAACGTAGTGTCCGCTTGTACGATATGTAATGTATGTTACCTCAGCAACTGAAGTGGGGTTGCGAAATAATGTTTTAGATTGTTGGGTTAATCAGATCAGCGTTTACGTTTGTTCTTGCCCTGCCTAACGCACAAAGAGAATCAATCAAAAACTAGTGTAAATGGTTTGAACATGGGAGTATCAGCCTGACATTGTTAACTCTTATGGTTATTACAGGTAGCATGTACTCTCAAATCTGGTATTCCTATAATGTTTCAAATGTCTTTGTAATTTATCATTTGGGTACAAATAAATTATTATTATTATTATTATTAGTAAGAGTTGGTTGTTCATCGTCCAGGTTGCTGTAGTCTTGAGAGAGACTGACTGAAGTTTCGGCGGCTTCAAAGACGGTCATTATCAACAACCGGTCTTACTTATCAGCGATGGTCATTAGTAGAAACATGGACGATCAAAAACCAACTCCTATTCAAAAACTACTTTCTCAAGCCACTGCGAATAATAAATGAGGTGATAATACAAACTGACGTACATTTAGTAACTAGTTAGTCGAAAATCTGGTCAGGTTTTACATTTAGCGAGAGAAAAATTGTCAACTAGAGGGCACGACGACCACTCTCCATACCTATAGCTCTTGATAGATTCAGACCTCCATTAACTCTTCCTTCTCCCGTCACTCTCCCGCCGGCATTCTTTATTCTTGTAAGTTCCTTGTCGTTCTCCGGTTTGTGGTCCATCGACATATCAATAGCAATTTCATTCCGGCATAGCACACATCGAGAATCGCCGACGTTTCCGACCACGAGCCTATCTTTGAGCAACAAGGCAACGACCGCGGTCGTGCCACTATCGTATCCCACCTAAAAATAAAACGGGCTGCTGATTGGACGGATCTATTTATTCGTAAATCAACATTTGATTGGCTAAGGACCGTGTTTCTGTTCAACCAACAGAAAATCGCTTGAGTGTCTCTATGCTAGGATATAAATAAGGATGACGTCATTTCGACCAGAAACAGGATTTCTGACAGAGATGCAAATCCAAAAAAATTTGGCTTCCCTTAAAGAGATATTGCAACGCCCCTAAAACGATTCAGAAATGCATTTCCTAGCCGAAATGTAGCGAAAAGAAGTTTCTTGATAAAAATGCAATATTTTGCTATAACCAACAATTTATGGGGGTCGAAAATTGATCAAAAATTGCACACCACTTTCGCCATAATTGTTTTGTATTCTTTTTATTTAAAGGAAAAAGGAAAAACAACGGACAAAAGTGAATTGGTTCACCTCCCAATTTATTCAAGATGGCGGCCTTTCAATTTTTTACCTCCGTCTGAGGGACATTCGGGTACAATGTCCGCGTACGTTAAAGTGTATATCACCTAAAAATTTCTTTTTAATCCAAAAAATTCACACCCTTCCCAGA
The DNA here is from genome assembly GCA_036872915.1 of Nanipora kamurai. Taxonomy (NCBI): domain Eukaryota; kingdom Metazoa; phylum Cnidaria; class Anthozoa; order Scleralcyonacea; family Helioporidae; genus Nanipora; species Nanipora kamurai. The sequence goes on along the minus strand of JBAHVQ010000337.1, from coordinate 670,749 downwards.
GCAACATTTGGTCAATTTTGTTCGATTTTCTGTATTCGCACGCATTTTATGGCCCGCCAAAGTCATGGAAAAACACCGCCATTTTGGTACACAACCGAGCTAGCGAGGAGAATGGGTCTATGGTTGTTTAGATGCCACAAACTAATTTACATGGGTATTTTCAAAAAATTACGAGAATTTTGGAGTAAAAAGAAATGTTGGGGTGATGTACACTTTAATATATGACATCTGTGTTATCAATGTCTTTCTCACCTCGTCGCCATCTCCCCAATGTGTCCTGCCTTCCTCGTCTTCCTCATCGTCCTCATCGTCCTCGTCCTCCTCATCGTCATCTTCACCTTCCTCGTCTTCCGGTTCTTCTTCACCTTCATCTTCATCATCACCTTCTTCTACATCTTTCTCCTCTTGCTCTTCTGTTTCTTTTACCGTCTTCTTCTTCTCATCTGCAATCTTCTCGGAATTTTCTGGATCCTTACTTCCCCTATCTTCGCCTTTCTTCCCATCCCCTTCATCCTCTTCTTTTTCCTTTTTCTCATCGACTTCACTATTTTGTTTTGTGTTTTCGACCTGGCTATCTTTTCCATTCTCGGTATGTTTGCTCGTCTCTCCTTCTGTGAAAGTTGAATCGTTAATGCTCTTAATTAATGTCCATCATTCGCTTACATGGAGTTTATATATAACAACAAAATTGAATAGTAAAAAGTATTGGAAAAAGATTGCTACCATTAATTTGACTAATGAACCAGACCCACCGAATCAACTTATTACGAAAAACAGAATCCCAAATATACTAGTGGCTCCTTCGAAAGTTTTGATGCAGTTAGAATTTGGACTGTGTCTTTAAAGAAAGTAAATAAAATGATGAATCCATACAATGCATAGTACATGCAGTCTCTAAAAGTAATTGTCCTTAGTTTTGGCTAATATGAATTCACCTCAAATCTACACATAAGCTTCAATGTAACGCATTGCGAATACTCTAATGTATTTCCAGTTGAGAATTGTTTTCTTCCAAATCGGCTCAAAAATTTTCCAGCAGAACCTGGTACTCCACACAGAAGGAAGAGTTCTGGAATGTTTGTAATTGGTCAGAGTACCTTACCTACAGTACCTGAAGTGACACCACTAATTCCCGGAAAGACTATTGGGATTATCTCATACTCCGTCGATTTTGAAGCTAGTTGGATGGATGTTTAATTTCAAACAAAAACTCGTACCACAATGTGGACTTTTTCCATTGGATTGGACTGAATGTTTCTTTGAACTTTCTTCATCCTCAGCAATATCCCCTGAAGCGATGTGATATCCTCCCTGAAACAAATAAATATTTCTCACATGAGACAGTAGGTTCCAATTGAACAGTTAAATTATTGCCTCGTGTTCTTGATTATTAACAATTAAAATTTAATCGACATCAACAATAGTCATTTCCATCATCTTTTTCCTTCGGGAGATATCAAACAGATCTCTGTATGCTCTGTCTCTCCAAGGAGTTTTTTTGCTGGGCTATGATTTTCATACTTCGATTATGATTCTTGTTTGGTTTGCTCGTAGCATCTCCATGGTACTACACCATGGAAACTGGATATTTGAACAAAGGATTTCTGATCTTACTCATTAAAGTCTGAGGAAATTGAAAAAACTGCATAAAAACTTTTGCTTAACTTTGTGTCAAAGTTCGTTGGGTAGAAAGTCTTATCTTTAACTAACCTCTTTAAGTTTAGACAGCAGTTCATCTAAAGGCATTTCTGCTTCTTGTGCTAAAGAATCCACTTCATTCTCCTCTGCTTCTGTGCTATTCATCCCAGCCAGCTCACGAAGCTTCGTCATAACCTTAGTCATAAATAAAAATAGAATAAATGTAATCAGAAAACAAATGTTAATCTGCTGTATGTTTATCACATTTTCTTCACGATTACCATAATTTGGCTAGCAGAGACATTCACCAGGCATTATTACTCGACAATACTTCTTAATAATAATCAAAAGATTATACCTGTAATCACAAGCTTAGTCTATATTATAGCTCTAACCTGACCAATGGTGCAGTAAAGATGATGGGATAACAGTGATTAAAAATCCGGCAAAATTAGGCTATACTACACCGACATATTCAGAGATGATTTTAAAAGCAGTGGGGCTGGGGGAATATCCAAGCTAAAAGAAAAGGGAGGTCCAAGAGTCACCCTGAAAGTTTTTTTGAGTCATAGCCTTTAGACTCTTGGAAAATGCACTTTTGATGCAAGAAGCATATGACAGCACATGAATGGATGATTACATGAACTACAAATAGCAGCATTAAAACACAAAAACAAAAAAAATAATTTACATCTGCTTATATTTTCAACCAAACTAAAGATAAAATATAGCGTCAATATCGACACTTTGAGTGATGAAGTGTGTCCTGTAATAAAAGAAATTTTGTATTTCATGTTTTGAAAAAAAGTGGTGGGGCTATAGCCCCACCAGCCTCACTGGTTCCTGATATTCCTACATTTTCCCTTTCAATACAATACCTCTTCTTTCAGCAAGTGTTGATCAAATCCTAGAAACCCATTTATTAAACAATCTTTAAGGTTCCCAGCTTTGTATTCGTCTGTTGTCTTCAAGAAGTTTGGTAAGTTTTTAGCTGTATATGTTGCCACTTCTGATCCTAAAGTAAATGTCATAAAGCTGTGTGAGTTAGCTTAGTTACAAGTAACAAGTAACTACTTGCACATAATTGTTGGTTTTTTCAGTAATTTTACCACCTCAGACTAGTTAATTTTCCACAGAAGGTTACTGTTGCAGTAAGGAGTAACAAAATTCCTTTATCAACAGAAAACTAGTAACAACTGTAGCCGGTAGTCTTTCATACACTTCATATACAGTTTTACAGTTTGCAAGTAAAAATGTAGGACTCAGCTCACTGCCATTGGATACTTCATACAGGTTATTGCAAGAGGCAGTTAATTCCTACCTCCATGGCCATCATAAACTGCAAATAATGACAGGTCTTCATCATAGTCCAAAATACAACTGTGTGCATCCTAAAAAAAAAATCTTTTTTTGACTGCTAAGAAACCTTAAATAAGCTTATTATTTCCATGATTCAAGAAATTCTGTGAATCCTGTCAGAGACCCCCTGTACAACCCTCTTATAACCAGTCGGTTATACAGTACATTAGCAACACAACTTCTTTTACATTAATTTTTCTATTTGCCATACAGCTTGTATGATGGTGACCGTTATCATATTAACACATCAATCATCAACTAACAATCATCATATTATGATCATCATCACATTAGTAAGACCTTAAGCTGGGCCATTAAAATAATCCTGATGACATTGGCTACCCTTGCTTTTTAAAGCTGTTTTTAATAAATGATTTATTAACTTTTTTCCTGGTCCTAACTGAACTAAGTGATCCATAAAGTACAAGGTTTGATACCCAGGAGAATCAGTATGTTTTGGGAATTATACAGTAGAAAACCAAAAGGGTTGGGAAATTGCCAGAACTGGGGTCTAAAAAATGTCAGTTTCTCATTTGTACCTTACTTTTTGGCAGTAATAAACCTATAAGCTGTTTCTGATTTGATTAAAGACTGCTTACACAGCAATCTGTTTATATTACTGACAGAAAGATTGATGTTTTGAGCAAAGGTACTTCATCAAAGGGCATTTATCTTAATGTTTCACTCCGACAAAGTGCCTTCCCTCAAAATGTCAGATTTTCTACACCAGAGTTCCAGCAGTTTTCCAACCCTTTTGATTTTCTACAAGTTGTTCAATGCTGTTGATGCAGAACTCTACTTCTATATCATGTTGGAACTTGTTTGACTTTCTTTAACCAACTGCCAACCCACATAAACCATACTCATGTACACCTGCAAAACTGCAGACACCTTATTAACTACCTCCTACCAACATGGCATAACAGACACATAAATAGGCTGACAGTTCCTGACTGTTTCTCTGACTCTGAAGATGACTACCACTGAGGCAATTGAAATGTAAATCAATACAGCCAGTCTTCCTTAAGACTACTTAAAACTGGACTATCAACTTCCAAAATATAAGGGATCTGTGGCTACCACAGAACTCCCTGTGATCCCCTGCCAAACTGATAGGTCTGGTAGCAACAATGGGAGATTCAGCGCATACCAAAAACAGGTTACCAGCTGGCAACTGCAGTGATTTGTGCTGAATACAGTACAGCAGTGCTGAGTCAGCAAACATGTATGGGTCCGTTGGAAAGGAGGAAAATGGCCACACGAACTACAAAGAGCTCATTCTTGTGATTTGTAAACAAATCCAAATGAGTTATCACGGATTAAAAAGCCACTGTCATTACAGTAAGAAAAAAAGCAAAATATTTGGAGATGTTTACTTGGTTACTTTCGAGAGCCATTCTAGCCAAAGATATCATCTCGGTACGTTGACAATTGAACTTTAGCTATCATCATTCACCGTTGAATCAACGGTAAGTGTCTGACTCAGGTTAACAGGTGAATACTCAATTGGTTGACATCTTCACACACAGCGGCACGGATCTTGAAAATGTACAATCAACACTATATCTCACCTCCATCGACACTCGCCATCCTTGCATTCCGGAGACACCATAAGCCAGTTTTTCGTTCGCTTCGTCGCAGGATTGTTTCGTAGTTACTGGCTCCGATAAGTAAGCTCCCATGACTGTACGAAAACAGATGATATTAGTTCCTTTCCTTCGTAAATATGATACAATTTGACACGAAAGAAATCCGCGAGAACCATGTGCTGCAAGTATGAAAATCGATAACAACCGGGGGTAGTGACGCGCTTCCTCACTTCCGTTTTACTTTCCCCGCTCCCGTGAGTACTCAATAATTGTTGTTCACCTCGTAGCTCTTGTTCCTCTGCTGGTTTTTGTTCTTATTTTTGTTGATCATTGGAATTGTTTCATTGTAATTCTTGATCAAAACAAGAGCTTCCCCAATCTTTTGTTGATTCTTTCATTTCTGTCCTTGTTCAAAGTAAACTTTTAGTTATTCCCTCTTGTTTTTGAAATTATACTCATCCCAGTTTTCTTCACGTTCTTGCAACAATTATTGTTCTAACTGGAGTTTAAAGATCCAAACCAAAACACCGTTGACAAGTTAGAACAGTGAATGTCTACATAACTCGCGTTTTCGCTCTCCCCCGGTACGGTCATAACCAAAGTTCAAAATTCCTCAACTCCACGTCGCATCTTAAAGAACAAAATAATTTAGATGAATAAAAAGTCGACGGGAAGCAATCGCAGTAGACATCCGGCAAATCTCAGTGTTCGTCAAGAACTCAATTTACACTTCAAAAGATGACATATGGTCTGAAAATCCTCAGTTTAGCCGTATTTACTACGTGGATTGCAGAAGCTAAATTGTGTGGACAATCGGATTGCTCACTCAAGTGCTGCCTTGCTTCTAATTATTATCAACTTTGTCGCACCAGTTGTGAGGGACTGCTGTGCACTTCCAGTGAAAACTGTGATGGAGGATTTTGTTGCCGTGGTCAGTGTGTAAACCATTCCAATGAATGCAACGAAATCGTAACGCCATCGACAAGCGCTCTAAAAGAGGAGAAAGGGATTGCCACGTGGAAATTCATTCTAATAATTCTTGGAGGCGTTACTGGTGGTATTATTTTATGTATCATTGTCATTCGTGGTTGCAGAGTTCTATGTTTGTATATATAACGTCTTCTGGGGTCTCATCAATTTAGGCAACCGAATTTCGTCTTTTCAGTTGATCCATCTACGCTCCTATAGCATGAGTCATGATCAACTGTTAACCATCAAGAATGCACTAAAACAGTACCAGTACTGAAGATCTCCACGGCAAAAATAACTTCCAGAGAAAGCCGGAAAATCCTCACTTGAACTATGGTTCTTTACTTTGCGTCAAGCATTCGGCAATAAAATTCTATGGCATTAAACGTACACTAAACTTAAGACTTGTTTCGTTTGTTCAAACGATGGTTCCTTCATCCTGGATTATAAAAGAAGATAGTTTTCAAAAACTTGGTAAAGGTGCCTCTAAGAATAAAGCTTGACAAAGTCGACTTTCTCATGTATATTTTAATGAATACTTTTAGCATTAATTCGAAAAGGTTGTATCGCTAGTAATTTCTAAACTAAACTAGCTAAATAATGTTATTTTCTAACAACAAAATAGTTCTAGATGATTTACGAACAATAGGCCACTTTATTTTAAACGTCTTCACAGTTGGAACAAATAAGTTTTTAATTAACTTTACTCGCATGAGTTCTTTTTATTCATTTTCGGAGGATTTCTTTCGTGAAATAGCCCAAAATGATGGGCGAATCTGCTGCAACCCTGTTTAGTGATGTTAAGAGGGTGAGTGACTGACTCGGTCGACCTGGTCCGTGATGTTGTGTACATATTATATAGTCGTTTATTTTTAAGACTAGAATGCTATATACTTAAGCCACCACCCGGCAATTTTTTTTCGCGTTTTTTTTGTCACAAATTTTGTTGGGTTGCCACCGAGAGATAAAATTAGTTAAAAAAGTACGCATGTGCCGCAACAATGGCGGAAAGGATGTCTCGCAACAAAAAAGAAAATGTTTATGAAAGTTCACGTTTGAACTTTTCTCGGCGACATTTTGAACACTGCACGCCTTAAATTCCATGTTGCAGCGTTTCTTACCCACGTTTACTCGCAATGCAGTGACCAGTCAACTGGTCCAATCCTGACCATTCAGTTATATTTTTAGATGTGTATCCTAATACATTTATCTTAAACCTTCTTGATATGATAGACGTTGTAACTTTTTGCCGAAACAAAAATCTGAAATTGCGATGCCAGCGCGAGAAAAACTTTGCAGTGTGTATCGGCGGCTTAAATTATTGTGGAGTTAATTTCTTTACAGTCAATGTCATCAACTTTTCATGATAAACTTTACCATCACAATTTTTTTTTATCCTTCACCTCTATTATAATTTCCATCATCGTCAACAATTACATCTGTTAATTCCATCAATTTATCATATCACCTTTACAGCAATCATCATTATCTTTATCATCTTCCTCATCCTTATCTTTTTAATTGTTTAAAACATGGAGGAACAGACTGCATGGGGAAAGAAACAACAACAAAAAAAGCAAAAATCGAGGCTTTTATAGACAGCAAATATGTCATCAAACTTCTCTAACCATTCCAGACTCTTAATCTGATCAGATCAACAACCGTCTGGGATGGTCTTGGCAAATATGTGCGTTCTTTTTTCAAGAACGCGATTCCAGAAACACAACAATTAAGAACAGTCTCCGCAACAAAACGAAAGAAGACAAGTTGTATTCCACCTTCAATGTCCGACAGCGCTTCGATTCAACGAGGCGTGATCGCGTAGTTCTTTTTGCACCCGAAGTCTTCCAGTCGAAGTCTTGTTCAATCTGTACTGAAATCTCCACAGTTGCTCCTACGTTACTCTGTTTCAATCATTTTGACATTCTACATCAAAGAGAATAAAAACTTTGTCGCATGGAAACAAGTTTTCACGGCCAATAGCCGGTAAGTTTCTCACCTTGCATCTTCACGCACTAACGTGTAAGCTGCGTGGCTTTGGGTAACCCCTAATATGGAGGTGACAATCTGGAGTAACGGAAATCACTAACGATAATAAATTAGAATGCTTGGAGTCGAATGTCGCGATCGTTTTGGCTTGGGACGCAGCTGGTGTCGCCCTCCAGAAGAAGTTCGTGGAGTGAATGGGACCAAAATGAGCGGCCAAGAAAAAAGCGTAAGAGTGAGTTTCACGGTTTCGCGGGAGGCGGCGATAAAGCTGAGAGAAATCACACTGAGTCAGAGCGAATTGTTGCGTGGTCTTAACGTTTTGGCAGTCCAGCTAGGCAACGAGTCCCAAATCTGTATTTCGTCACCGTTGAACTTTAATTTCGCGGGAGGTTGTGGAACTGCGCTCAAAGACAAACATTCTGAGGAAGATTTCGACAGTGAACTCACGGACAGCATCAGTGAGGCATCGGAAAGCGAGAAAATGTCCGAGGAGGAATCAACTTTGAACGTAGACCGAGGCGTACGCGAAGTGGATCAAGAAGTTGCGCTTGCCACAGCGGCATCCGTGAAGCTTTGCGATGACCCCGAACCGTCGGTGACAGTCACCAACAAGGGTTTGTTGAAAGAAAAAACTTCGTTTACCGAAATGAACGCGAGAAATGCTCTTTACCAAGAGATCCATTCGAAGAAATCACAAGATGCTGGGGTTGTGAAAGAAGAATGCGGGGATTTCTCTAGCGCAAAAGTTACCCAGGAATTGACAGCCAGGAATAACTCGCCCTATGTAAACAACGAGAGCAATAAATTCGATAAGCACTCGGGCGTCTCTTTCGCTCAACATCTCATCAACTTGAGCAAGCAATACCGCTCAGAAAACGCTAAATCTCTCACCATTATTTCCAACGATAAATTCTACACAAATGACTCGTCCCGTATAGTTGGTAACGATCACATATTGCGATGTTTTAACGACAAAGCCGAAGACTTCATGGGGTTAAATGTCAACAACTCGCTATTTGACAGTTATGGGACCTCGGTGAAGAGTGCCGAAGAGCTTAGCAAGGAGCAGAGCGAAATGTCACCGACAAATTTAGACTCGATGTCGGTATCTTCTGCGGATTCTCTATTTGAAGAAGCGCGTCTTGGAAGCGTTGACGAACTGAGGTATGTTCAGTATATTTCTCTATTTCTGGTCATTTTATCAATCACGTGGGGTCGTAATATAATCAAACGCCTTCTTGTTTACGCAAAGCTGCTTGCGATCTCAGGGGGGTGGGTAAGTTCCACGTTAACCGAAGGTGACACAACAAAGTCACGAAATATTGTTTTCCTCATTTTTTCTGAGAGAATTGAATCAAGTCGTGATGCGAATATCTTTGAAAACCCACAATGGCTAGATATCTCTGGCCTTGGGAGTTAGTCTGCTCCAAGCATTTAGAATTTCAGGCCCGGCAATGCTGTGATCAATCTTGGGAATTGAGTAGCCAAACGACTTTCAACTACTTCGATGTCCAGTGTCCGATCTAGGATTCCTATCTACGAGGACAAAATGTCCCAGTCTGCAATTTTTAAGGGAACATTTCAGGAGAAATTTAAGGAGAAATTACAAAGTCTGTGCAGTCTTCAAAATTTGACGTGTGCCAAAATGACCCAGGAGATGAATTTGGAGGGGAGATTTTTGCTAACTGCGCTAATCCCACAATGGTGCACTCTAGATCAGGCACTGACAGACTGTCCAAACAAGTTACTTACGTTCGTGAATGTTCCTCTGGTCAACAAGAAACCACAGTTCCTTAGGGTTGCTTCCTGGATTAGGGGCTAATCTTGCCAGTAAATATCTTTACGGGTGTTGTTTACCACATCATAATTTCAACAAGTGGTTAATAATGCAACATGCCAGACAATTTAACTTGGCAGATGGGGACACCTCTGTTAGCAGAGGCAAAACTAGTTGATGGGGTTGAAAGGTTAAAATAACTTTCCCTTGCAACCTTTGGTTGATTTTCCTTTCTTATCGCCACTGTATTTTTACAGACTGTCGCCTTCCTCTGTTGCTGTTCCAACTCATGCCAGCACACCAAGTGATTCGCCAAGTCCTCCTGAAACTTTGCAGTTTGAGTCTTATCCTCCCACAAAGAGTACAAAGTCAAAGAGAAGCATGAAATGTAGGTTACCAAGGCCTTAACTCCCAGGCTCTTTTTCTTTTGTTCTCTTTGTTTTTGTTTTGTTTTCTCATTGCTTTTGTTCTAGGCATCCTGTATACAGGACATTGGCTGTTAAAGGATTATAGGATTCTGCTTTATGTGGTTCTTTACCAGTGCTGAAAAGTTACCCAAAAACAACTGAACTTCACTTTTAGATACAAAATAAAGCAGATTCCAAAAAATGTCATTCTTAACTTGTGATTCAAGTAAAAAAAGAATAGATAGTAATACATGGGGCAGTATGTGCACTCTACTTCATTATCAAACATTTTGGTTTGATAGCATATAGTATTATTTACTTGAATCACAAAGTTAAAAGTGACATTTTTTGGAACCTGTTTTGTTTTGAATTTCCTAAAACTGTTGGCCGGTTCTAATCTTTTGTCATTTTTAGATCATAAGCAAGTTTTTAGCACAAATGAAACTACAGAAGTTCATTCTTGCCCTTGGGCAAAATGTAATGAATTATGGAATAGAGAATTAAATGATAATTTGCTATTCAATTTAAAATATTTCATTTGAACCATGTTTAGAACATTCAAATTCAAGTAATTACCAGTACAAATTTGAATTTCTTTTTCTTTTATTAAGTTCTGAGAAGCACCTTGGCTACATTTCCTACACATTGTGTTTTCTTGAAAATTGTTACAACAAAATATAAAGCAAAACTAAAATTAATTGAGGTACCCAAGATTAACTGAACTGAAATCACTTTTTTAGTTCAAAAACTTCTGAAAGGTCAGACTGGAATTGTCTGTGAACTGTGCATGCAACCAGTCCAGAAGTCCTACAGCTGCTATCAACTTTCTTATGCTCCGAAGGAAATTGTGCACTTATTTGAGGATGGATCCAGCTGCGTGCGGGTGTGCCGCCGATGCCTGCCTTACAAAGCTCCTAAAGGTAATGACAAAAATGGCCACAAGAAGGGAAGGAAGACAAGTGAGCAGTTACAAAGATGAATGCCTTATTCTGCAGGGAACATTAATTGGTGTTAGGTTCTTGAAGCTATGTTAATACTATTTGGTATGAACTTAAGTCAGAGTACTAAATGCACTTGTGTTAAAGTGGATTAGATTTAGACTTTCAATGAGAACATACAGCATCAATACAGTTAAGCATGTCATAAAAACCTAGTTACTTTCTTCCCTAAACCAGTACGCTTGCTTGGCAACTGGTTGAGTCCAGTATTAATCTTTTCTTATACCATATTGGAATGTACTTTTTTACTTGCCAGCATGATTGAAAAGGTAATGTATCATGTTTTATAATTATTGCTATGCAATGCTGACAAGTTGGAAACTTTAACAAAATTAATACAGTGTTAATAATATTTATCAGTCATTTTACTTAACAAGAACTTTGTAATTAATTACATTATGTACAAATAAAATTTATGATTTTTGCATTCTGGCAGCCCTTTGGCTGTTGCAGTCCCATTAATCTACCCCGTGTTTTGTGCCTTTCTTTCTTTTACCAACATGTTTATTAAATGTCAGCAGTGAGTACAGGTACTAGTAATTACCTTAACTGCTAGCTTTCATCATGACCATGGTCAAGGGTGGGTGTACAGTGTCAGGTAGTGTTTTAAAATCAATAAAGGCCACTTTGTGATTTACTCAAATTTAGGGCAAAAGTAAATAGAAATTCAGGTGTAGGTTAAGTTTGATATAATTTGTCAAACAGCAACATAATGACATCTCTTTTAGACAAAATCTGGTCTATTCATGATCAAGTCCACTTGTGAACAACAGTCACACTAATTCTTTCGAGGCCTATGTTTGTACAAGTGTTCTGCCATACCCAATATATATCTTAAAGTTAATACAGTTCATTTCATTGAAGTTTAAACTGTACCAGGACATCACCAAGGACTTGTATCTGTATCAATTGCAACACAGTTGTAAATAGCATACCTGCAAAGAGGTCAGAATAATAGTTCAAGTACTAGTTCACATATAGTGAAGTTTTATGGGCTAAAAGCCAGCCAATGCAATACAAAACTATCACTGATATCTGTCATATGGAAGGCCAGGCCAAATTGCTGATTTAAAGACCTGACCTTAAAATGTCTGAGGCTTGCAGAAAGAGCAAGGATGGACATCATCAAAGTATGGTAAAGGGATATCCATAAAAACCCCCAGGTCTTTATAAAAAAAAAGGTAAAAGAAAACAGTTATAAATATACCTCAGTTTCTTCTCTGCAACTTGTGTGGAGGAATACGATGGTAACATCAGTGTACTGGCACAAGTTGATGCACTTGGAAGAGTGTCTTTCTCACCACACATTTGGGAAAGAGTAATGCATGCTGGTAGTCGTTTCCGGCCTGTTACAAAGCGAAGAAAACGGCTACGATCCTCCATTGAGAAGCTTTCCAATACCTTCCATAACTGGAGTACACATTCTGAGTCTGATGACAGTTCATCACCATAATGAACTGAAAAAGAAAGAAAAAGATATGTTAAGCAAGTTTGGCAGTCTAGCAACCTTTTAACTTTCTACACAATTTTGCAAGTCATCTGGTTGGCACAGTTATGTCCAAATTGTAAGACTAGTCTGGATGTAGAAAATCAATAATATTGTACCAAACTTAAATGGTAATAGCAAACAAGAGTGCCCAAAAATAGAAGAGTAAAATTTTCATGCAACAGGTAAACCTGTGATTATACTGGACTGTAACATAGGATTCATATTTGGTACAATGCTGTGTACCCAGTGTTGAGTAACATGTATGAGACCAAAGGGCAGGAAAAAGGCCAAAAATTAAAGTTTGTAAAAGTGACATTTCAACCAAAGGCCTTTCATCAGAGTGAAATGTAAAACAATTTAATTTTCAGCAGTTTCTCCACCCCTTGATCTCATATATTAACAGCAAGGTCTGTATTGATCCTTCTTGTAATTCTGTCACATATAAGGCCTTTCATCAGAGTGAAATGTAAAACAATTTAATTTTCAGCAGTTTCTCTACCCCTTGATCTCATATATTAATAGTAAGGTCTCTCAATCCTTCTTGTAATTCTGTCACATATGATAAAAGTTCTCAAAGATCATGCAGTAATTCGGACCCAAACTGTTGCCATGTAACAATGCAGTAGTTCATAGCACTGGTCAGGAAAAGTTCACAACAGTAAAAACGTCTGGTCTAAAAAATTGCTGTGCATTGGGAAGCCTTTGTAAACCTAAGTGTTCCATAAAATCCAAAACTAGGATCCAACTGAGAGTATTTCTAAAAGTACTTACTAGACTCTTTAAGTTGAGAAATTGATATTTCATTGAATCCACAAACTCCCCTCTCCAGCTCCTGGGATGTGATCAATTCAAGCAGTGACTGTGGAATTACTGACAACAAACCATCACGTATAGCTTTTACCTGTAAAATACATTTCACAAAAGATTAGTGATATCTAAGTATTTCTACATTATTTTAAAGAATTCGGGTTCATTTTAGCTTCAATGCTATGGTGAAGTAACAAACCAAAGTTAATCCTATACCAGCAAATGCATACCATTCAAACTTCAAATTTCATTTATTTCTACTGATGATTGATTCAGACCTTTGAAAAGTTGTCTATAATGTGTGAGGAAACCATAAATGTGATAATACTTTCAAAGTACATAAAGAATGATCATTCCACCAGGATGAAAACATTAGTATTTTCTATTTTGTCTAGTCCTATTAACTAATTAAGATCTGAGGAAATAAAAAAAACAATTCAAAAAGTTTTGCTAAACTGAGTCGTGGCTGGTTGCTGTGTAAATCCAAACAGGAGCCAAAGTTCCAGCTGGAAATATACCAAAATGACAAAACACAGTACATTGTGTAGTGGTGACAGATATTAGAGGGGTTGGGCTGAATAGAGTTGAGGAAATTTGCTAACTCAGAGTTGAGGTATTAGAAGATACAGTATTCCTTCAGCTATATTTCCCAGAAAAACCTCTGTGCCCTTGATGGGAATCTATACTGTCCTATTTCCAACCCATAGAATAGAGCTAAGAAGTTTTTTCTGGTTTAAATAGCTTGAGGAACATCTTTTAATGTATCTTCTATTTTTTTCTAATCATTTTTATAATACAAAAAATACTGAGGTAAAATATAATAAGCACAGCTACACTCATATCTGATGGAAAGAAACATCCATCAAGAACCATTTCAAACCAGTAAATTTAAAATTCAAGCCACCTTCACTTTAGTGGTTTTTAATGGCCATTCAATAGGCATTAAGAATGTGAAAGTGAATTCTCACACCAATTAATAATTTTCAAGGATAACACACCAGAAAATCATAACAAAGACATGTTCTTGTATCTTGGCAAAACACTTGCATATACATCTACCACAATTACTACCACAAATATTGGTCCATTTATGAAAACATATCATTGATTTCTTGCAAGAGTGTTTGCCCAATTCAATCAAAGCTCTTCTTGGTGTTTGATCTGTGGGTGAAACACTATACCTTGCACTTTACTGTACAAAACATACCTGATCAATAGACTCCATCATCCTGGTCTTCTTTGCCAGTTTGCAGTACTCAAGATGAGTATCATAATCTACCAGCATCTGGTTACCTCCCTCCTTTACTTCAACCACAGTACCATCACTGAATGCTGTTGTGAAGTCAAGGTCAGCTGCATAGATCTCAGAAAACTCTTCCTTGGAGACCACCTCAATGTTATCTATTATGCAGAAATAAATTTTTGTTAGGAACCATTCACCATCTTTCAGCTGCATTATTTACAATCCAGTTACAATGTTTACCAATGTATTTCAATCAACAGCATTTAGGGTAATTTGGCTGTAATTAGGTGACATGCCTGTCGGATATTAGGTTGTCAATTCAATTAATCAAACCAAAAGAGTTGAAAAATTAATCCACAATCCTTTGCATGGAGAAAATGTACACAATCTTGCTGAAATATAAAATGATGGTATTTCGAAAATATGAAATTTCATTCTATGGAAGTTTACATACCAATGTTTTCCCCATCTGTCTACGTACATATTATAAACTCGTACTTACTAATAAGGTTTACAGAAGCTTCATCAACACCAGCAAAGTCTGTGCACCATGTCACATGCTCTCCAGCCAATAATTTCCAAACAAAAGGCGGGAAAGACAATGTCAGACTTTCATCACTACGATATGCAGCACCCATGAGCTTTCCTAACCAGAAAAACATTTTCATGTCTTTGCATGAAGGATTTGGCACAAAGCAGTCACGGTACTCTCCAACTTGATCCTAGTATGCAAGAGAAACAAATCATCACATTGCATCAATACAGTGATACAGAGTTGAGAGGGTATTTTTTCTATTTTGTTGAACTGTTTACACATTTTTGGTCATAATAGTTATATACTTTAATTCCACAATATTCTAAAGTAGATTCATTTTCTCTTTCATGTACATAATTTTAATGTCTTGTATTAAAATTAAGTAAGACATAATATCTGCCTTTTCCAACACAGCAGAGTGAGGTGTTTGCTGATGTAAGTAACCATAACTTTTAGACACATGCAGTCGTAGTTTTTTTCACTGTTCGGCAGATTCTATAAACATGTGGCATTAAAAGTATACCAATTGGGGAGTGTTGTATCTGAATGTTAGATAGACTAGAAAATGAATTTTTGTACACAAATCTGGGATACCAGATTTTGATCTGCTAGTATCTGCACAGGATATCAAACAAAGAAAGCAATTTTAAACAGTGCTTAGTTGCATGTGGTATAGTATATGTACTAAAAAATTTTTCACTAATAAACTTTGCCCCCACACACCTGACTGCATTTCATCATTTCTTCCTGCAAAAGATTCACGCCAGGAATTTGGCCATTGAAATAAACATGCAACAAACAAGGTTTGTGTTAAGCTGTAAATGTTTGGGAGAAGACATTACAGGTATAAAATATGGTTTTGTAGATGCTGTTACACCAGTTGACACTGTTAGTAGAGCCTGCAATTCATCACCTACCCAAAGCATAATTTATACCAAGGGAGCCCACGTAATTTCCAAAGTGGTCCAGCATGTGAAGAAAAAATAGTGAGGAAGTACAGGGCATTCTCCTCAAGGAAAACGTTTGAATTTCAGGCCCCCAAAAGCACATTTCCTGTGTTCTAAGGGTGGTTTTGAGAAAAATATAACTGACACACTCATATCCCTTGAAGTGATAAATTTTGTTGATGGCAGACCTTATAAGCATAAAAATTGCACTAATTTCCCTAACGCTCTGGCCAAAAATGTGTGGACAGTACAATTTGCACCAAATGCCACCACCAACACATAGTGAATTATTTTTCCCTACCAAAGATATTTGGCAGGAGGGGCTTGGAATGCAGTTGGGCTCACACATACAGGTTCCTGTGTAAGAAGAGATTGAAAATGGCAAACTAATTTTACATGAGCATGTAGTTTTAATTACAGAAGATGATAAATTAAAGATTCACAACATCTTACCCTTTGATTGACTGATCTAACAAACAGTGGCAAGATCTGGGTGATATTTGGACCTTGAGGACAAAGTTCATCTGAAAGCTCTGCCAAGGAATCACGAAAACCTCCTCCCTATTAAATTTGGAACATACAGTATAAATACACCTTATCTCATGTAGTATAATAGATACATAGATTGTGACGACTCATTAATTATGCGCATTTTATCGCTTTGGCGAACACGGGGGCGTCTCTATAAAACTGCTCGAAGCGTGTTAACTGGGACATTTCAACATGATCAAACGTCGGTTGTGGACGTCCAAATTTCATTTAAGTAGGGGAATACGGAGAATACGGGGTCGGAGAACATTATTCGTTTGAGTCCAAGTAAAGATGTAAGTTACTGTGTGTCTATATTTGTTATAAGTTTGTCTATTTGCTTCGTCTGTATTCAGTTCTGTAAATGTAAATACTGTAGCTGCTTTGTAATCGCCTTTTTAGTTTTCACCGACTGGTTTACCTAGTAAATATTTACCCAAGTCTAAGTATACGTGGTTGCCTGTCTGGTTGACACTTCGTTCCCTGTCAG
>JBAHVQ010000337.1:624847-640566 GCA_036872915.1 Nanipora kamurai | reverse complement strand
TTAAAACCAAAATTGACAATTTGTAGCGAGGTGGAAAATTTTCAGCTCTTATTTGACTAACCAACCTATCACGCAATTGCAAGTTGCCATCAGAATGAGGGAGATCCATTCTTCTTTTGTTTAGAGAAATAAAATCTCACTCAAAAACGTTTGTCCGCTGAAAATTCCCCATTGCTCGTGTCCAGTAAACGATTGCGATGTCAGCATCCCCAAATAGCGCGTTAAATTTTCGTTAAAGGAATACGATGTCTTAGATCCAACAGTTTTACAAGCCAGACTGGGTTCTAATAACTTGACTATGTGTCGACATTATTCACAGATTTCTTGCTTGAAGAATGTTCAACTGTGACGGCAGAAATGAAGTTAGTATTCCATCGATTGTTCTTTTGTGGTCGCAGACTCGGATCCCGGAGTTTGATGAGCATCCTTGTCTTCTCCAGCCTTTTTAACATCATCTGCTGGTGCTATAGAAACAGGGGATATCAAATGAGCGTAACAGAAAAAGTCTGCTTATCAACACAATATCAACATCAACAAATCTTTATTTATCCACAGTAAATTCATCGGGTAGTACGAAATTACCGTGTATAATATTTTAAAATCTAAAACGTAAGTACACTAGAAATTAAGCTATTTTTAAAATAATTGGTGCGTGGTAAAGGAACAGCAAGTTTGTTCACGAAGTCTCGAAGCAAATAGGAAGTTATTTCTTAATGCTGAACACAAATTTGGTTCATGTGGGAGTTTGGTAAATATCAGACGACTAGTGAACGTTCGTCAGGCTTGTTACCTCAGAAAAGCGATTCCTCAGCCCTCTTTAGCTCACCATCTGGGTCGTGCCAGCCCAATGATTAGAGCGTCTCACCATCATCAGAAGGTTGCGGATTCGATCTCCGTCTAGGGCTCAGAAATCGTTTTTCTGAGGTAACAAGCTTGATGTTCACTAGTCGTCTAATATTTACCGAGCTCCCAAGTGAACCAAATTTGTGTTTGGCATTAAGTATATCATCCTATCGTGACTTCCACTTAGGCAGTACATATGACGATCCTGCACCCTAGCTCACCACCTGAGTCGTGGTAGCTCAATGGTTAAAGCTACTCACCGGTCATCAGAAGGTTGCGGGTTCGATTCCGGTCAAGGGCTCAGAAATCGTTTTTCTGAGGTAACAAGCTAGGAGGTTATTTCGTTGCGTTTACAAATTTAGAAGTTAAATACACAGGAACGAGACCATTTAGAGGCTTAAAAACCATCAAAGCATTTTTGAATTGACGTTGGGTATTCAGATTATTCCACCCTGAACGCTCAAGTAGACTATCAGCATCATAGCTCGAAAAGGTCTTTTCTATGTTTTTGTATCACGTAGAACAACGTAAACTTCGCATGGTGGTATAAGATTTTATTTGGAATTATTTGTAGGTTTACACCATGTTAATTTAGTTAGTTCTGAGGTTTTGGCCCGTACACTCGGGTCGTCCTCAGAGAGTGGTGAGCAGAAAGTTTGTTCACGTCAACATAGGTGCAAACGGTAACCATAATCAGTCGGAGAATTAGTCGTACGTACGCTAGACTACGCAAGACGGTTACCGTTTCCAACTGTAGACGTGAACAAACTTTCAGTTATACTGCTAAGCTTTCGACCTGTCGACTCAGGACTTCAATTCTTTGAAGTTTTGCATGGTGATAATTGATATACTATGTATAGTTTGTGGAACACCACGTTTTATTTTAATGCTGAGCTTTCGAACTGTTGGCTCAGGACTTTATCAGAGCAATTGCCAACGGCCCGTTGGCTCACGTCATAAATACGAAACAACTATTAAAAAGAAAGGTTAAAGTCGAAAGCTTAGCATTAAAATAAAACGTGGTGTTCCACAAACTTTCAGTTCACCACTCCCTGAAGACGACCCGAGTGTACGGGCCAAAAGCTTACATCCAATTGGATTAACATGGTGTAAACCTACAAAAAAATTCCAAATGAAGATGTGAACTTCATCTTTCAGTTCTGGTTTATCATATCGTTCGCAATGGTGCGACTCATAATGTACTCGGCATGCAAAGAAAGATAGATCCGGAAACAAGACTGATTTTAGGTTTCGTTTAAGTTTCTGTGATTGTTTGACGTAAAATTACTTTTGCTTTACCATTTAACAGTCTAGAAAACGCTAAAAACCATGTGAACACTCTGTCACATCTTTTGGTAACAGTTCGTTGCTGCTTCGAAGAAAGGTCATGGTGTCCTGCATAGGGGACACTGAGATTTAAAGGGTTATTTTATGATACTGTGGCACTGTGGCTGCTCTTTTTTTTAATATTTTTTCTCCTGCTTTTTTGTCTTTTAACACTTTTTTACAATACATGTTGCATACCTGCTTTCTCAGTCGGCTTTACTTGCTCTTTATCGTTTGCTTTCGTGTTTGGATCTTCAGGCACGCTTTTATAATAAAAATAGAAAGGATAAAAGATTACCTCTTTAGCTTCTGATTTGGGGGTGGGAAATACTTTATGAGGATAAATATCTGATTAGGTATAACAAAGTAATGTTTGTCCTTCACGGTGGACACCACGAATTGGCTACGCAAAAAAAAAAAGTGTCGATGGTTGAAACTTCACGGAATGCTAAATGGTGGCCATTTACAACAACAAATATTACCCAATATAAAGCTGGAACCCACGCCCATCTTCATGGCAAGGGCCTGGGTCTTTGGGCGTAATCGACAGCCATCTGAACCAGAATTCGTATTCAAATATAAAATCAGATTAAAAATCGCCTGAATTTTGCGATAATTAACGTTAAATTTTCACACTAACGTCTCGTTACCGATTTTCTTCTGGCTTTCTTCTATCATTATTGATGAGTTTGAGATTCACACATCGATCACAGAGTTTTTACCTTGATTTTTTTTCTGAGTCTTCGACGGTTTTTTGTTTTTCTGAGGTTTTGGATTCGTCTAATTTGTCCTTAGCGTCGGGATCTGAACGTGCGTTCAGATCAGACCTGTGAGTAGGAAAATATGGGCTCAGACTTCACTTTTAATAACTGTATCTTACCATATCTCTTGATCCAGCACGGCCCGTCTTCGGCAGATGGGTTGGAATATGAACAAAAGAACGTTGCTTATTTACTTACTTCTCCGTAACAGCTTCACCCACGGTTTCTTTCGTCGACGGCTTTTCCGGCGATTTGGGCTCCCCGGTTTTAGGTGAACCAGGTTTAGGCGAAGCTGTTTTTAACGATGGCGTACTTGCCGATTTCACTTTCTCTTCAGTCCTATTTTTTGGGTCTTCCTCGTCGTCTTTCTCGGCCATCTTTTCCACAGGCATGACCTTTTGGCGCTTCGCCACCGGCTCTTCCTTATGGGAGTTCGCGTGACGTCGTTCGTTGCCTTCTTCCGCTTCATCTTCGGAATCTGAGTATTCATCGTGTCGCTCGACGTCCTTGTCCGAAGCCATGACTACAAAATGGAGATTGTCGTCAACGTCGTAGCTTTTGAAAAGAAGTTATATCTGGGATGTTATCCAACGAAATTAATTGAAACTTTATAATACAGTGGTTTAATACATGAAACTGAATAGCTCCACGTGGCTAACATCGCGATAATGTCGTAGATATAACTTATTTTTCAACTGAGTAGAATGCTGTATCACTAAAATGACGTTACAGCTCGTCTGATTCACATATCAAACAAATTTAATTCTATCAAGAACGAGGTGCAATACAGGGAAATTGTAAAAAGTATTTTCTATCATTTCAAGAGTTCTTTCAAATGAATCAAAGTTAATTTTCGCCTCACATACACTTTAGCAAATGGTATTTTGTCTTCTTTTTTAAGATATTGTACATGCAATTTGTTCTCCTAAATGAGGTAATTGGAGCTCCCGATCATCCAAAACATCTTCTATACCACAGAACTCAACGTAAGTTATATCCAAGTATGTATGCATGCTATACAAGCATTTGAGGGATACTCAGAACCATCAAAATGTACTTCGGCAATCTCGCGGAGTTTCTGCCAACTTACTGCTGACCCTTTTATCGGGCTTACGATCTTCCTCTTCATCTTCGGCTTCACTTTCAACACCCATGCTATGATCATCGGGTATTCCTTTATAAATAAGTAAGCAAACCACACTGATATGGATGGATTATAAGCAATCACATGCAGCGCAAAATTTTTTGTACACCTGGGTGGGGTTGTTCGAAAGAGCGATTAGCTTAAACCAGGATTCGTGAAAAGTTTGTGGATGAAATACTGCTAATATAGGAAAGAATGTTTGAAGCTTTTTGTTCGTGCATCATATAAGTATAGAAAAGTTTTATCCTAGAAAGTTTTAACTGAAGTTATCAAACAGAGCATATCTTATAAAAGAGGCGATTAAATTATAATCCAGGATCAGCGGTAATCGCTGTTTGAACAACCGGGCCCTAGACGAAAAATGAAGCATGCTGATTGGTCACCGGGTCGACGAAAGAGGTCCCATGAATGAGGGACCCAAGTACTGAGTGACCTTCAGCCTGCTTAACTGTAGCCCTCGGCGAACCTTGCAGTCCAGCGAGATGATCTGGAAACTCGGCTAAAATCTTATTGTTACCTTTTGTTCACCTTTATGCAAACTTGTGGACTATCATCAGGCACGAAACTCCGAATTTTGAAGATGTAACAACGACAGTATTGGGCTCAATTGATCTTAAAGTTTTCAACGTTTTCTCTGGTTTTGAAAAACATCCTTCAAAATGTACTTACTTTGCATTTGTACGCCGGGAGCATGCGGAATCATGCGTAAGTTTTCAAAGAGTCTTTGCCTGTAAATTAATGGTTTTCAAAAGATGTTAATATGCTTCACCAGAGTAAAATGAAGACTGGAGTTGATGAAAAAAAAATTAATGGGGGAAGGGAAATGAATTGAGGAAGAGAAGAAATCAGATACAGGATGAAGGACTAAGATGGGCGTAGAAATACGATGTAAACTTGTGTAGAGTAAATGGTTTGAACCTGGGAGAATCATTACATGTTTGTGGAAGTCGATCGTCCATGTTAGTATGGTCTTGAGAAAGACTGTTGGATGGCCAACAGTCTTTCCTAAGAAAAGGACTAAGATGAAGAGTGACGGAATAACATACAATATAATAGATAACCAAAAGACTTGGAAAACTGCCGGAACTTAGTTGTGAGAGACCGACGTTTCCAGCGAAGGCCCTTCGTCGGTGTGAAAGAGCACATTTCACTCAGACGACGGGCCTTCGCTTGAAACGTCGGGTTTTCTACACCTAAGTTCGGGCAGTTTCCCGGCCCTTTCGGTTCTCTACAAACCGTCCAATACTGGCAACGGAGCACTCCACTTTTGTATCATAAAATATAGTAGCTCACTTCGTTTTGTCCAGGTACTCCTGTTGATTGGCGTTAGCCATGTTGGAAGGGCTGATGTGAAGTTTAAAGTCCGGACCAAAATACTCAAAGTAATCGTTGTAAGGTAATTCTAAAAAACGATGAAATGGAAAGAGTTCGAGAGTTATATTTAGCAGATCACTCAAAAGAGAGAAGCAACCGAAACACAATGGATTGAAAAATACAGTAGTTGGTCCAAACATTAGGTAGTATATCCACAAGTTTGTTTAGAAAACAAGATCGTCTGCTCATCTTTGCGCGAGGAAGATCAATGCTAATGTCAAACAAGCATTTAGTCTTCTCAAATGTATATCACAACAAAGGGAAGGCCAGACATTACCGACTGTCATTAGATCCATCCACCCACCTTTCAGCACGTGTATTTCAGAAAGATCTCTAGGGGTTTGATGTTTATTACTCACCATTGGCAATATCTATATCTAATGCCACCGATGTTTCATATGTCCAACATCGGGCCACATTGCGGATTGTATAACCACCGCCGCCAAGCATTAACAACGGAAGGTTAAACTTTTTGACGAAAGACACACATTGTGCATGACCTGGAAGAGTACAGAATATTAAAAGTTGTAAAACTCATTAATATGTGACGAGGAAACAAAGGAAAATCATAACCATGTTTTAACTACCGTCTCTTTTATACATCCCTCTTTCTTTCCTAGGCAAACTTTGGCGGCTTAGAAAACATTAATAGTCAAACCTTTATGCTCATTTCGCATGTAAAAGGAATCGTTTTAGATGTCATTTAAACATCCCGTAGAACTTGCTTTCCTGGATTTAAAACACACGGCTATTAATGTTTTTCGCAGTAAACAACCCTCTAGCCGTTCCCGTTTCACAAAAAAACTCTCCACGCAGAAATCCGTTTACATTACTGAGTTGGGCTATTAAGCCTGACTTGCACAAAGTGACATACTGTAACATCATGTCGTTATGTTTATGTTGTTCTGGGGCTAGTGTGGGTCTATCTTGCCCTTTTGTATTTGACTTGACAGCATTTCACTTGTTACAAAAAACTTACAGACCTAATCCACAGTAGTGGCTAAAAAACCATTTTCCAGGTTCATAACTTGATGCACCCTTTGTACTTGTTTTATGTAAAATCAACACAATTTATTTCCATCTCACCTTTCAATGAAAGATTAAAACATCCTAATCTATCTCCTGCTAATGAGTCAGCACCACACTGCAGAACAACAGCATTGGGTTGGTAGATTTCCATCACCTTAGAAACAATCTACAGGTATAAAATGAAACACTGTTGTTACATGGTGTCAGCTAAACAGTTGCACTAAGAGCAACTTAGTTTGCTACCTGAAGGCCCTAAATGCTAAGAATGGCTATTACTGTGAACGGTGACAATTACTTTGGTCAATGAACAATACTTTGATGATACATACAGTATAGCAAGTTATTAACCAGAGAATGCACTAAGCGTGCAGAGCTTATTCCTTGGCCAGAATTGGAAAGTGTGTACCGAAACCTATTCTACATTCTATATCAATACATGATATAACATATGTTTGAATGTACATGAAATCATACTGTAGTGTGACCTAGAACACAATAAGGTGAAGGAACTGCAAAAACTCAAAAGAGAAGATGCTGACATTTCAAGCAAGGGTAAAATTTTTAAGGTAGAAAAAGTTACAAGGACTTTTGTGGTAAAATTTAATAAGAGCAAAACTGACACATTACTACAAAATATGAGAAACAAACACATGTCACAGTTTACATCATTATTTACAGTGATGTGCAACTTACTGGTTTAAATATTTGTTCATAAGCTTCATCATCAATTCCATCCCGTAATGGGAAGTTAACAGCGTAATACTTTCCCTTGCTGGCACCAATGTCCTATCAGTAGCATGGAAATTACAAATTAGCTAAGTAATAACTACCCAGGCTTCACTTCCTTGTTTTCCTTGAGAGTATAAAAAGAAGGCTGTGCTATGTTTGTGTCTGGGGTTCATTGAAAACTTTGAACAAAAAAACTGGTTAATTTTTCCAAAGAACTTTTCATGCTCATAAATTTTTGACAATGAACAAATAGGTAAATGTATTATAATGAAAATTGTAACAAATGTTCAAAATATCAATTGTACAACAACGAACATCAATTGTACAAAAACTAGTCATTAAGCAAAGTCCCTTATACCACCAAGACTGCATTCAACATTGTATCTATACAATTCATCACTCATGTCTACTCTAAATTAGATAAAAATCAGGCAAAGCCTTCTCTTTACCCTGAGAGAAAGTAACAAGGAAGAAAAAGCTCTGTTCCTGGGGTAAGTTAATATGACTATCCATTACAAAGTTCAATGCTGATATCGTTTTTGCTTAACTAGTTGTTTAAAAAGTTAATATGTACATATATGAATGGCACCAATGAACTGTTTCATACCCGTATGTCTCCAGTGCCTGGAAAATATTCTCCATATTTATGAAATGATACAGTCATTACACGATCAGTAGTATAAAATGCCTCCTCCACGCCATCCCCATGATGGATATCAATGTCGACATACAACACACGTTGGTGATACCTTGAATTAAAAGATCAACCAAAACGTTGTTCCTTTAGTAACCTATGAAAGAAATAAGATTATAGTTTGAAAAAATTACCTTAATAGCTCCAATATGGCTAAGACAATATCATTAACATAACAGAATCCAGAAGCTTCAGATTTCTTGGCATGATGTAGTCCACCAGCCCAATTGATAGCAATGTCTGTTTGTTGCTTGTTTAGTTTCACTGCCCCTGCTAAAAATGAAAAGAAAGATGTAGACATTACTTGCCCATCTTTGCACAGGTCATTCATAAAGCAATATCCACTTTACAGGTACCTTGCACTAACTTCAAAATAATGTGATTTCAGGTTCTGTACAATAAATGTCCCCCACAGTGGCACTGCAGGCAAGCTCACTCAAGGACAAGCTCAATTGGCTGTTGCTTATAAATTACCACTGTAAAATGATGTACTAATACAACAGGTTTTGAAATGATTTGGAACTTTAAATTTTTAACACATTTTTTTTCTTTTGTTCTTTGTTCTCTTTGTTTTTGCTTTTTTTCTCTCATTTGTTCTTTTATTATTAGTGTCCAATATATTGAACACTGTAGGTCAGAGGGATACATGTAGGAAATTGTAAGTAATTATAATGATCAATAATAGTAGTTTGCTCTTGATTAACCCCAGATTTTTACCACGGCCAGTT
This sequence comes from Nanipora kamurai, assembly GCA_036872915.1. NCBI lineage: Eukaryota > Metazoa > Cnidaria > Anthozoa > Scleralcyonacea > Helioporidae > Nanipora > Nanipora kamurai. The sequence continues at coordinate 631,938 of JBAHVQ010000337.1, read as the reverse complement.
TCTTTAGAGAATTGATTTTAATTTTTTCTGGCTTTTTCAACTGGAGAAAACATTCAAGTTACATATCGCAACTTCATCTAGAGGAAGTGCCTCTTACCAATTGATCCACCAGTTGACAGCTGACAAAATTCAAACAAGCCATCAAATACAGGACAATCTTCACCAACATTGACTAAATAAAAAAAATATAACAACATATCATGAAATAGGAAAAGAGATCAGGTAAGCTTGAGTTTGAGTTGGTTGAAGAACCTGAGCCCTTGCCACAGTATTTTCTTACATTTAAATTTTTAATTACATGCATATTGGATTTCACTTCATATTTTAATGTATTATATACTATTCATGACACAGCACTTTATATAAATATGTCTGTAAGCAATGCAAATGATAAATCAGCAGGCAATCAAAGCCTTCCATGTTTTGATCCTCGAGTTTGAAGTTTATCAAGTGAATACGCTACAATTGTAAAAGTAACCGGAAATTATCGATCAAGTTGACCTACTCACATCTCTGCATTTGTTTTGTGTACTCTGACATGTTATCCGGGCGAATTGTTTTCAAAAACTTCACGTAATCATCTGAATGGTACTTGGTCATCTCTTCCAGATGTGCTTTATGAGGTCGCTGGAAAAAAGAATGGATTGTAGGCCACAATTGTAGTCCAGTACAAGTGACAGTGTAATACCGAAATGGGATCTACAAAAAGCCGGTGCAAAATTACTCACGTAGATCTCCATTTTCCGATACAGTCCATAGTTGAGCAGCAAGTTATGAGTCATGCGAATCCTATGGGGTTTCATTGGATGTCCTTGGCCGTAGTAGTAATTTCCAACATCACCTGATTTGTAGTAAGAAAAAGGAAAAGTATTGAATGTCACGAAAGTTTTCAAAACAAATGTCACATGAGAGACTGGGCCACTCGGTCAAAGAACACTCAATAGTTAATATCACGGTTTTGGTTTACAGATGAGTAACAATGCATCACTAAATTCTATTACCATCGTAGTAATAGCAAACTCTTTTCTTTCCAGCCGGATAGACGTTCGCCATGCTGCTCTCTTGTTGTACTCCGTTCAAACTGGTCCTTTTGGAACAAAATCATCCACGTGACGGAAAAATAGGCCTCTTAGCCAATGGGAGAAACGTATTTAGTCACAGGTAACCTAAGATCCATACAGTTTTCTTTTTCTTTGAGGTAATCAAGGGTAAATGAGATAAAAGAGAAGTATTGGAGCATGTATATTCAACGGGGGACAGTTAGTTCAAGGAATGCTGTTTCTCGCATGCACTGGGGACGAGTGATCTGTACTGATACATACAAATTATATAAACAGTGCTGATCTCGTGTGGTGGTTCATCGTTTGACTGGTAAATATATTCAGGAAGCCTTAGCCCGCGTTGTAAACGGGCATGGGCGAATTAGGTGATTTTTTAAACTTTTAAATTACTGTTGTTGTGACATAACAGAAATTCTTCATGAGTCTTGGCTTGCATTTTAATTACACACTGAAAATAAGTATAACATACCACCGCTATGCTTACAAGTATATCCCAGTTCCCCTACTCCGAGCGAATTCCGAAAAATACAAATTTAAAGCCGATGCTAGTGGTAAATAGACGGAGAAGTCAGCTGAGAAGTTGAAGAGAAAAAGGTTGGAGTGAAAAACAGAAATCCCAATTTTTGCTGCACAAGATTTTATGAAGCGCTAAATATAAATTCTAAGTAGCGATCTACCAGCTAGGGGACTTCGATGAAAGACAACACCGTGAGACTATCGTTGAAAATGTGTAGCACATTGCGAGGTTATAAAAAGCTTCTACGTCAAAAATACAAGCAAAGAGACGACAAATTTACTTGCAACATTCCCTGGCAATGGGTGAACCTAGTATTCCTTTCTCAACACCAAACCTAAGAGATGGTATTAATCTAATTTGGACGTGAAAGGGCTCACGCTCTCCCGCCATAACATGCGTATTTCCGGCATCCGAAAGGATATTTCTAGCATTAGATATTTCTACAATCACTAGAAGCCTTTTCCACAAAAACAAACTTCGATTTTGAAGACATTAAGACGTCATAGTGACGTCAAATATGATCGAGGTTTACGTTTTTCCGTACAATTAACTTTGGAATTTCCTTCTACAATAACCAAGGTATCTTTTCTAATTTCTACAAAAAAGTCCGGCTTCTGTTATGTTTGTGTATGGTAAACCTGAGAAATTATATCAAATATCAATTTTAAACAAATTAAAGCGTCATAATGATATCATACGTCTTGCACACAAATATTGTTGTTTTTGTAAAACACTGTAAAAAGTCAGTTTTTGGTTTCAACAGTCGGTTTTAAAAGAGAAAATATATAATAAACAGGCATTTTCCCTTAAAAATGAACGAAACTTAGTATATAAAAAGCAGTTTGGCATTCTACTTTTCAAGCTTTACACAATTCAATTTCACTACATGAAACCATACGACAAATTTTTAAGCTTAAATAACCTAACAAACAATCGATGAGAGATGTAATTTCTCCCGTCTCATGCCTCTAGACTCCCCCTAGTGGACCACTTCACTTCTTCATTCAAATGATAAAGTATGAAGGAAAACACAAATACAGCAATCAAGAAAAGCTCCGGGGTAGCCATTGATCGCTGTATTCGTGTTTTCCTTGATCGTTTATTTAGCCAGACAGAGCGAAATTGGCTAATTTCTCTCTCAAGAATGTGATCTATTTTAAGTTACCCTTTACCAAATCATAAAGTACCAAATTATTTTACAGGCCTCGGCTACTGGCGTTTCAGTGACCAAGGCTTTGTTTGGGTTATATCCAATGATATTTTCTTTGTGGAAGAAGGTATGCTAGATTTTTGGCCACCCACATAAATTTAATCCTAACAACGCAACTGACATTGCTAAGTCATTTGTGTAATCAGCCGAGTGCAAATTAAGCAAGACCATCAACATTCCTGTACTAATTCTATTTGATGATTTAAAGTCAGCTTCCATACGTTAACCCTACAACGGTCGAGAAAACCCTAAAAACGACCGAAAAACTCTGGATGAAGTTCTTGTTACATTCAGCCTGAACTTGAACGAAAAATTTTGGTTGAACTTTGGATTACGTTTAGCCTCAACACCATTGTACTTCCTGAGTCACGTTCAGCCAGCAACTTCATTGAATACCAACAAATCATGATTCGTAACGCGTGCCGAAATTCATCATATTGGTCCACTCTTTTGCATAGATTCCTAAAATCTTTGTTTCGTGTCAAAAATCGAACTGGAAGCTGGTGAAAAACGCAAAAGCTGAAAAGAGCCCGAAGAGTCCTGTATCCATATATACTTGAATAGACGTCAAACGCAAAAAGAATTAATTTTTGCTTCGTGTAGTGAACTGCCTTTGTTTCCATAATCTCTACTCCTTCAGTTTCTATCTTTACTCGGCTACCTGTTTCATTCGTTTAGAGCTTTGTTTCTTCTCTGACTGCTATTTAAAACGTTTTATCAAGTCGCGACTGTATGATCCATATAACTTTGTTTTTGATAAATAAAACTCCATGTTGTATGTTTCCATTATCGTCTGACTATAGTGTTTAATTACCAAGGTGGTGTAATTTAAGTTGGTTTAATTTAAAGGTCATGATACACTTGCTGCTCAAAAAATGTACAACGAAGATCACATTGTGTCCAATGTTTCAAGAAGCGAATCAATATATTGAATTAAAAAGACATGTTCTCTATTCCATTCAACGATTTTAACTTGCTGAACAGCATAAGTTAGCCCACGACACTCATTCAACATATCTGTTTTGGTGAAGATCGTTCAATATTTGAGTAGTATAAAATGTTGAAAGATATTGAGCTGTGAGTCATTGCCATAAGCTTGCACAAATACATATTTAAACAAGGTGTTTGTTATAACTTGTTTTTGAGATAAATTTGTCAAAAAAAAAGCTTCAAGGGAAAAGAAAAGCAAATAATCCCAAATTAGTTGGGGGACAGGGGGCTGAACTACAAAATTCGGGGAGACGCTCACCTGAAAATTTTAGGATTTGAAGATCTAAAATGCCATTTCCTTTTTAGCGCGAAATAATCGCAAAAACTGACTCGTAACAATATTTTAATTTCATGGTTACAATCTTTCTAACTGGCTAAATACGTAACAACTACACACAAAGAACGTGAAACGTTACTATTATAAATTTATTGTTTCGATTTGAATAAATGTATATGTATTAGTTTCTATTTATGTTTTATGTTTTTCTATAGTTATACAGCTATGGTTGTTGCTTAGAAAATCTAAAATATGAGCCCAAGAAGTATCATGGGATAGCAGAGTGAAATTTCGGGTTAACGGTGATTGGATCAAGGATGTCCCATTGCTATATGCAGTCTAACGTGGTGATTGGGTGCTAATTTGACACTACATGCCCGAGCAGATGCTTTTCGAAACCAACGTACCCCCAAGAAAAATTTTTGTATATGCCCCCGTTCGAGATAGTTTTCAAGTAGGATAATGGAGGATATCTTGGGAAACAAGGGACGTTGGCAGGATTTTTCGGTTGGAGTCGTTTTTGTCCCTCAGATTAGTTTTTAATTGGCAAACTGCGGGGGGACAGCAAAGGAAACTCTTGCAAATACGCAATACGCTTTTGATCTGAATTGCTTTGTTTCACGAATCTCGACTTTTAACTTGATTGCAATTGTTTATTAATTTCAGTGTTTTGGATCCAAAAGGGGGAGTCAATTACACTCCCCGCCACTCCTCGGTACGCCCCCACTGAGGGATATAGTTTGGTCATACGGTCTGCCTGAATTAACGCAGTTTATAGAATGAAGTTGTGGAATATATAGATACCTGAACATCCCCCTTGACCAAAAGGTAGGAGGTACGTCCCCCACCGTCAAGATAGGCGTCCATGGTTTATACAGCAATACAATCATCCAAAATGACATCGTACTTGCCAGACGATGAAATTTTGGAAATCCCGAAGTAGATTGCCGTGGGCAACCTTAGAAAAGCAAACAGTCTCGCGCCATTATTGACACCCCAAATGTCAACCCAACAAGAGCAAAGTACAAGTAATCAAATCAGCGTGCCAGAAACATCTCACGTGATCAACAGTTTCTTAATCAGCTGTCTCACTATCCAAGGTTCGATTCACACAATCCGATTTTGCAGATCCGATTTTTCACCGCCTTGGCAGTCAGATCATGTGAACAGCTTTAAAATGTTAACTATATCAAGTTTGTGAAACACCACGTGTTATTTTATCGCTAAACTTTCGACCAGTTCACTTAGGACTTCGCCAGAGCTATGTGTAGACAGGTCGAAAAAGCCAGCAACAAAATAAAACGTGGTGGTCCATAAACGTCATATAATTGCCATGCAAATTTCCAAAGTATTAAGCATTAAACTGATCTTCCTAATGTGAGATCTAACTAATCAGATCATTATCAAGCATCATCGAAAATACCTTCCCGGTCTGACTTCACACAGTTACGAGCTCCTTCATGCCTATTCAACTCCCGATATGAGTCATCCTGACTTAAAGTAGATGGTTTTTTTTTGTCACCGTCTCATGTAAAACAGAAATAAAATTTGCACGATAGCCGATTTGATCTCGTATCGGTCTCATATATTAAGCCTGGGAACCCATTTCAAGTGACGCATTTTTGCCGCGTCGAGTTCACTTTAGCAATTAAACGCGTGAGAAACGATGAAATTCGCCACGTTGAATTAAATACAGGAAAGGATATAAATTCAACCGTTTTTGCCTCATTTTCGGGCTGAAGTTTTACTCCACTTTGAATGGCGGGGTTTTACCGTCGCGAATCCGATGCCTAAATTAGGTCAATGCGCGATAATTTTTCCCCCGATCAAAACACATCGATATGAAGATGTAGTTGTGACACAACTGTGGCATATAAACCGTTTTCCTACTAAGGATGTACTCCGCAATAGATTGACCAGGCGGGAAACGTAGTCTTGTGATAAATACAATTATATCTCTGAAGATGTTGCACGTTTGGCAACGAAACGTTAGAAATTAAATATTGTATATATTTCCTTATTGTTTTGTATCATGCCTGTCCTCCGTATTATATGCTGGGCTCTTATATTTATCACAAGGATGTACTCCAACATTTTACTCTGCCTGACGCCAGATGATTTTACTCGTCAAGGAGAAACCTTTGCTAGGGGAAGGTTTCAAGACTATCTCCTTACATTGCACGTCTGAATTAACTATTCCTTTTAATCCTTTCGTTTTCGTTGTTGCCATTTGGCATTTGGCAACATTGTTTCACTCTAATACCAGACGATTTTACTCGTCAACTCGTTTAATTTAAATTTAATACATGGTGGCCAGAAAGTAAAGGGTTTATTCAGGTGAATTCGACACGGTAGAAGCCAATCGCCAGAAAAATCTGGTCTAACCTTCAAATTAGTCACTCTCAGAAGAGAAACCTGTGGGTAGTGCCTTTGTATTGCACGGACAAGCATCGGGTTATGAAAGACAGCATGCGAAAGTTGTAGTAGAACCTTGATCGCCAGGAAATGTTTCAGAACTCTTGGAAAGGGATCGAGACCGTAACCTTCTCGTCGGCCATGAGGTTTCGGATTCAATCCCCATCAGAGGCTTAGAAACAGTTTCTGAGAATTTCAGTTAGGTCAGCGTTTGCACATAGAGTCGTAGTCCTTTTGCACAATTTGACCATGCAGTTTTATCCTTTAACCTAGGTCTATAGCTACATGGTTGAACAAAAGAGAATTGAGCTTGCATGACTGGCTAGCGTTTGTCGTCGAACGTGACTCAGCCTTGTTTTACATCGAACATTAAAGTTATTGTACCACGTGAACAAATCCCCGCAACGAAACTTTTTTTAACGACATTTTGGTCGCACGGTGATTGCACAGATCAGCTTATTAGGCATAATTTTAGGCAGCCACATGACAGGTAGGCAAGAAGTACTTGGGAGCGAGATGCAGATTATGCACCTAAGATTACGTTCTGCTGGCTATATTGCACAATTTTCTGCAAAATGTCATTGAATGTCCTTGAAAACTATCTCCACAAACGTTATTTCA
>JBAHVQ010000337.1:603744-624747 GCA_036872915.1 Nanipora kamurai | reverse complement strand
CTGCTGGCTATATTGCACAATTTTCTGCAAAATGTCATTGAATGTCCTTGAAAACTATCTCCACAAACGTTATTTCATCTCCTTATTCTTCTCCTTCATCTCCTCGCTGCAAAAACTGTCGAATTCGCTCAAGTACATGTGAAGCGGACATACTAAACCTTGCTCGTTACTTAGGAAGTGTTGCCAATGATTCCACAGCAGTGTTTCCGTAATTCCCATAATATTTTCCAATAATTTCACCAAACATGGCCATAAACTTGACATTAACGACCTAACACTCAAACACTACGGCAAACCACCAGGTAACAAAAATGAAAAAAAAAGCATGTCCCGGCCTCTCGGATATGATCACTTCAAAAATCAAAATATTTAATCATTTAATGCGACGACGAACTGAAGATGGAAGTGTTAACATGCATCAACCTAGCCCTGAAGTGTCTTCTTCGTATAGAAAGCGTGATTTTGTGACCATTTCCATGCCATATACGGCAGTAGTTTGTGTGGGGAATTTACTTTCGCGTCCGCACTGTATGTGTGTTGTTGTTGGCGAATTGCCCTGCTGTCATTATGAAGTCTACCAATCTACTCATTCAGCAACTGCGAATTGACAATTTCCAGTGATATTTGTTCATCCGAAACAGACAAACGATTCTTGTTTGCACGCAGAATCGCTTAGTGGACAAAGGTCGTGTGCCAATGATGTGAATTTCTCATTTTCTTTCTTTCTTTCTTTCTTTCTTTTTTGAAGCAGAAAGTTGCGGCCAGGCCATCAGGGCAGGATTACTTTAATCGGGTTACGGGTTTGTCAGCTTATCAAAACTGCTGGCTTAATTTCAAATCCTATTTACGTTTATTTTCTGCCGTGGAAAGACATCGTGAAACACAGCATATTAAGTATAACAACCGAATTACACCTGGCGCCAGAATTACTTCCTGCAAAACATGGTGAAAATAATCGGAAATCATCACAGATGGTCACTTGGTTTATTTCTCTCCCTGACACCGTCTGTATGTTTTGTCGAAGCAGACAGGTAATTGATTTCAGCTTGCTACTTCGATAAATCAGCTCGTGAGTTCGTGCCAAAAAAATGGGGAATAATTGTCCAATATCAAAATGCGATATTGGCTTTTCGGAAACTGGCGGTGAGTTGTAATTGTCCTAGCTGTAGCTCACGTGAACTATCTAGACTCTGTTTTTTTAAAAAAAAAAAAAAGACTTGGTTCACTTCAAATTCAAACCCGCAAAACGAAAAACCTCTTTAAAAATTACTGGCATAAAGAAGCCAAGATAGTAAGGGAGACTGCTTGGATGCCCGGGCACATCCTTACATCTTCATTGCTGCTGCCATTTATGTCACAACAGAGGATTAAAGCTAATGTTGCCATCAAACTGGAACATCTCCCGGAGTCTCTAAAAAATATATGACAGTAGAAAACCTTAACTTGTTTCGAGCGGCAAACTTTTTCATTTAGACTAGAAACATATGAGCTCTGTCAATGTCTCCATTAGTTCAGCTTAACGGAAGGAAACATGATTGAACCAAACTCCACGGATAACCGACCAAAAACGAAAGAATGACAAAAAATGGTTGACTGTAATCCACCTCCATGTGGATTTCAAAGAGACTGGTTTTCGGAACGCTCGCATTCAGATACTCACAGTTTTTTTTTAATTTTTATTTTTTTGACAGTCTGACAACTGGGAACCAAACAAAGGCCAAAAAAGGTTGCTGGCGGAACGAGTGAAGGCGGAGATCTCCTCCTACAAGCTGATCGCCTAACATAAAGGAGGGGGAGTTTGCCTTTTTTGAGCGAGTGACACGACATGATCACAATTGATCTTAATGAATGGCGTAGACCGCGCCAGTATCCAAAGCGACATCTGGGTGCAGCTTCCTTTTCGAAACATTAAGCCCGTTTTCGTTTTTTTTTAAACGGGGCTGTTGAAGACGGTTGCTGGGTAAACAAGACAAGCTACAGCGCCCTTGTAATGAGCAGGAAAAGTTGACATAGCGGGTTACTAAGTTAGGAAGCAGCAATTCCGCACCGGGTCAAAGCAGGCCGGACCGATGATCCACGTTGATGAAACGAAACGAAATCATCGGCATGTTAATCCACCGTGACTTTAATTAATTAAAAAAGGACACGATAGGAGAACAAGAAGTAAACATGTTTTCTTGTTTTTTTCTCTGTTGATGGGGTTTTTTGGTTGTGTAACCTTTGTGGAGGTTAATAACAGTTACGTCAACTAGCAGCAAAACAGTGGGAACGATGAAAGGCAAACATGGTTGAACAACCTATATGGAGAGAAAAGCAAGATTTTACTCATTTTCTTAATACGGGAGTCCCCAAACTAATATTGGAATGACGTCAATAACGAACAATAGCATTTGTTTGAAACAATAGCTGATTGTCGACTGGGCCAATCACAGCTCTTCGTGTCGAGCAATATTGACTTCCCTCCAGGTGAGCTCATCGATAATTGAAGTCACAAAATAAACAATCATTTCGCAATTGTTAAGCTGTTCAATCAAAACCCAAGCTTCCTCTCAGGATTACGGTGCTTGTTTCTTCAGAAAAACACCACAGAAATTCCCCAGTATGGATAAAAACGATAGATTTAGGAAAAGCAGAAGTATTTGTACTGCGTCATGTCCACCTAGTCATCGATTTTCACATTACGTGAGTATCCAAGCCGCTGGGCACGCACAAACCAGTTTAGTACGCGAAACAGTTTCGAATTGATTCCTTCGCACCTGCTTACGAGAGATTTACCAACTTTAATTTGCCTACAGAACGCCTGTATGTGAGAAATCGGTGATGAGAGCTTATTAATCTCTCCTTGCCCAAAGGCGAAGGCAAGTCATGATCGAATGGTAATTTAATACCCTTTAGCTGAAGCTGAGGGGGGATATTACTAATACAACATTACGCAGAGAATGACATTGGCACACAGTGTGACTCCTTTAAATACGTTTATTGAAAAAAAAAACTTACAATTTATGTTCAAAATAAAAACCCCGGTTTGAGATGTCTGACAAAGACAGTATCTACAAAATGCTTATCATTTGATGATAAGAGAGACACCCACGCCAACTGCTTACACAACAACATCTTTTGAAAAGAAACGACGCACCGTTTTGAAAAGCTCGCTCAACAAGCTATAAACCGAGGGACTTTCAAAATCCCACCACGTCATGAAGTGTTGTGAAGCGGCTTGTTTCAATAATCAGACACAATAAACTAATAAGGCCTATACTGGCCTGTATCTACGAATGTTCTTACGACTGACCCGAATAAAAAAACCTATTTACACCTTTAAAATACTATTTACACCTCTGATCGACAACCCGGTCTGTTACTGCATTTCCAGGGAAGAAAACAATTCTCGAATGTTCGCTTGCCACGCGATTAGCACCGTACCGAATTTCAATATAATGACGGCGAAATTACCATTCAAATTACGAAACGCTACCTGACCCTTGTTTTGCACATTTTACTAACACCAACGAGATCGACGAGGTCTCTTATAAAAAGCACAGGTACTGATCCAGTTCTTTATTATCCACTGCATCGAAGACTGGCATGTAGTTGTTAATGAAACCATCAGCTGTCGTGTTCGGATACAAATCAGAGATAGAGACCAACGAGTCATCGTCTCCCGGTTGAGCGGTCGGTGGAGTTGCAGGAAGGATGTAAGCATTGGCACAGTTCGTTGACGCTGCCGCCCGTTTGATCTCGTTGGTGAAAGTAAATGCCGTTTTATCGGTGTCTTGTTGAAGAGCTGGGCTGGATTCTGGCGTGAGAGGATAGAAGTCTGTGGAAACACTTACACGAGAGGGACTCGTTCCGCTCGACAGCTCCTCATCACGAGCATCATTGCTTATTTGCACTGCAGTTGGCTCCAGCAACGTCAAGTTCGATAGGACCGGCTTAGCACCACCGGTCACCAACCCTTTTACCGTCGACTTTTTACACACTCTCTTCGGATGCTTACGTCGTTTGGGTCTGTACTTGTAGGAGGGAAAGTCTTGGATATGCTTCACCCGTAGCCTCTCGGCTTCTTCCACATACGGTCTCTTCTCTTCCACGCCAAGAGCTCGCCAGTTTCGTCCAAGTATTTTGCTCAGTTCTGCATTGTGAAGGTCGGGATTCTCATCTGCGAGTCTTCGTCGTTCGTACTGCGCCCATACCATAAAACTGTTCATTGGTCGCTTGATGTGCTCGCCCCTGGCATCTTGGTCTGGCGCGGCTTGATTACGAACGCTCGAGCTGGTCGACATTTCTGGCCAACGTTTCTCTGCTTGCCCAACAAGTTGGTTCACTGGCTTTCGATTCGGGAGTAACAACCTTTGGATATTCTGAATAGGCAGCGAATCCCCAAGAAAGTTAGAAGCCAACATCTCGTGTACTTTTGACATCCTTTCTCTTCGAATGAGTACCTCTACTTCCACCGACATGAACTAGTAATGATATCGCTTCGCAAAGTACGGCCAAATTTAATAAGAATTCTACGTCAAGATTGTTTGGGACATCTGATGCGTTTTGCGAGCTCTGATTGGTTGAACTTGCAAGCTTGCGGCTTTGACGCACTGCCGGTGCCATGGCGACTGGCGGTCCGGCATTCCTATTTATTTTTATCTGTCGTCGGTTGGCGAAGTTTTTGATCAAGTTACAGTCTTCAGATCGTTTTTAATGAGTTGTTCCGTTTACGAGGCACTTCTCAGGTCGGAAAAAACCCAGCCAGTTTCGAGCAGTGAGTTCAGTCTAGCGTGGCGTCAAATAGTAGTTCGCGAGAGAGAAAAACAAACTCGAGTTGAAGTTTTTGTTTTGAGGAGAGGTTTTTGAAAAGTCTTGGACGAGATTGCCAGTTTGTGGGCGTGCTTTTGTGTTGATCCACAGCGGTAATTAGGCCCTTCGAAGATGGGGACGGGGTGACGGGCAACAGTTTGTCGCCGTCGATCAGCGAAACGGAAGCGTTTCGAAATGCCAAAAACGGAGGGAATGTAATGAGATTTTTTAAACCACTTTGGTTCTTGAAGTCTAGTGTCGTCAGATTGTCGGGTGAAAATTAGGAGTCCATTTGCCCCGATACCCACTTTATCTTACTGTAAAACCATGTCGATGTAAACACGATTCCATCCAGTCCTGTTTTTTCGGTAATGAAAAATGTTTTGAACGGAGTGACTTCGAGATTAATGGTTGTCAGCGACTGGTAAGAGTGTGGTTGATTACCGCTGCAGAGAAAGAGGTGACACTGACAGCACTTGTTTTGAGTGAGAACATATGGCCATGTGTGTGTAGTTTTGTTTCTATTAGGTGATTTTCTACAGCTGAAAGGCTTTGATTGAAATTGGAAACAGAGTAACTGATAAAGCGTACATTGACATGTCATAACAACTCATAACGAAAGTCGTTCGAGATGGTGACATTTCGAGTGCAGGTTCTGTTGTACATCGTTTGAAACGTGCAAAGAAATCCGTGGGCAAACGTAGGCTAACACGCGCATTAGTAAAGATGGTAGAATGAGAGAGTACTTGTAACAAGGTTTACTTTGACCAAGAGATGTCGTCTATCTTTCACTAGAGGGAAAATGAAAATGGAGCGGAGAGCGTACAAACTCTAATTGGTGTTAAATTTCCACATCAACGGATTAGCGTCCAGAAAATGACTAAGAATTGCCTCGAGAAAAGTCATTTAACTTAAGCGGGCCAGATTTCATGTCTTACATGGAGCTTTGGTCAAGCTTCTAGATGCTTAGGTAAACAAGGATTAATGCAGCAACGTCCTGAATTTGATAGAACCTTCAGCGTAAGGAACAGGAAATAAGGTCAAGTAGATATTTGAAATTAAGATCGAACGTACGAGCCATTTCCACACGGTTTTCACTCAACACACCGTAATGAGTTGTTGTACAGATAACTGCAGTCTTGAAATAAGCCATGTGCCATAGTAGGAGGAGCACGCGTGTAAACAGCGAAAGAGAAACTCTTGGCCCACACAATTAAACTAGTCTTTGATTACAACACGACCGAAACAAAGGTTTCTTGCCTAGATAGTATTCATATGAACAACAGCTATAATTCTATAGTTTATCGCATGACCCGTAGCTGTATACACAAGCATTAAATCAGGATTGGTAGTCCTTTCATAAACTTGACGCTCCGTCGATCACTTTTGTTGACAAGCCCAGTTGGTTCACCGGCAAAGTAAACTTTTGCCATTGAAACCTTTGGCTAGAAAATATTTGATAAGGACTAGAGTTATTGCGTTATTCAGTGAAGCTTTTTTTTCAGGAACACAGTGTATTTCGGTGAAACAAGATGAAGTGTATGTTAACACAGATCAGTACAAGCGGTCACAAACGCAGAAACGCTATTACATGCGCTTACACTCATCTTTTCACACTTTGGACTTAGCTAAAATTCGACACCTTCCTCTACTTTCAAAGCTAAGGAGAAATAAAAAAAAAACAAACCATCATACTAAAGACGACCACGGTAAACTAGAATGCAACAAAATGCCAATTTATTGACTAATCTAACCATACTGTACTAATTATAGAGCTTGCATACGCACGTAGCTGGAACGAGTTCAAACCAGATTCGTTATGAAGATGTTTGACCCAAATCAAAAACAAAAACAATAAACAAAGCTGCTTTGAAAACATGCCTAAACTCAAACACCAGTACGCTTAGGGCACATAACGGCAATGGACTTACACACGAGGCTTACAACAACGCGAGCCGAAATTTCAACAGAATTTTTGGTTCACTTTAAAGACGGATATTTCTTCAAATCGGAGGTTTAAGTATTAATTACTTATGCAAGGGAATGACCATTTAATGCAGAAAAGCCGCCCACTTGTATTCCCCAAGTTTAAGTCAAAAAGTTGTTACCAGAAGTCTTGGTTTGATTCAAGCAATTTCCTCTTCATTTTTGCTTTTATTTGTAGAGAAACCGCATGTTATAGCTCTCCCGCAATGCCTGCCGTCGGTCACAAATCAGGTAATCTCTCAATGCAAAGTTCAACACAGTAGGCCCTTCCTATAAATAAATGTGCCAACTTCATTCGATTTAATGGAACATTTCCGATTACAACACGATCAATTTCCGGTGTACCACGCCTTCTCGCGTGCCATTCCAGTACACAAAAACACGTTTCCTCGTCCTCGGCGAGGAACGACGGAAGCGCAATTTCTTCACCGCGCAGAACTTGGTGCGTTCAGTATTGTAACTCACGGCCTTGTTGAAGCAGCTCATTCAAGGTCACGAAGGTGGCGTGGCCTTGAGGGAAATACATTTGACAGTTATTATGCCCTTGGCTTAACTAAGGATTTAGGTTGATTCTCATGCGGGGGTTTTAAACGAAGCGACGGGAGATCTTGTATGTTCTCGGGCTGACACTCATCGGGGGACCTTCACGACAAGTTTAATTAGGGTTGATTCAGAGTTTCAAGCAAATCAAACTGCCAATGAACGTTCGAGGAAGAAAGAGCACACGTTCAATTAAAAGGCAGGGGGCCGAAACTACGCCAAATTGCCATGAGGCTTGTCACGAAACGAATTACCAAAGATAAAATGGTTCTCTGAAACTCGTGTCTTCTTTACAGCTTTGCTTTTATTATGCAGGCAAATTTCTTTACTGTACTTCATCGAGTGAATCCTAATGATTTGCCATATCTGGCTACATTTGCTCATTACCGGATGACGCAACGAAATATGAGATACGATGTGTATCACGGATATATCTTTTCCATCGAATCATGGTTATGAGCAGACTTCCGGCTGTTTTCTGCGAACCCGAAAGTTCATTTGTGATCTGTGGAGCGCCTCGACACAAGTTAATCCAAACAGCTAACAATGTGCACGCCCCTAAACAAATACCAAAATAGACATATAAAAAGCATGCGACCCACAAATTCTGATTGCTTTTGAACGAGGCAGTATGTGGGAAAATATGTAAACGTCAAGTAACTTCGCCCAAGCTTAACCACACTTGCTATGGTGAACTAATCTGGCTATCAATGAACACACAAATCTCTGACGGTTCGGTTTTTCATTTTGCATTTAAATACCTAAGCATGATGACGACAACAGAGTTTTAGGTTGTAAACGGTAATACATTGCCGAGTTTCTGATTCAATTCGACCGCCTTCGACTACGAATGAAATGGGGAATATTAACTAGAGTCCTATGAACTGTATATACGGAATGGGGGGGTTACAAGAAACATAAATATCAAGGTTGAAACGACTTGATGGAATTCCTGACTAATTTCTCATCTCGGTAGGAATTTTGACAGGTTTTGATTAATCCATTATAAGCAAAATAAACCGCAATTCACAAGTAAGATTATCCAGATAAACTTTACCGAGTTACTGCAAAGATCAAACCCTGAAAATCTCTAGAATGAAAAAGCGAGATGAAGTGAAGCGAAAAAAAAAATCGTAGGCTAGTACTAGTGAAAGAGAATAGGGAGACTTCTAATTAAAATGTTTTGGTCTTTCGAAAATGCATGTCGTAAACTAGCTAATTAACAAAAGCAACGATTATATCGTTGCCTTGTTGCTCTAAGCAAAGTTTCAGTTCCAGAAACATCAATGCGGTGTATACGTCTTTCGCTTGTCGCCAAACTAACCTTTCGTTCCATTTGTGAAACATTGATGAACAGTCTGTTGGTATATAACTACAGATAACTACAGATTGACTATAGGCTCTTCTAAAGGCACTCTGCGAGCGTCCATCCTCATAAGATTGACTACTTCCATTTGGCTTTAACATTGGCGCGACAGCAAACAAAAAAAACATCAATTCACAACTCATCGTCACACCAGTTCGCTAATTTTGGAAATTGATATACTTATTTCGCTGAAGAATATTGAGTAAAAATATTGAGAAGTCATAAATTCATTCACATAATAGAGGACACAAGTGCTCTTTCTGTGTGAATTAACTGGCTGAATAGGGGCAACTAGGGCTCGCAAGGCTATCACTTGTTGAGTGGTTACTTCAACAGTTCGCAAATTGATGAGAAACCGCCAAAACCCTTGGAGTTGAGCAAGCAATTGAGACGTCTGCGGGAGAATAGAATCACTTAGGTTTTGTCAACTGCCTTGGCTACGTGAACGGCTGTAAGTGTTCTGTTGTTTGTTTTCTCCGCCAAAAACTTGTCTTGACAGATTTAGGAGAAAGCTGGCAAGTCAACAACATGCGTTGCCAGGCACATTTTCAGCGTCCAGTTTTCGAGATAAGCTCATCAAGATGACAATCGATGATATCATCGAGCTATGTGTTGTTAAGAAAATGAGCGATAAGGCACGAGATATGGAGATAAGGCGAAAATCAACGGGCTATTATCGTGATTTTTGTCGAATTAATAGCTGTTTTCCTTTTCATGGCTGTCAAGGAAAGTGCAAGGTTATCTAAAAAGTCCGAAAAAATAAAGGAAATACGGCATGCCATACCATGAATTTGCCTCAATAACGCTATGCCGGGCTTGTTAGATATGGTATCAGTTTCTTACGTTGAAAGTGCTCAATTGAGCACGCATGGCTAATAATAACACCAGGAAAGCCTAACTGACCGCAACTGGCGTCCATTTCCGAAGATTACCATGTTCTACTTCTACTGATGAAATGTTTTCCCGCCATAATGAAGTACTTCACCTCCTTCTGTTGCCACTCGAAGAAAAGCGACAAGCCGTCTGTGAATGCTCCGCATTCCCCGCAACAACCAAGAGTATCTTTGTAAATTACTTATGGTTTTCCTCCAAAACACAAAGGTATAAATTAACAAAAGGTACAGTAAAGCAAAAAGTCGAAATATTTCGAATTCTGCGTTGACGTGGTATAGCAGCTGTTTTCTTGCTGCATTTCCGGGCAGTGACAAAGAGTTCTGATAAAAATCGTTCAAGGAAATGTCGAACTTATTGATAGTTTCCTGTGTCGAATGTTTTGATTATCATGGCTTTGTTAAATGTGTGTGAAATAAACCAAGATGTTTATGAAAAGATTCCTTTCATCTCAACTCAAGTGCCACAATTCTAAACAAATTCTACACACCCAGAAAGGGTTATTCCGACCAAAACCAGCACAATAGGCATCAAGCAAAAAGCTCGGTCATACTTCCCAACCGTAACACCACTTACCGTAATGGTATTGAAGGTTAACTAAATCTTTTTGAACTGTTATTGGATTTAAAACCTTCTATTCTAAAAATGAAATGGGGATGTTACCATCCAATTTTCATGAATTCTGCCAATTCTCCAACCAAAATGTAAGAACGACCGAGCGGTGGGAAAAACAGCGTACTGCTTCAATGGCATGAAATACAAACAACGTCAGTTAAATTGTAAACTACAGAGTTTTCCTTCAAGTGGCCGTTTTATTTATTTTCTTCTTCAACAATTCGAAAAGAGATATCCGTTTTCTGAGAAAAGCTAAACTTCCATATTGAAGTAATTCTTTCCTTTTGGAAAACGAACACAATCGTTCAACTGGTGTTTTTCCAATCTCTGCCAATAATGACGGAAAGTGAGCTTCAAGTCGATAACACCACAACAAAGATTAAGCAGATCACGTAGATGTTTTTAAGGTGACGTCGATCACTTGATTCTCTTGTTATTTTGCCCATGCACAACATGAACAGAACAGTGAACTGAATCATTTCACGACACGCGAGAGAGGTGTGTCTTTGTAATATAACAAAGCACTATGGAGGAAAATAGAACAGAATATTAACTCACGGCACCATACAGTCTTGAAAAAAAAAACGCACGAAATCACAAGATCGTAATGGCTGAAACCACACGTTTCCGAAGTATGCCAAAAAAGTACGTCATTCTTGGCACATTGACGTCAATGTAAAGATCACTAGAGACTTATGTCTCATCAGTAGCCCAGGATTGACAGCTCCAGGTACATTTATTTTATTTTGGAGCATCAATGTACAAACAGAGCGCCACCTTGCTTCTAAAAATGGCCAATGTTTGCGAAACAATAAGAAAACAACGTTGAGCCATTTTCGTCAGTCACGACAGGGGATGGTGTGTTCACGAGTTTCCTAAGCAGGAACGTTATAATTGTGTTGCGGAAGGTTTCTCACAGGCCAATTAAATTGATATTTGCTGACGAAGGACGTGCATTGGACAATTTTTACTATCTACAAATTTCCGAAAGGAATGTGTATGTGACGTGTAGGAGTGTTGACATGTGAACGTAGCGTTAAAGGAAGCACGATCCAAAGATATACATACGTTAGTAAACCGGTAATTGAACTGGCAGTGAGCAAGAGCATGCAGCGATTGTGAGCAGTGAGGCCGTCGCGAAGTTGAATTATGGCAAACTGCGTGGTCTCTTGTCAAACATCAAGAAATTCGCGCTAAGTTTCTCGAGTTTTCCATTCATAAATTACTGCGCAAAATCACGGTCGATGACGAAAATCGTGGTTTTCCTTTCCATAAACCACAAAAAAATCAACCTTTTGCTGAATCGGGCTTAAATAACGCGCTCATATCGAGATCGCATCCCACAGGTAGAGCGGAATAAGCTGTTGAATCAATCGCAGCGTCGGAAAACAGCTGCTACAGACGTCAGAGGAACACGAACAAAAAAAAAACAACCCTTAGTTTGATTGATTTTTTAATAGTATTTAATAGAAATGAATCTGGAACAGTTAATTTAGGTTATAAATAACGTTATAAACGATACTCTGGAAGATGGACTCACAGTCATAACGAACAAGTGAAGGAATAGTCTTCCTGACAAAGGTTTGGAATCGAGCCTGTGACCTTCGTTGGTAGAAGTAAGTTGACGTAGCATGGTACAGCCTTGGATTAGTAACCCAAAAGTCGCGAATTCGAATCCCAGGCGCAGTCACTTAGAGTTTTCCTTCAATTCATTTCTACAAGCAGGATTTTAAACCTAAACAGTTAATTACCATAATTATTTAAATGGTAAAATTTAAATTTGACATCAAGCCCATGTTTAACTGACAAACGACTTCATTACGAAGGGTGAGATCAGTATCCACATTGTAAAGTATGAATCATGCAGCCACAGTACTCTACATTAGTATAATCAATGCTGCTATGAGTCAAAGTATCTTGTTGATGATATTGTAAAGTATTTGCTTTTCTACGGTTGTAACCACTTTTCGGGCTACAGAGGATTGAGAAGGACTAGCATACCACAGCCGTTTGTGGGTATAATTAAATCCTTGAATCTCCCAGTAGGTCGAGTATTAGTTTGGTATATACCAGAGGTGGCATGCTTAGGTCTAATATCTCACAGTTCAATTGGCAGGACATTGAACTGAACAAACCAAGGACGTGGATATCAATTACTTGTACTTTTATTTAGTAAAAGTTTGGCCTGGTTTACTGATTAGAAATTTAGTTTGGTATATTTTTCTTGTTCGAAACGCCGCAATAACCACGGAATAGTCAAGATCTAACTTTAATGTGGCGATCTCCTGGAAGGTTACGGTTACTCAAGTTAACACAGACTTTCACAACAGCCTAATTTAAATCATACTTTCATATATATAAGCTTGAGAACAACAGAGCCCAGCTTAGTGATCATAAAGGATGATTTAAAAATGTATTCCACAACAACTGTACGATATGTGACTTCTTATCTGTTTGTATCCATTTTTATAATTACGTAGTTCTTTGCCTTTCGGAGTATGTGTTCCTTTTTCCTGGAATATATATAGTATGACCATTTATTCCAGAGAAATTAGACTCAGTTTAGATAAGACGAAACACCCTTGCATAAACACGACAAAAACAATGTAAGCCGAACCTAACAAAGGATGTAACTTCGTTGTCTATAAATGACCCAGTTCACGGGTTATGTGAGGTGAATCCTACCGGTAACGTAGATATAAGTACATGTTCAATGAATCAATAACTATTCCATTTTCAAGATGAAGAACGCAGCACGTTGATGGGGCAAAACTCAAGTAGAGTATAGCTAAACAGACCTATCAATTATGTACAAACCATGCTTCACTGAGTTGATATGACGAAATTAATAAATAAAAATGCGAAATTTATTTCGGCAATGGATTTCTTTGATTCAAAAGTTCTCGTTAGTCGGGAAAGCACCAGAAAACATAGCCTGGCTATTAATAACTTCCATCAGTACATCCAATTAGTTCCTACAGTTTTTCATTCCAATGTGCTTTGCGAAGTGTTCTAAGTGTTTGGAATGTTGTCACGAAATTACCAGTTGAACTGTCGTGAGCATTCCACGGGGCTTCAGTCGGCCATAAAAAATAGTTCGTTCGTTTGACTGTCGATTTCTGAAATCGCTGTAGAGAAGTAACGCTTTATCTTCAGTCAATCGCTCTAGATCTTAACCCGCCTCACGTGTTGAGGAAACTGCTATCACAAGAGAGAAACAGGAAAAAAAAAAAGAAAAGGAACTACCAAAGAAGACATTGAAATCAGAATTCCAGAGCGGCGGCAGAAGTAACGGTGCAGATTTGAGTAGAAACTTGAAAATAAGAGCTTACGAGTTAAATAACAAAAAGATAATTAAGATTTAAGCACAAAGGTTCTTTTGAGTGGTAGATGTTCTTGTGTTTCCAATGGTAACGGATCAATGAGCGTCTATTTCACTTCGTGTCGCCGTCTATGTGTAAATCGCACTGGCGAAAATCTCCTTCACCATCCTTATATCGCCCAGCTATGGAGAAAAGAATGTTGCTGCTCTATATGTCGTTTTTACGCTCGTGTGCGATCCTGCCGTATGGTACCCAAAAGTTACCAGTAGTGCCAAGCACCCTATTGCACAGTTTTCGCTAACAACACTTCCACATTCCATTTCACTCCCACATCACAGCTTTTAAGAATCTTTATCTCGTACGGTCTTTGTACTTTCGATTAGAGAAAGCTGACACAGGTCTTGAAATAGAAAGAAGGGTGACTTTATATGGAAAGATAAGAAGCCGATATCAAGCCGTATAAAACAACCTTGAGTGTCACTCCACATATCTTTTGGTGTCGGTAGTAACGAAGCAGTGAAAGAAAATATTTCTGGTGCAATTTAACAAGTGAAGTACTTTGTAAGATATCTGTATGTATATCTATCTGTGTATTTAATGCCTTATAGGATTTTACGTTATGCATCTTTTTCCCTGTGGGATTAGACTAATATTATTTTAATTTGCCTAACGCCATACGAATATACTCGTCGTAGGGAGACATCCTGCCGCGGGAAAGGGTTATACATACCTACATAACTATATATATATAACTATATATAACTATACATATATAACTATATATATATATATATATCGCCAAATATGCACAAATTAAGAGCCCATTCAATGATAGTTAAATAAAAACATTATCGTCAAAAAGACTTTAAAATATTTTAGTATTTTATATACATACATATATGTGTGTGTCTGCGTATAATGCTATTATATGAGACAGCTTGTGAGCCGAAGAAGTGCCGTTTCGAAGCAATTCACAGCAGCCGTAATGGAACTCATTATCCCCCATATTCTAATCCTATTCGCCGTAGGCCTTTTTTTTATCAAGTTCAGAAGCTAATGTGCGATCGAACAATCTCTGACCTTGATCGACTCACTTTGATATACGTTATTTCTTGGCATAAGTGTTCAGCAGCTCATTCTCGTAACATATTTCCCAGCGGAAGCAATACAAATGCCCAAAAAAGGTCGTACGAGAACACAAACGTAAAATCCCACGTTGTCACGATGGCGATGAGGACGGCACCAGTTTAGTTGCAGCAATTTTTGGTATTTTATACCTATTTATATCTTCCTTGTAAATACGAATGAATAGATGTAATTAAAGGAGTTTATGTGTAATTATTTTCAGGACTTTAAATTCATATAAACGACCGTTTTAATAACTGAAGCTAAAACACAGCTAGTAATTAAACGGGATAAAGCCGAAAGTGTCAGGAATAATAATAATTTATTTGTACCCAAATGATAAATTACTAAGACATTTGAAATATTATAGGAATACTAGATTCAAGAGTACATGCTACCTGCAATAACCATAAGAGCTAATAATGTCAGGCAGCACAAGTAAATTCGCTGCCGGAATTTAAAATCTAAGATAGTTAAACTGGCATTTCGACCGAAAGTCCTTCGTCTGAGCTAAACATCTACGTTCCTTTTACTATCGTAAATTTTCGGCAGTTGCCTGACCCATTTGGATTTATATTCGTCGCTCAACACTGCCCACGCACCACAATCTTTTATATTAGTATAAATAGTTGTTATTTTTGGTTTCTCTTTTCTTGGCATTCTTCTTGTTCTTTTTTATTTTCTTTCTTCTTTTCTTGGCATCT
The DNA here is from genome assembly GCA_036872915.1 of Nanipora kamurai. Classification (NCBI taxonomy): domain Eukaryota; kingdom Metazoa; phylum Cnidaria; class Anthozoa; order Scleralcyonacea; family Helioporidae; genus Nanipora; species Nanipora kamurai. Next base: position 609,406 of record JBAHVQ010000337.1, on the reverse strand, counting down.
TCTTCCCTTTTCTTGACATCTTGGCTTCTTTAAGGGACAGTGGCCTGGGTTCTTGGCGACAGCAGGCTATAAGTCCTGACTTCCTTTCAAGATTAATCTACTTCAAATAACCGTCCAAATGAGCTAATTCAGGCCGCGCGACTAACTAGGGTACAAAAGTTTTCAAGGGAAAAATCGGTAAAAAGATAGGTTTGTGTCATCTTCATCGGCTTTTTAGACTCTGTACCTATGGATCCAGTCAAAAGCACAGTATCCTTCTTCTGTAACCCCAGAAAATCCTAGTAACAATAATGTGATTCATCATTCCACCGGAAACGATGTCACTTTTTACAAGGACTTGCTATAACATTTATTCATGTTACAATGATTCGCGATCGTTCTTCACGTTTAAATCTTCAGGAAATTTTTCTTTAAGCTCTAGACGGGAATCTCAACCGTAACCTTATTCTCCCCCGGGGTTTAGAAACATTTTCTGTGGATTTCATTCGGATATAGTGGCCTGTCATGACTCCAAGACCAAAGTAGTTCACGCATTGTAATGATAATGCGAAATATTTATGAAGTCGATTGTATCATTCTCTGTTCAGTAACGCATCAGCACATTTTAGTGGCAGCATAAGAATGGAAATTGCGAGTGTGGATTTAGGAACCTACACATTTGGCGAGATGTCGATTGTCTGTGTCATTCACACCAATAATGTATTACTTCTCCTTGTCATCTTTAAGATGGTACCGAGTATACATGCCAATATTACTTAGTAAAATACCCAATTTCTTTATTCGCATTCTAATCTACCATCATGTATACTGAACACATCACAAAGCTGCCGGCAGTGCGTTTCGTATGGCTCTGATGGTCGATGTTTGCATTAATTCGACCTTCCGGCTTCTGGGTTCTATTTTCACCGAAGGTCTTAAACACAGAATAAGTATTTCTTTCGCAGCAGGTTTCGTCTGGGTTTTACAAAAGGCTTTCACTCCATTCTTTCCACTCACAACTCCCCCTTATGACCTTGTCATCTTCATCGAGTGTAAATGCCAATATTGGTTAATTTAATTTGACAAGGTAAGATAAGGTTGCGGCCCTACTCGAAATCTAATTGCTCAGCTTCTTATCAGTCTCGCAGCATCCAGAGATTCCAAAATGCGAAGTCCAGTTGCCAGGACTCGGAGTCCGATGACGCAGAAAGGTAGGAGGTTCTCCTTATTTACTTTAAGTTGAGGACCTAAATGATGGTTCGACGAGGGATTGGTCCCAGATGTCTTTTAATGAGATCCCCTAAATGCAATCCACTATATTTATGCTTCCTAGTACAACATAATACTTTATTTGTTTTTGGGAATGGCAGTTTTATAGAACACAATGTTCAACTCTTGAAACCAAGGTCGCCATTCAGTAATGCTGACCTGGAAGAGCTGCCTCTTCAACCTCTGTTGATGGTAAATTTCAGTTTTACCGAACTCTATCTAGCTTTTCTCGTCAAGGAAATACCTCTTTTAATTATAAACGACCCACGTATTGCTCTACAAGGTGGTAAGAACTTGCTAGTGAAAAAAAATTTGTTTTTCCTTACTCATTTCGATGTTTTGGTACCATTAACTAACCGCAACGCTAAGTCATCTCTCTTGTTAATTTTTATCCCGCGGAAACTTCAAAAGTAATCCGAAGCAAATGTGAGAACGTGGTCACGGAGAACGTGATGATTGCATTTTAAACTTAGGAGACTAAGACAATTAATCAAGAAGCAGATATGTGGGCTTAGTGATCTGACAGCTTTGGGTACTTTCTGAGGCTTAGAAGTACTCCGAGATTGCAATTCTGAATGTAGAAAGAGGCCTTCACGAAATGCCAAGAGGTTTTAATCTAAGTCGGATTTAGGTCGGCATTTTTCTGCCGACCCTGATTTTAACTTTTCAGCTGAGCTTAGCTATAGTATTATGACGAAGACGTTTATCCTATTGCTTTTTTTCCTGTCGAAAATCCTAGCAAATCATTCTGATTGGCTAACAGTGGACTTCGCAGGCTAAATACACTGACTAGCGGAAAAGTTTAATTTAACCGAATAAATCTTTTTAAGGGGAAAGAAAATAAATTAATAACCGAACAAAGTCGTCCCGAAATAAGAAAATAATGCCCTCCGTTTTGAATGAACGGTCATCGGTCTTACTTTTGATCGCACGGACCACAGACCTTGAGCACATCTGGACGTCTAACAACATTTTCCCAGCACGAACCTCCTATTTTGGTAAATACCATATCTCTTCTCAGTTATTTTAACAACTTGAGTGGTGTTTCGAGCCGGACCTTCTTACAAATAGACATGTAGACATCAATACTCCGCTGGTGCTAATTGGTATTATATGAGTAATGTTATATAGACGGCGCTTTTTTGTGTATTATCTTTAGTTCCCAAGTCATCGTTTTACCAGAGATTGATTCCAGATCTTTTAACTGGGAAATACATGCAGCGTTGACTAGATTGTTAGTGCTGCTGGTAGAAATAATTGAGGTCGTAACAAAGGTCGCACATTCTGTAGTTTAAGTTTCTGAGTGACGGTTCAAGTAGAGATTGACCCCAGATCTCCCAACTAACTATCATTAGCAGTAACCATTACTCAGATGGTACTGCTTTGTACAAAGAAACTTACGACATGGCAAAGATTGCACGTTATCTTTCATTGTAGAAGTATTTCGAGTGACGCTTTGACTAACACTGTTCCTGCTGTTTGGCAGAGTTTAACTGGTGTTATCACACAAACAGCACTTTCTCCATCAGTAATCTCGCAGCAGACAACTAGAGATAAGGTTTTTGTAGCTAACCTTAGCTGCGGATCAGGCACGTCATACTACTGTTACACCACGTCAGGAAGGCCACATCTCGCGTGTAAATCTGAGCTTAACCTTCCCTCACCATCTAGCACATGTAGCTCAATGGTTACAGCGTTTCACCGCTTACCGTACAGCAAGGATAAATTCCCTTTCGAAGGACAAAGAGGTGGATACAATTAATGTACATGACGGCTTTCATGTAATAGATGAGACATGTGCTAGAGTGTTTCATGGCGTGTTTGTGATACTTAAAAATAATCCCTTTAGGTTCTTTGTCTATGTCATTCGAAATGGCTTAGGGGCACGACGAAGAAATTATAAAGGGGCAATGGCTTCCCATAAATAGGGAAATGCACTGTCCCGAAAAAATATTGTTGTCCCTCTAACATAAATCGTTCGTTTTTGCAATATTTACACTTATGAATGCATTTTGGAGGGTTTTTGCGGCTTTAGATTGGAAAATGTCCTTTGGAAATCATTCTTTGCCCCTTCATGAAGGTATCCCCTGAAATCCTGTTTGAAGCTCTGGTCTCCATGGACTGGTTTCAGACGATCTGTAGCGTACCTCTTGCGTATGTAAGCTTTTCGTTCGGTTATTTTGGATTTTAGGTCCTGTTGTAAAGGAAACGCACTCGTTCAGTTCAACAAATGACCTTTCCACAAAATAGAACGTAGTGGGTTTTGCAATCCCAAGGGAACCGATTACTTTAAATATGTAGTATCTTGTATCGTTTCTACAATTACATAACTTTAAAGACTGATCTGTCGCTTTGAACGATGTGCCTTCGAAGGTTTTTGCACACAGGGCGACTATAATTAATTAGAAGACCAGAAACTGTGCTTTGGGTCTCTTTTTCGCATTTATGTTCCAGTATCGATGTTATCAAAAATCAAAAGCCAGTTTTTGGTTCAAGCAACTTACAGGTCGGTTAGCGTTGGCTGTTTAGCGTCATGGTTATGCTTGGCCGATTAGGGTCACATTTTGATAAACTGTTCCTCGGCGGTGCCTCTCCATTTGACGAGTAAAATCGTCTGGCGTTGGCCAGAGTGAAATAATAAAAGTCCCGTATCGACGGGAAAGAGTTAAGGTTTGCTGTTTGCGTTAAAAGATAAAGGTGGTGTATGTTTCGAAGAGCTCACTTCGCAGCAATCGTATATCAGTTGACTTGTTCTCAGTCTCCTCTCGGAAACCTTATTATGAAGTATACTTTCTAGCAATCACAGAGAAAACATTGAGACAGTCCGATGCCAGTGGGCGTTAACTGGAAATGCTAATACTTCGATGCTTTCTCGGGAATATAACAACAATCCCATTTCGAGCTCTCCTTACACCAGCATTTATCAAAAAACCCTGCTTTTTATAACCATTACAGAAAAGTTGGGTCGTCTGATGAATGAGGGATAGGAGTCGTGCATCATTAAATGCGCACGGTTTGATACAAAGTGATAGGGGATTGACCTGAAAGGATCAATGTCGTTTGTTTTTTTCACTGGGTTGCTCGTACACTGTTGAAAGGTCCGTATTTTTTTTTTTTTTGGTCTTCTCTGTATTTCGGCAGTTTGTCACCTTGACGCTTTTCGAATAATCTCCTTGGGAAAGTGCGCATAGGAGCCAATAAGAAGTTTATTTTGGACAACCTCGCAAGCCTGACCTGCGGGCTTGATTTAATCGAGGATAAATGATCTGTAAAGCCAAGATTAAACCACTGCTTTAAAGACGACACGTTATCAACGGTTTTGTCACCTCGTATCATGAGAACAGAGTTGCTGAAGTCTTTACGACACATGCACTACTCTCCCAAGTTGTTGCAGTATTAGGGGTTAATCAATGTTGCAATAGCATTATTATTTTGTTTATTTGACTTCCGAAATTGCAGTTTGATACTATATACGCCTTTTGATATATCTTCTATTCAAACTGTAGGGTGCCAAGGACTCAAAAAAACCTCTGAGCTCCAAAAAACGTTGTTGTTATTAATAAATGAACAACACTAACGAAGCAGCAATGACGTACTTCATTGTGCCAACGTTGTCCAGCATTGATGAAGCAACGACGGCTGTTCATGGTTGTGGGAACAGGGAAAAACAAAATTGATAGGAACAGAATTGATAGAACCACCATTAGTATGATTGTTCGACCTTGTGACCAAGTTACTGCAGCATTGAAAGTATGGGTTAAACGATGCCTTGCCAACATCTTTATCATGGCTGAAACACGTCGTTGGCAACATTAATTCTTCTAGCGTGGGTTCATAAAAACACTACTACGGGCCCGTTAACAAGCAAGAACAAGTGGTGCGATTTTAGAAGTTTACTTTTCAGCGTTTCAAATATGCACGGTATACCGTAGGGAAAACCCAGCTATAGCTGGGTTTTCCCCGCGTCTGAGATTACCACTGGTTGATTCACATGTATCCCGCGCGAACAATAAGTGCAACAATTATTGACCCATCGGGCTACAAGGAAACCCAGAAAGCTAGTTAGTTTTGTTTTCGCTCGAGACTTTCGAAGGAACAAAACTGTTTCTCTCGGGATCAGATAGTAAGTGTATAATATTTCACAATCATCCTCAGGTGTAACATTAAGGAAAAAGGTTCATCATTAACAAATCCTTTCTTTATGTTACCCTGAGGACGATTCTAAAATAGAATGGAAACACTGCACGTCTCACGAACAACCGTTAAGTTGCTGTGAGAGTCTCACGTGCACTTAAATTGGATTTAACTAGTACACTGTTCTCAGTAGATACCCAAAGATGCGAGTTCGAGTCCCGTTCGAGTTAAGTTTTCGAAGTGACTTTCGCAGTGTAGGTTAATCATGAATTTTTACTCT
>JBAHVQ010000337.1:582682-599021 GCA_036872915.1 Nanipora kamurai | reverse complement strand
AAGAACGATGGAGGAGGAAGAATAACAGAGTCCAGACACAGAATATTCCAATGATGGAAATTGCGCACGCTCCTCCAGCTTGTTATCTAAGAAAAGTTATCTGAGCCACTGATGAGAATAGAAACCGCAACTTTCTGATCGCCCGTGAGATGGAGGAGGGAAGGTTACTGTTTTAGTACATATTTGTACGAATCGGTACAAATAGTAACTTTCGCTCTTCTATCTGAGTCCACGTAGCTCAATGGTTTGAACATCTCACCGGCGATCAGAAGGTTACAGATTCGATTCCCGTCAAGGGCTCAGATAACTTTTCTGAGTTAACAACCTTGAGCAGCGCGCGTAATTTCGATCTACATACACCAAGCTGCCACATGTCGCACAATATCGACTAATATAGGTATTCTCCAATGGCTTTCTTACCCATCCAAAGCGGAGACTGGTTGAACACTACAATCTCTTCTACCAATCTGTGAGGAAACATCCTTAAAAGCATTTTTAATATTCTCAACTGTCAAAGCGTTCTAAAAAGAGATAAACATATGTACATTAAATTCTGCGCAATAGATTCAAAATTATCCTACACTGCTGAAGTCAACTGAAAAAGTTGACTGGAGCGGGATTTGTACTCACCTTCGGGAATCCGGTCCGCCGCTCTACCTTTTGAGCTGTAGGATACACAGGGATTGGAGGAGAGTTATTATCCAACTTAAGTGTACGAGATATTCTTGCGATAAATTAACGCTATCCTGCATACAATGAAGTTTATTTGGCTTTGAAACAAACAGATTTCACAACAAAGATAGATGAAACTGCCAACTGTGGTTTGATGGGTGGACTCTTTCCCCAATCAGACGACATAGCACCTGATGTCACCTCACAAGAGACCACTTTCATAATGGTTGCCATTTTAAATATTGCTTTACGTGCATTTAAATTAGCCTTTCTGGCCTGGTTAGGAACCAAAGACTCTTTTCAATTGCAGGCACACCAACATGGCTAGAAAGACTTATCAAAATGCACATAAACGAATATTTAATTTGGTATCCATTATGAAGGAGGTGTACCAAGGCTGCTTTTTTTGCAGTCATGTGGAAATTCTACAAGTGAAATGAAACTCAGTGGAAGCTGTGGAGACTGATCACTTATCCTCCATCTCTTAAAACAGAAGTTCTCAACTATTACATCTTTAAGCAATCCCAAGGCCCAAGACAACCTAAAAGGTTATGTAGCTTACATGAAAATAAAAATTTTGACTTGTAATTGCAAGAGGTTAAGAACAGTTTTCTCATAACATTTGTGTGCCTGTTTTTCCATTTTCCATAAAATTAAATTTAGGTTCTGTGGTGTTGTAAGCACTATCAGAACCCAGAAAAAAATCTTAGCTTACTGTATGAAGCCTCCCCCTGCCTCAAAATGCCAACTAGGGAAATAACAATGATGCCATCTATGGTTTGATGATATTCAGGGGGAAAAAACTGTAATGGTCTTGATAATCTTTTTATATTTTTTTACATTTTCATCACCAACATTTTTCCTTGGGATGCCCTTATTTTAGCATTGAGGATCAATTCCCCACTCTTGCCAATACAACTGATAATAGACAAGCTGATGAATGCTCATTCTGATTCAAGGCCTCAATCACAATGCATACCATGCTATAAAGTTCCAGCTATGCTGTATGCATTCCAAATAAGTGGAGCTCCAACACTCCAGACAAACTAAGTTGGTTGTTATAACTTTGAATACTGCCCTAGCTGCAACATTTTTCATATGAATCATAGCTTGACATGGTGCCACTCTTAATTCAAATGTGAGAAAACTACAGCATGCATGTCTTTGCAAGAAAGTTGAACTAATTGGCTATTTGTTTTGTTGTCTTGTTTCAACTGAAATTAGAAGTTTCAATATCTTTATCTTATTACTGGTAATATTTTCTCAACAGCAGAAAAAGTTGTTCCTTTTCTGTGTAAAAACCTTCTCCAACTTAACACGTGTGTTTTTTTCTGTCCAAAACTTTGTGACAGGTTAAAAATATATGTTTCACTGAAGTGAGTAATTGTATTATAATTCATTATGTCAATGACAAACCATATCTTACTTGGGAATCTTGTTTATTTAACAACACAAGAAGTGGAACTGACTCAAGATCTGGGCTCTGCAACATGCGACCTAGCAAAATATATTGAATGTTTATAATAAAGATGACAACATTGATGAATGATATTTAAATTATGTATTTGCAAGAAATCTCATATAGCTGCATAAAGATGTAAAATAAATAAGTGGTCATTCAGAGCTTTGGATACTTACCAAAAATTTTACATGACAACTCCAGTCTTTCTTTGTCAACTGAGTCAACAACAAAAATTAACCCATGGCACTCTTCATAGTACTACATTTCAAATAAGAGGAATATACCACATGTTACCCATACATGTATCTTTGGAACCTGACACAAAACAAGACTTATCCAATCAGAGTATATATAATATAAGGTACTAACTGATCAGAGTTTGCATACAACACTTACAATTTCATATTATGCAATACGTACCTTATCCCAAAGGGATTGTAAATCCTCTTGTCCACCAAGATCCCAGAACAGTAACTTCACCCCTGAAAGTTCAACTTTGCCAACTGAAACAAGAGAGCATACAACAACACGTTTAACCTTTCATAGCCTGGTGCTCACCCCTATGACAAGTAAAACCATCTGGTACTTAAGTGCTAAACAGAAAGTTTGTTCATGTGGGAGCTTGGTAAATATCAGACAACTAGAGGACTTTGTCAAGCTCGTTCTCTCAGAAAAACAAGGGCTCAGAAATCGTTTTTCTGAGACAACAAGCTTGACAAACGTCCTCTAGCAGGGGGCAGCGGAACCACGGGGGCACAGGCCCCCTCAAAAAATCACTAAGGGGGTCCTGCTGCCCAATAATTTTATGCTTCATGAGACTTTACTACTTTATTTCATAAAGGAATAATACAATTTTTGATTACTCTTTAGCCTTGTCCTGAAATAGGAATGTGGTCTTCCCTCATTTTTGAGTTTACTTATCTTTTGCTGTGAAATTTCGAACTGGTGTGCGCAAACAACAGAGGATGGTGTATTCAAACTGCCAAATGGACTTGTCCGCCTCTTTATCCCTTTAACCGATTTGTGATTTGTTTCCTTGTGCCCCACCAAAAAAATTGGCTTCCGCCGCCCCTGTCTAGTTGTCTAAAATCATCTGGTGTGAGCCATAGTTAAAGTGTATAGTGTGTTCTTGCCTCTTAAACTCTTTTCAGTCTGTATCTGACTTTTATGATTTTAGATAACCAAAAAGGTTGGGAAACTGCCTCAGCATAGGTGTGGAGCAACTGACATTTCGAGCAAAGGCCCTTTATCAAAGTGAACTGTAAGCCTTCAATTGAAATGTCAGTTTCTCTGCACCTAAGTTTCAGCAGTTTCCCCAACCATTTTGGTTATCTAAAAGCCATTCAATACTGCTAATGCAGCACTCTACTTTTTATGATTTTACACTGGATAAGATCAGTCCATTTTATTTGTCAAAGAGACATGTGTTGGACGAAAAGAGCTTATCATGGTTTCAATGAGTTTGTTATCAACTGAATATTTTTAACTATTTGATTTACCCACACAATTCCCCACACTTCCATTTTAAACTAGCATAACAATCCTGTCAAGCCAGATTTTTCCTAAGAACCATGACCAGCTGACAGCTTCAGAAAATATAAAATAAAATATATTCCTAAGAATAACATCATCTTGAAAACTCAAAATGAGTCAAGACAAAACCATTGTTGAAACTGTGATATTGTGACTCTATTTCAAAGTCATCCTCAGAGAGAAAAATTATATTTTATTTCAAAATCATCCTCAGACATTGTTCTGTTGAAGGATGACTTTGCAACAGTCAAAATATCACAATTTCAACAATACTTTCATCTTGTATTGACTCATATCTCAAGTTTTCAAAATTATATTATTCTTCAGAATATATTTTATTTTATACAGTTTTTTCCGGTTCATCACTTGTTTGCTAATTGTACCTCAAATACAACAACTAAGTGTTCTTTTCAATAAAATGAGGTCTAATGAATGTTTCATTACCTTCTCTGTTGATGTCAAACTAGATTCAGCAATATTTAAGCATAATAATTACAAAGTAGGTCAAAATATACTTCTATAATGACCCAGACCCAGTACTTCGTGTCTGTTTACTGAATTTTATATACCAGTACTGAAGAATATCATTTAGTCTAATGTGACATCTATAAGAGGTTGTCAATCGAGAGCTAATATAATCATAACATTTACTTATGCTGATTCGTTTTTTCCAGCAAATACACCCCATCACAATTTATGTCTGACATACATGATATAACAGCTTACTATTTAATCCCACTGTAGTTGTGATTTTTTCAAAAGGAATCCCTCTGTAGCCCACACTGTATTTTCTTTTAATTTGTTCTAAAAGTGTCTGCAAAAAGAAATTGACAGCAGTACAAACAAATGTCACCAATACTGGAAATACTGATTCACCCAGTCTGCAAAAGTAGGTTTTGAATAAAGTCTTATAGCACTGGTACAAGAGTCAGTTAAGTCAAAATCCATGAAACATTGGGTTAACTATTCTGGGTCTACAGATGTAAATATCCATACTTGTCAACAGAGGTCTTTATATCAACCCAAATTTTTTTTACTCCTAAAAGTTCACACAATACCCTGAGAAATATTTTGTTTAGTTTGTTCTTTTTCTCAAAACCACTGCATTTTATGGCCTGTCATGCCATGAAAAGATCCTGCCATTTTGGTACACAATCAAGCTTGTCAGTAGAATGGGTCTATTCCAGCTTAAATGTCATAAACTAATTTACAGTGGTCAGTTTGGAAATGGCCATAATTAGTTTGTACATCTAAGTAGCCATAGATCCACTCTCCTGGCAAGCTTGGTGAGGTACCAGAATGGTGCTGTTTTTTCATGGCTTTGATAGGCCATAAAATGCCTGGGTTTGAAGAAAATAAAACAAAATATTTCTCTGGGTAACATGTGAACTTTTTAGAGTAACTTTCAGGTGATACACCTTTTTATAGAATGACATTTACTTATTTCACTCAAAATCCATTTTGAGAAAACGGTAAATCTCCCTTACCCCCCCAGTAGCGCTCAACCAAATAAACCACAACAAACTACTGTACAATTTTTACGTACAGTGCTATTACACTAGACAACTCAACTTTACCATTTCTAAAACACTTCGTAAATTTACTTACCACATAAATCTAGAATAGCTATTGTATGTAATATACGCAAAGTTCCAGAAATTCTAACGTGGGAAAAAGTGGTATTCCAGTAATTCACCATCAAAAAATGTAAATAAAATGGCTAACTTCACATTACCGTCTTGCCCGAGTTATCCAATCCAACGATAAGTATATAGTACTCCTCTTTCTGGAACATATACCGCCATAGCCCAGACAGTAAAGTGTACATCTCCGACACAGCCACGAAACCAGTATTGTCAACTCATTATTTTCCCCAAAATAGTTCTGTTATCTGTTATTGGATCTGCTTCCCTTTTGCGTTCACTCGAATGACGTTGGTATTTCGCTACCAGGCCCATCGCCTCTCTCACGTGGACACGCATAATTTAAAAGTCACCCACCGTCGATCTGTCGACAAATATTACCCCAAACGTACACCTATGAACTGGTCTACATTTGGTTAATCTGTCATATTTTGATTTCATTGAGTACTGGGATAAAATATTTGTTACCCAAGAACACAGTGTGATCTTTGCGCTCAAAACCTCTAAAGTCGTGCCAAAAACGTCAATTTATGGAAGCTGAGATAAAACGAAAATGCAAATCGATGCAAATCAAAGAAAACCTTCCAAACTTATATCTTGCCTTGAATACACAAACTTTCTACAAGTCAATGCAAGCTGATGCATGCCAGGACCTTTTTTAAAATTGTAACTGTGGGGGAATAAGAACGTATCCAGTTTCGCATTGATTTTGTGACCTGGTTGGCTTTCCTCCCCCTCGTCAGCCAGTCGTGGACACAAATTTTCTGAATCAGTCACAAACAATTTGAAGTCAATCGGAATATATCCGGGGCAGCATGCCGCCGGACCCCGCTAATTAGTGTGCCTCCTCGTGTAAGACACCCACAGTCCAGAACAAAATTTGTGGGTGTCCTAACATTGAAGGTAGGAGCAGTGTTTGTAAATGTGGTATTAAACTGTTTTATTAATCAGCTCTGTATCAATGTGACCAGTTTTCCTTACGATATATAATGAGGTTTAGAATGTCAGAGCCCGGCTTAACATTCCAACTATTTCTACAATAACAGCCACCGAACAATGCCATAACGACAGCACTCGACCAGTAATGAAATCAATATGACTATTTGTCATGCTTTTCTTATTGGTGGAACGTTTGCCAAAACTTCAATTTGTTATAACACTGCTCGCTTGCTGATGTTTTACAGCAATGTTGGAACCAAGCCTTCAGCAAGTAAGACAACTGGCAATGATATAACCACGGTAGACGACAAACCGTTCGTGCGATAGAACAAGAGCTTAGTTCCAATGACAAATTTTTCCAACTTCTGTTATCAAGTTCAAAAACTAGAAAAACCAGTTATGGTTAAATTTTAATCATGACTGACCATTGACACCGACTTCTACACGGTGTTCTCCAAGACATGAGAAATATTGTAGTCCACGTCTCGGGACAAAATGACCATCGAATATGATACATTCTGATCCAGAATTTTTCTGTACACTTGGGTATGTGACGTCATACCTTCCAGCCCTTCCCTTTCCCCCAGTTTTTTACCTGAAGATACCAACATTCGTAAGAACGTATTGTCTTTTGAAGTGTCTTTGATATCGCTGAGTAGCAGCCGATTCTATTTTTTAATTTCATTGTTGCACTGTATCAAAAATCGTCCTCTCGCTCCAGGCTTCACACTTGTGAATAACTGTACAATGGTAGGGGAGGGGCATATAAATCATTCCCAGTCCGGCGTCGGCGGTGAGTGTTAGCAGCAGAGATCATTTCTGGTGGGCTAGAAGGGCGAGAGTGGACGCCATCGATCCAGAACGTTGAGGGACATTCTTCTCTTTTGCGTTAAGCTTCGAACCTTCTGCAGAGTGTCGTCGGGTGTCATCGTCATTTTTGGAAGGTTTTCTAGCAAGAGAAAAGGTAATACGAAATGCTGAACACAAATTTGGTTCATGTGGGAGCTTGGTATGTATCAGACGACTAACGAACGTTCGTCAAACTCGTTATCTCAGAAAAACAATTTCTGAGCCCCAGACGGGAATCGAACCCGCAACCTTCTGATGACCGGTGAGACGCTCTAAAGATTGAGCTACCACGACTCAGATGGTGAGCTAAGGTGCAGGTTCTTCATATGTACTTGCTTAAGCGGAAGTCACGATATGATAATGATGGAAATACTAAATGCTGAACATTCCCGTCAAGGGCTCCGAAATCCCGGGTTCGATTCCCGTGTAGGGCTCAGAAATCGTCAGATCAGCGTTCAGCATTTAGTATTTCCATCATTATTATCATATCGTGGCTTCCGCTAAGGCAGTACATACGTAACTCAATGGTTACAGTGTCTCACCGGTCACCATCAGGTTGCGGGTTCGATTCCCGTCTAGGGTTCAAAAATCGTTTTTCTGAGGTAAAGAGCTTGACGAACGTTCGTTGGTCGTCCAAAAAAGATAGTCTTAGTAAAAGGATAAAATTTCTATTTAATCTACCAATTATCTACCAATTTTATCAATAACAGTATTCCGCGCTCCAGACAAAACAGGATAATTGACTGCAATCAGTCCCTCGATAATCAGAAAACAAAGTAATGGTGAACACGTTGGCGTCACTTACAAAAGAAGTTAACTAAATTCTTTATTAATCCTTTAAACTACTTATTAACTTTACTCTGGTTAACGGCAGACGATTTTACTCGTCGAGGGAAGACCTCCTGAAAACCTGCGACTAAAGGAGACTGGTAACTAAGTAGAATGATATACGCAACTGGTCCCGGTTGGGTCTCACAACTGTATCATTCTGACACTCCAAAAATTTCCTTCACTATATATTAATATCATTTCATGTCATTGAGTGTCAATGCCAAATATTCCTTAAATATACAATTCAACAAATACTGTGGCCGGTTGTATAAGAAGGTGATTAACTTTAACTATGATTAGTACTTAGTTTTAGTCAATCAGGATTAAAGGATAAGAATTTAACTACGTTAAAATCACCTGATAGCTGACTGAAACATGATTAAGAGTTTTATACAACCGGGTCCTTCTATTCTACAGTTGGACTCGCTTTGAACCGAACTTACAACTGCTTTGAAGACCGAAATGGAGACCGCACTTATGACATCCTGTAAACAGAAACTGTAGGGAACCAACCAGCTTATAGGGTTAAAATCCCACCAACATGGCAACCATGATGTAAAGTGCAAAGTATCAATAGGTCCTGGGATGTTTTCCTGCTACTTCTCCTAAAACATGTTTGTCAGTTTTGCCTATTAATTTTGTGTACTCGTTGACACTGAAGGTGACTGCCGCTGAGGCCGGCGAAATGTCCGTCACCAACAAAAGTATTTCTCATGACTACAACAACCTGGACCACCAAAAATAGACATATCTTGATAATCCCAGGTTCAAACCATTTACATCACTACTATTGGGTTACTTGAAGTGGAGACGGCGAGGCAACGTCGGCGTAATTTCATGACTTGATGAGGAGGGGGTATTATCTAAAGGGTATTCATTACACGCTTTCAGACACAATAGGGCAGAAGGTGCCAAGATTGCAAACAAAAGCGTTTACACGGGGGGCGGCTGAAGGGATGGGCCCCGTGTGAGTTTTCATCCAGCTCTTGCGGTCTGTTAAATCAGATCAGTGATCCGATTTCACGTCGGATAATCCTGTTATAAACACCGTAAATAAAAAAATACGACCTCAGAAAGCCAAACGTTAAAGGGTCCATTAAGTGAAAAAATAACGTTGGAAGAAATAACCTTGTTTCAAAAAACGTTTTAAATGAGAAAGATCTGTCTATACAGCGTTCTCGTGGCTCACTTCGTTCTTGAGATACTAAGATTTGTTTTATTTGTAAATAACCTCCTGCATACGTAATATTGTATGAGCTACTTGAAAATGACGTACATCTTTGAGATTATACTATTAAATCATTCGAGATTTTTTCTTTAGTTTTACGGGGAAAAATACACCCACATACACAGTTACAAGTGACTTTGTTGGTCAACCTGAACAATATTCGAATTAAGTCATTATGCAAAGTAACGTACATGTATGCAGGGTGCTACAAATGAAATAAATGTTGGTATCTCAAAAACAAAATGAGGTATGGAGGAGTAGTTAAGGTCAATCTTTACAACTGGAAATATCCTTTCAAGCAATGGCGTTTCTTTCTAGAGATATTAAGATTTATTTGATACGTAAATAACTCCTTGCATACGTCACGCTGCATAATGAACTACTAAAAAATCACGCGTCTTCGAAACTATTCTATGAAATAACCAGAAACTTCGTCTGTTTTCTGTTCCGAAGTGAGTACACCCAACTTCACAGTTTCATATAACATGGTTCAATAACTTCAACAATATTGCTGATTTCATAACAACTCATTATGCAATGTGACGTATGTAAGGTGTTATTTACATATCAAACAAATCTTAATATCTCAAGAACGAAATGAGATATGGAAAAAGTGCTAAAGACGTTCCTTTGTTATTTCGAGAATTCTTTCAGGTACGACACACTTAATTTTCATGTCGTAGACACTTTAAGGAAAGGTACTAAAAACAATTTCTGAAAGTCCATTTGATTACTTACTTGGGCGATTGTCTGTGTTTTGGAACAATTTTTTTGGAGAGGAAAGAGACCCACTGCTTCTGGTCTTCCGGTGTTGGAGCCAAAACCAGCAATTCTTTGGCAGTCAACATATCAGGGGTCACTAGTAAACAAATTTCAAGTGGAAGTCAAATCTTTTTAAGCTCATTAAAATTTATAAGCTGTCGTCCTGTCTTTTGGTCTTGCCAGCTATCAAACTATTAACTTGAAGTGCCTATGAAACGAGAATTAACTTTGTCTCATCTGGAAGAACTGTTAAAATTATAACACAACATCTTCTACACTTTTTACATATCTCACGTTGTTCTTGAGATATTAAGATATGTTTGTCATGTAAATTGCACTTTGTATACGTCATGGTGTATAATGAGTTGTTGTAAAATTAGCTATATTGTTAAAGTTATTGAACTATGTCACATGAAACTGTGAATGTGGATGTACTTGCCTCGTAACACTAAACAGACAAAGTTTCTAGTGATTTAATAGAATAATTTCAAAGATATTCATGATTTTTTTTATCACTCATTATACACTATGACGTATGCCAAGTGTAATTTACATATCAAATAAATCTTAATGTCTCAAGAACGAAGTGAGAAATGCAAAAAGTGTAAAAGATGTTGCGTTGTAATTTCAAGAGTTCTTTCATATAAGAAAAACTTAATTTTCATTTCATACGCACTTTAACATACGGGCCTTAACAGAGTCCCACACGGCTAAGACAAATGCGTGGGTGCTTAATCAGGTTTTACAAATTCTACGACAGAAAACAAAAACAACGCGAACCTTGACACGCAGAAACGCACGCCTCTTCGCGATCGATGTGATCTTTGTGACATTTAATACGACATCCTAAAAAAATAAGGACAAGGGATGATAATTTGAATAGATTGATACCTTTGCATTATAAGTAAGGAAAGAGCACTGTAAAAACACAAAGATACGTTTGCAATATTAATGACAAAAGTAGGAAATAAGAGCCAACATGAAGCCCCGTACATATTGTGATGTGTCATAAAACTCACTCGCTTGTACCTCCCTCATTCATTTCATGATGTATCACAACTCCTGAATGAAAATCGTAGGCACAGATTCACCATGAAGTAACCTCTATTTCTCATAAACGCAAACCATACAGATAGCTCGGTGGAACCAATTTCTGCAGACCCTCTGCGTCGTCTGGTGGGTTAAGCTTAGAACATGTACGTCTATTAAAAACTTAGTGACGGGGGGGAGGTCTTTACTACAAAATTAAACGACTCGGTCTTTCACAGACCCCGAAGCATCGAGGTCTGTGTGGAAGACCAAGGGCAGTATAATTTTCTAGTAAGGACCGACCAGCGAGGTCATTAAGGTTTTTATTATATGGCTTGCTTCGTGAGCGGTCTGTTAACGTCTTTTTCGGAAACATATTAAAAGCTTGAATTTTAAATATTCAAGCAAACGGCCTTCGTCTAAAGAGTGGATATCGCCGAGGTCGTATCTTAAATCGTCTCCGAAATTCATTTTAGCTTGAAAAGAGTATCTTTTTGCTTACATTTCCTTCATTTTTAAAGCTATTTTGTTTTAGATAACATTTGTCTCTTCCCGATAAAGACCACTCAGGAGCCAATCATTGCAGAAAAAAGCGTACCAGACCTCTCGTGTAGCAAGTCATATAATAATTTCCCGAACAATAAATGTAGAACTTACTTCTGCATTCCAAGGCATCAGGAGGTTTAAACATGTGCCACAGCGGTTTCGGACATGTGTCACATGTCGTAGGCATGTGGTAATGCACTATGAGAAATTCGTGTTTCATGTATACAATAAGATTGCCACGTTCCTGAAGAAATATAAAGGTTAAAGTTCAGATCAGTGGTAAATTTTATCTTATCCAAAGGGTCACGAACAGAAGGGCGTATTCAAAGACCACAAGGCACTCGATAAATGAAACGGAGTCTATATTGAGAGAAAGTAAACTTTCGATTGTCAAAATTATACATTTTAAAACAACCGATTGCAAATCTGACCGTGTGAAGGGTAAGTGCGGAGAAGCAGTTATGAGTAGCAGTGTTTAGGTACAGCGGGAAAAGGCAGCGCGGACAGGCAGTGGAAGGAGGTAGGGGTGTACATTATGGCGGTGTAAAAGGGAAGCCTGGACACATAGTGAGGAGGAAAGATAGAAAGGAAAGAATGCGAGTTTACCTCGGTATTTTCCTGCGTTTCATTATCATCTCTTCGTTTACTTTCTGCCTCACTACCGTAAAGAATCTATAGAAATTGATTTTAAAGGGTATCAGCAACAAAAAACCGAGTTCCAGGTATTTTTCTTTCCAACTACCTAACTAGGTTACGAATGTATTCCAAGTAGTTAAAATCTTAAACATAACAACATCTCTAATTTTAGCAAACAAAATCAGTTATCTGCCATCTTGCTTTAATACTTTGCCTAATTAACTTGAAAAACTGGTGGCGTCACAAGTTGGGTGAACGTAACGTAACTTCTGTTCTGGTAAATAAATTTCAGCAGAATGGCTCGTGATATGTTATCAACCAAAACAAAAGAGCTATACTTTTTTCCACGAGATTTCGACTTACATCCGTAGAAAACTGACTTACAAAAACCGTTGCTTTACACAGTTTGTGATGTCATGAATACCAGCAATTCATCCAAGATGGCGGACGTCAAAATCGGTTTACTAACCTTTTAAGAGCAACTGCAGGGGTTTTACTCAATCTGTAGACCAAAGTGACAAGCTACGTTGTATTTTAAGCTCTAAAACTTACGTTTCGCAACTTTTGAGTTTTACTGCCCATTTCCATTTAACGAGAGCAATTCAAATGACAATCTACACATTTTTAGGTTCTGCGAAAAAAAGAGCCCTCGCAACAAACTTACTTGAAATATCCTCGGGATCTCATTTTTGTCCGCTCGAATGACATCTCCTTGGGATACGGGTCTCGCATGGAAAAGTTTACTACAGATAAAAATCAAGCATTGACATAATATTAATAAGTAATTCTTCTATCAAATTGAATTCCTCTTTCAGGGATAACTTGGCTGTTCTTCTTCGAGGTTCGGTAAGGGTCACCTTTCTTGGGTACAATGTTATTGCAGAGGAAAACGGAGTACCGGGAAAAAATGTTCAGTGCTTGGCAGAGTCCAAATGGACAACACTCTTCGAAGTGAAATTGAACCCTTGGCGAGAGACACGTGTACTACCACTGTGCCACCAATACCCAAACTGATTCCCTTCCCCTGTCCCAATTACGAAAGGTATTCGTGTTAGTCGTCGTCGCAATTGGAAAACATTCTCGAAGAAACACCAATGGAAAGTACTCTATTAAAACTCAAGGACGACTGACGAGAAAGGCTTTAACGAACTTCTGCCCTGATCAAAATATGGCTATGATGAAAAAAAAAAAGAAAAAAAGAAGCCGTATTGCTATTGATCCAAACTAACCAAAGTGTAATTCTAACTGTATAGCTGGACTGGACTTTAAATTTAAGCAGTAGTCCAAGACACCCACAGGCTTACAAAATTGCATGCATTCCACAAGTGATCTTCGCTTTGCGACCAAACTGGAGGCTTGTTTTTCATCATGAATAACACACAATGTTTAGAATTGATCAAAACTGATAGGTAATGTACCTTATGTCTAGGATCCTGGCGGGAGTAGCATTGCTTTTATCAGCCTCGCTATTATAAAAGAATATTTTTCGACTACTAATGACGACAAACTGAAATAAAACAAAACAATTTAAAAATACTGGTGAGTTGTGAGCAGTGATACAACACAATTGGGTTTTCCTGCGAAGTCCCAAGTTAACTACAGGAATACGATATAGAAGCAGAGTGCTGCGTAGGAAGTTTTCAACGATTTGTAGAAAACCGAAAGGTTTGGAAAACAGCTGGGAACTTAGGTAAAGAAACACTGATGTTTTGAGCAAAAGCCTGTCCTTGGAATGAAACGTTTTGCTTCGACGAAGGGCCTTCACTCGAATCGTCAGTGTTTCTACTCCAAAGTTCCAGCTGTTTCCCAACGCTTCTGGTTTTCTTAACTCCTTCCTGTCCGTATAAGTCCTCAGTGACTTGTGGAGGACTTTAGTATTCAACTCTAACGCCAGACGATTTTACTCGTCCAAGGGAAAGTCCTCGGAGAGGAAAGAGTTAACAACACGAAAACTTATCAGTGATTCGATCTATTTGGTATTTCTATAAATTACGTGATGTGCAACGAATGCTGTTGGAGTGTTTAGTGACTGTAAATGTTAAGGAAATTCAACACCTAATACATATAAAAAATACAGCAAAAACATACTTGCTTCTTCCATCCGTACTTTCGTATATTCTGTCTGTTCGGAACGGCCAGCCAACCTTCTTTGGTAGATGCCGCTGCAATAATGACATAGGTGTTAAAATAACTCTGATAGAAACCTTGTCCACTTGTGAAAAAATTGATGCAAATTCTGGCGTTTTTAGGTTTCTTTTCCCCCTGTCGAGAAGAGTTACCTGATGTTTGTTCATCGGAGACTAAGTTGTACACGCCAATGCCGGTTCCACGTTCAGAGGCTTGTTTCAACTGAACCTGCAGTTGTTCGATTAGCATATCCTTTGAATCGTTTTCCATCTGGAAAATCAAGCATAACACGTGAGGATACTTTACTGCTGTGAATAATCGTATATTTTAAAATTATTGCGGGTTTATAGTAACTGTTTAATTGATTAAATGACTGATGGATTAATCAATTCTATCGACTGACTGACTAATTGGCTGGATTGATTGGTTTATTGCCTTATTACGCTGAGGGTTAGTTTGCCGGACGAGTGGACAGACAGACAGACAAGCAGGCAGGCGGACAGGTAAACAGACAGACAAACAGACAGAGAGACAGACTAATTAAACTCCTTTTCAGGATGTGGATGCTCGCCAATAAAAAGTAATGTTTTAACTGCTGCACTAAGAACAGCTCACCTCTATTCTTTGAATTCGATCGTTTTCAGCTTGAATAGTCTAGAAACGAAAAAAGGGTGATTATCGATAAATCTAAGAGACAGAAATATTTGTTCTCTCATAAAGGGCTTGACGTCTAACGTTGCGGCAGTTTCCAAACCCTTTTGGTTACCTACAAGTTCTTCAATACAGCCGATGCAGCACTCCACTGTTATATCACATGACTGAGTTGTGCAGGCGAAGTAGCAAATACGATTTCACTTTTACTTACATTTTGTAATTCTGAGATTTGAATTTGAGTTCTGTTAACCATAGCGGTGTACTTTTGTCTTTCCTATAACGATAAACAAAAATCACACACATTAATCAATTTAACTGCAGTTGGTCCACAACAACTAAGATTAATGGGCTAGTCATTCTACCCAAGACTCAAAAAAGCCTACGCAGAAGACTGCGTCAGTTCAGTTCTTGAATGAAAAACCATCAGAAACATTTTTTTTTTTTAACGAAACAAAAATCTAAGTTTAAAATTTAAAATAAGTGAGCATTATGGTCAACCAGAAGCTCACTTATACAATTTATGACACAACACAAAGTTATGCATAAATTTAGTCTGCACGCACATTTCATGAAGTAACCTTCGCTTCCTTAGAATACAGAAGTATTGCTGACTAAGCCGATGAAATCTCTTCCATCCATCCAATTTCTTTAATCCCATTATTCACGCCACCTCAGGAATATCCATCCCCATAACAAATCCCACCTACCCTTGTTAATTCTTGCTGTAGCTTTTTACATTCTTTCTCTTTTTTCCTAAGGACGCTCGAATTTACTCTATTACTTTCACGTCTTGATATGTCTTTTCTATTCATGATTTCCGCCAGTTTATTGATGGCTTCAATCTTTAAGACCTTTTCCAATTCTAGTTCTTTGCGGAACTTTTCGGATATATTTTCTTTTCCTTTCTCATCGTTCTTCGCTTTTTGGAATTCTGAAAAACGGAAGACACAGACAGTTCTTTAAAGCTGAGGTTATATTATCATAGTGAATTCCATCTTCATTCCACTGACATGCCAAAAATCCATTACGCGTTTCCCTTCACGTTTGAACCACGTGATCAAACATGAGTTATCTCTAACCTTCACTTCACTGATTTAGTTATGTTCGGTCAAATGCCACCATTACCCCCTCACCTTCCGATATTTTTTGGATTTGTTTATTAAGATCGTCCTTCTCTGAAATGGTGTCCTCAACCTTCCTCTCGAACCCTTGAATGGTTTCTTCCAGCTACGAATGACATAAACAAAAAAAGCTATTTATTTACTTGTAATCTGGGGAACTTGCAATGCTTAATCACTTGTCACAAGTATCTTTGAAGTAACAGTACTTATTAACTTATTAAACGTGACGATCAGACAAACTCATTATCTCAGAAAAACGATTTCTGAGCCCTAGACGGGAATCGAACCCGCAACCTTCTGATGACCG
>JBAHVQ010000337.1:568594-579736 GCA_036872915.1 Nanipora kamurai | reverse complement strand
GATTTCTGAGCCCTAGACGGGAATCGAACCCGCAACCTTCTGATGACCGGTGAGACGCTCTAACCATTGAGTTACCAAGACTCATATGGTGAGCTATGGGACAGGTTCGTCATATGTGCTGCCTAAGTGGAAGCCACGATATAATAATGATCGAAATGCTGAATGCTGAACACAAATTTGGTTCATGTGGGAGCTTGGTATATATCAATAAAATCTTTGAACGCAATAACTTTACAACTGTAGGAAACCTAAAGGGTTCGGAAACTGCCGGAACTAAGATCTAGAATTTTGATCTACATTTTCTAGATCTACTCACCTCTAGTTTTTCTACATCTACGTTCCGGCAGTTTCCCAACCCTTTTGGTTTTGTACAAGTCAATCAAAATTGCCTTCGTAGCACCCTACTTTAATACCTCCACAACCGCATTGTTTAAATGAATAACTCATCTATCTTTTGGCTTCAGAGAGCGTTCGTTTACTTCTTATCGATCGTTCAGTCAATTTTATGGCTTGGGAAAAAGTTGTCTAAAGTTGTCTACCCTTAAAACCTCTGAATTTTTAAGAAACATTTTGCATGAAATATCACCAGGATATTCACGTTCTAAGATTTTTGTCTCACATTTTCAGTGCTCAATAGCTAAGTGACAGGCTTTTTGAGTTTAAGTCATAGTATCCCTTGAGTATTTGGATTATCAGCTCATCATAATAACAGTACCAATACAACGTATCTTGTAAATGTGATATCTTGGAATAGATTTTACATTTTTAGTAGGCATATTTTCAAGCTGTTTTACTGGGAAAACTTTTTCGGGTTAAAAAAAGCTAGAGCAAGAGAACATAATTAACCCTGAGAGCTTTATAATCATTACCTGAGTAATCCTGGCCAATTTTTCAGACATCTCTGTTTTATGTCTTGCCAGGGAATCCTTTAACTCGAGTTCTAACATTGTTTTTTCTTTTTCCAAATCAGAATACTAAATTAAAAACAGTAATTAGATGAAGTGAGGACAGAGAAAGTGCCAAACGGATACGCTACATCAACAGTGGAATAGCACTTACTCCATCTTCAGCTATCTGCCTTGCAAGTTGTTCTGATTCTGCTTTAGTAGTGGTAAACTCCAACTGCGCTGCAAGCGACTCCCTGGTAAAAAAACAAATTCATTAGTTAAAGGGCATATGACTTGAAAAAGTCAGTTCGGAAGAAACCATCTTTGATGAAAGAACTTTTGAAATTATGAAGATGGGCCTTTACAGCTCTCACTTATCTCACTTCGTTCTGGAGATATTACGATTCGTGTAATATGTTAATGACTCAACTTTCTACGTCCCACTGCATAATGACTTGCTGGAAAATCATGTATACCTTTGAAGTTATCATTAGAAATCGTTCGCAACTGTTGGTGAGCACACATGGATCCCGTGGCACGAATCAAGGAAAGTTTCAAGAGACTTAATTTAATAGTGTCAAAGATATGTGTTTTCCCAGTAAGTCATTATGCACTGTGACGAAAAAAGTTGAGTCATTTCCATATTAAATAAATCTTAATAGATCAAGAACGAAGTGAGATAAGGGAAAGCTGTATAGGCCAACCTTCATAACTTCAAAAGTTATCAGTTTCATCTGAGGTAGTTTCTTGTGAACTCATTTTTTCAACTGATATACCCTTTAAAACAACTCAAAACACAATATAGAATACAAAAAAACCGGCAATATTGACTGGTCCTGCAAGCAGATACATAGGAAAAAGAAGGGAGAAAACATGTGAATCTCGTTCCCTCAGAAAAGCGATTTCTGAATGGCAGACTAGAACCGAACCCTCAACTGTATCATTAGCTCAACATCCTAGTCTCAATAGCTCAATGGTTAGGGCGTCTCACCGGTCATCAGAATGTAGTGGGTTCGATTCCTGTCTGGGTTAACACCTGACCGAGACTTGTTCCGTGAAATGCCATTTGGGCGAAATCGAATCCTTGACAGACAGACAGATAGCCAAACAGGCGGCTTGACACAAACGTACAAACTGATAAAAGAAGAAATATCAGAAGATGAACGAAATAAAGATACATGGCACTATACCTGTCCTCCTGTAAATTTCTTAACTCCTGTTGCAGTTCTTCGATCTTCTGGATTTTCTCTTCAATCTCCTCCTTTAGTTCTTTCACTTGGCTTTTATACAACGTCTGAAATTGAACACCTTGATTAAGTTTTGTTATCTTATCCTGGCTTTTTTAAGATATTTCGCATGCTTAGCTAAACTAAGATACCTTGAAACAAAGCAAAAAAACAAAAAAGAACAAAAAACAAAAACCAGTTTCGGCCCATAATTGTGGGTATCAGACATAATTCCCTCTTCATCTCCCAGATATTCAGGCCGGTTTAATCTTCCGTGAGTACTATCCGTTGTATGACCACCCAATGGACCATATTGACAATACTAAGTTTCCTGTGCAATGTGGGTAGTTCCAGTCTCCACAGGGGACCAATTTGAGTTACTCAGCCAAAATTAGAATTTCAAATTAAGTGCCAAACTAGCCGTTTGCCCCCTGCGATGTCTGGAACTACCCATGATGCACAGAAAACTCAGCAACGTGAAAAAGATCTACAAAAAGTGCTAAGCAGGTGGTGGCGACAAAATGGCATTTTGTCGCCCTATTTCCTGATCGTTTCTACATACGAGCAAACTCAATCTACAGAGCGTAGAGAGCGTAGGTGTTTGCAAGTTTGGACATAAACAACGAAAGGCTCGTTCTTCAAGCTTTACAAAAACTCAGAAAAGTTGTGAGTTCCCCAACGGGAAACGAACCCGCGTCTCCCGATCTTTCGAACCCGCGTCTCCCGATATCGGAAGACGCGGGTTCGATTGCCGTTGGGGAACTCACAACTTTTCTGAGTTTTCATAAAGCTTGAAGAACGAGCCTTTCGTCGTTGATCTTTTCTAGTTGAAAACTCGCTTATCCATGATTATTTTGTCAACGCAATTACTTATGACAAATAAACTAGCAACAAATATATTCTTCTTGTCAATCCTCTTTATAACCCTTCCATCTCTTTAGTGAATCTTTATTGTAACGGCTGAGGTTCTTAGTCCACACGTCACATATCCATGACTTACAGAGAAGTATTGCTCCGCTTCCAGCTGATCCTGTAACTCTTTCATTTGTAAATCGTCCATGGCACTTGAACTAAACAAAACGTCGTCAACGTTCACAATTTAAACTGTATTTGATAACTCGTCATCGAAACACGCAGAAAAAAGAACACAGCAAAACTAAAACTTCTTTTTCTCTCCAAAAGCGGTATAAACCACACAGTAGCCCACCAAGGAAATGTACAGGATCTATAACGGTCTCTTAATTTCTTTTCGGAAAAGTGGTCTATTTATCATACATCTTCTCTTTAAATCTTACTTTTTGGATGTAAAATATTTAGGCAACATGTATAGGCACCATTAAGTTGGGTAAGGAGACCTTAAGGTCCTAAAATCCTTCCCCTGGTGTGCTGTTGTTAACTACACTTTATGCCTCAAAACAGATTCTCGGTTCACGACAAGCCAAGGGCTACAGCGGTTAATGTTATTAACATGACTAGTAAAAAAACTTGTCCTGAAATCCTACCGAAAGACATTCAGCAAGACAGTCTTGCGCTAGATGCAACTTACCTCTTCAACTTTGCATATGAGTCTTCCAGATTTTTCTTTTCTTCTCGTAAATCTTCAATATCCTAAAAATTAAATCACCAATTTGAGAAGAAAAGAAAGCACACAAAAGGAATCTAGTTTTCACGTCCGCTTCCTTTTCAGGCAATGTAATTGACCACTACAGAAACCCCGGAAAGACTGGATTCTACGCGATCTGTGATTGGTTCTTGTAAACTGTCAGCCAATCACAACTCCGGTAGGTTACCTAGAGTCCAGTAGTTTTCAGGGTATCTGTAGTGGTCAATTGTGTTTTCGCCAATTTGTCACCATCCAGTACTGCAACCCTTCAAGAAGCGCCCAGATTTTTTTTGTAAAAATTGCGAGCAGATCTCAGACCGTTGGAAAGTTCACCCACTGACTTGTTCTTTAATCCTTCATAAAAATAAACACTATATATTTTGTAGTGTGTTGCATTTTTGCACCAAGTCTACTGCCTTAAGAGCTCAAGCGGATTTTAAAAATTATTTTCATGTTACCTTGCTCAGTTGTTTTTCCTTGGTGTTCAATGTCGCCACTTTGTCCATCAGCTGTTTCTTTTCCTCTTGAAGTTCAGTTCTTTTCAGAACCTCCGTGTCGTGTTGAGCTTCCAGCGTTTTTACCTGTTGGTTTGCAGATGAGAAGACAAAAGCAGATAAATCACCTGGCAACGCTTCGGTAACACGAACGACTGTCGGTATGACAGGGACAGAAACACTGACGACAAATACATACATCGAACTCAAGTATTCCCCATAAATACTCATTTGCATTTTTTTTTAAAATCTGCTTAGGCTTCTTTTTTATATTATAAATACCCGGGGTTTTAACAACTCCGTTCCTCCTTTTACATTTATACAAGAATAACCACTTGACACCAACATTAAAAACGGCAAAACAGAACTATAGTGATAATGGAAACAATAAGAAAAGAAACAATGATAGCATAAGGAAACGACAAGGAGTAATAACGACTGACACGACCATCACGATGATAGAGGTACCACCCGTTACCTTGGCTAAAGTGGCTTCGTGGTCGTGCTCCAAACGCTCCAGTTTCTGTCGAGCATCTTTCAGATCTACCCTCAGTACTTGTATCTCGCGTTGAGACTGAGCGAATTTAGCATCTAGCTTCAATTTCACCTCGCGCTCTTGTTGGAGCGTTTGATCTAAATAGACGTGACCAAGCAATATGTTTAAAATACAGTCACCATATTGTACAGGCAAATCAACCACATTAAGCCAAACCCCTCATCACGGTAACCATTGATTAATAAAACGGAAATCGCACTCTATCAATAAATATTTTGCGTCCAGCTCAAATCACGGATATCCTTAAGGTATTGCCCACCGCGAGCGGCTGGCACTCAAGTCAAACCGGACCCTTCCGCCCGGCACTAGAAGAGAGTAAAATGATAACGGAGAACGTCAAAGGTTTTAAAAGGAGCGGCAAAAAATCATTAACCTTCGCTGGAATCAATACTCACAAGCTTTATCCTGTTCATGTCTTTCTTGTTCTTTCTTCTCATCCAAAGTCATCGATAAGCGTTTCTTTTCAGCCTGGAAGCTGCTGATTTGGGCCTGAAATAGAATGTTCCAGTTTTCTAATTTGCAGGTAAATACTACAGTTTAAACTCAGAAACCTTTCTACTGTATGACCAGGGTTACCGCTTCCCTCCCAAGGACATACTTCACAACTTTACTCTGACTAATGCCAGACGATTTTACTCGTCAATGGAAAAGCCCTGGTAGGGATATGGTCAACTGTATGTCAAATTGAGTTGCATCTTTTCTGCCTCTATGACGCTTTCCCAAAGGACTTGATTCCACACGTCCCCCATGTCTTTAATTCAAAATGTCGGATCAGGTAATCATCCAGAACGCCGATACAACCACTCAAGCATGAACAAACCGTAGGCCTTACCTACACAATACGGTTAGCACATGAGATGTCACCCTGATGGATGCAATTAAATCTTAACAGCACAATTCCTGCTTACCATTCGCTCACAAATCTTGCACTACGTCCTTAAGACTCCGGTGGCTCAATCGCATGCATCAGGATGAACAACCTAATATTCCGTGACTTAATCAACATTCTGTTCCAGGTGATCCAAGTATAGCCAAAAAGGCCTGGAACTAGCAGTAAAATAGAAATCCAGTTTCATATCTTTAACCAATTGCAACGTTGTGTGTCTTTGGTGAAATTGTTTGAAACTTGTCAGTACTCAGTAAAGGCAAAGGTATTTTCATTACGAATTTAAGGGCAGAATCTCATAAAATTCATGAGATACTAACAAATTCAAAATGGAAAACGGATTTCTATTTGACAACTAGTCCCAGACCACTTTTGTGTTTCCAGATCAACTGGTGGTTAAGAGGTCACCAAATTCCACGTTTGGTGACCGAAGGTTCGATCCTCACCTTATACTCTGCTATAGCTTTGTCAAACTTCTGAGTGTCGGCTTTCTTGTCGTATTCGATGTTTGCCTTTGCCTGAAAAACAAGAAGATATTTGGAACAGTGAATAATTTCCATGAAATGCTATTTAAAACCAAGGTTATGGTTCTGCACACTGTATTTATATTCTGTTTAATACTTTCCTCGGCTGTGTTACAATATAATTTAATTGCTACTAATACTAGGTTACACCATGTTTCATTTCATCCTCCTGAGCTTCCCGCCATAGGGCCTGGGTCCACTTCAAGCAGACAGTTGACCGTACTAACCGAAAACGTCATGTAAAAAGATCCCAGCAACCTTAGGTCAATCAATCTACACATAAATGTGTCAACTAAATAAGAAAAATAATAATCATGGGCTAGACGTACTTTTTCTAGGGCGACAATGTCTTGTTCCAGCTTCTTCTGGGTCATTGTTGCTTCAGCTAACTTGTTTCTTAAGGTCTCGTTCTCTCGTTTCATCTCCATACGTTGTGCTACAAACGTAAGACGTAAGTGGTATTACAACGTTAACGGAAGGAATTTTTCCTATTGAAAATCAAAAGTTGGCAAACTGGCGGAACTTAGATCCAGAAAAACTGACATTCAAGCGAAGGCTCTTCGTCGGAGTGAAGTGTAAAATGACAAAACCAGGTGATGCTTTTACAGAAAGAAAAAAACTCATGTATTTGGGTTTTCTAATTTTATGTATTTTTTCCATAGTCGGGCGATTTGAGCTCTTGTGACTTCGCCATGCCTTGTGGGTACCAAAAGCCATCTCTACGGTCCGCTTGAAACATCAAACTTCTCATGATATTGGTAACTGACCGAACGTGGTGTTTAGCTGTATTGACCACTTCTACATCTCCCATAATACTGTTCTTTTAGGGTTTTTTGCATAAAAACAAAGGATTTCCAGTTCATCGGAGCATCCATTGTTTTTATGCAAAGACACCCCCAAAACGAACTGTATTATTGGAGATATGAAAGTTGTCAATATGTGCATTGTCGACGCTAGACACAAGTAGATAAGCTTGCCCTTATGTACACATTTTCAGAGAGAGCATTATACTTTTTTACCTTCAAGTTCGGTTTTTTGGGAATTCGACTGTCTCTTCAAACTTAATTCACTTTCTAGTGATGCTTGAACGCGAATTAATTCTTTTTCCAACGTTACCTAATGAGCAATAACAAGATGGAATGGGAACGATTATAAGTTGAACTCACACGCAATTAACTCACGAGCCAACTCACAGATACAAAGCGGAGTACAAATAAAATTTACGGGCTAGTTAGGCAACAGCGTATTCCGAAACGTCTTTCACATCGGCTGAATCAGTGACCTTGCAGTCGGCTGATGGTGAAGTGTTAGAACAGGAAGAGAAAAAATTAACAGGATAGCAGGAAGAGAGAAAATTGTCACTCCTGCGAAAGGAAACCATAGACATGACTGGGTTGAATGTGAATTTTATTGGATTCCGAGTCAAATAATCGCGAGACAAGCTGCGTGGACGACGTTACACTGTGTTATTAACAAAAAACTGCGTTGCGATTGAAGTTCTACTTCTTGTAAAATCTTTAGATTTTGGGGACGGTTTTAACCCACGTTTCTCGCGGACTCTGCAACTTGTTTTCCCGTTCGTTTTTCTTTCGATCCAGGCTGACTTTAAGGAAAGGAAAGGTATGGCTCACAGTCTGCGAATGCCAGGGCTTTGGTATTCAGGGCCCAGTTGTTCAAAGGACGATTACTGCTAATCCTTGGTTATAATTTAATCGGTTCTTTTGTTTGACGTGTTCTGCTTGATGAGTTTCGTTAAGACTTTCTACGATAAAAGCTTTCTACATTTACATGATATAGAAAAAGCAAAACATTAAATATACTGTCCTACGTTAGCAGTATTTCATCTACAAAGTTTTCACTAATCCTGGATTAAGATAATTCCCTTTTGAACAACCTGGCCTTGCTTTTAAGCGCCTTCAAACATTTTTTTAAGCACTTTCGAGTACTTAAATTTACTGTTTCGAGATTTAAAAGAGTGTCGAGGTTAGGATAAGGTTCGGAATTGTGTGAAGTCTGATCAATAGTGACTCTTGATACAGTGTATCACTTACCTTCGCTTCCGACGTCATTCTGTATTTGTCTTGTAATTCTTTAAAAGAATGTTCGACCATTGTGTACGACTAAAACATTAAAAAAACCATGGTGAATCACGACATCACATCAAAATCCTACAGAGAGTCGCACTGTGTATCCAGTTCCAAGGTTGATTTCGTCTCTCTGAATACAGTACATAGTGAATATCCTCGGCAACATACCTTGGTTAAATCTCCATAATTCTTTTTAAGTTTTGATCCAGCGTCTGTCTCGATTTGTAACTTTTCACGTAACTCGACAATCTTTAATTTGGAAAAAAAAAAACGGCAGTTTTTTTTTTAAATGTTTACCTCAAACATTAGACCGATCGCAAAATTAGAGGGACTTGATTCGCAATCATACGAGATTTCATTTCTTATTGCACTTGAGAAAATTACGGTACAAGATTAGATGAACCTTTTCAACAACAGAACACTGCTGGTCTAAAGAATCCTGTTCCACGCACACAAACATGAACACTGGCGGTGGAATACGTTTGACATTATGGGAGGCCTAACTCTCACAAAAAAAGTACCGCGAGTGGGGTGCATTCCGCCGACATCCCCTCCAAATTTTCAGACTGTTAAAGAAAGTAATATGTAAAGAAAGATTCTCGCACTCTGCTTATATTCCTAACTATATGAAATGGAACGAAACGTAAAGCAAGATTTTCAGAATATAGTTGAGTACATTCTGTTACCGATTTGCTACACTGATTTGTTTTTCTACTGTTGAACCTACCGTTTTCTCGAGCTGAATTGACTTTGATTGAACAGTCTGAAGTGTAGAGGCTATCTCTGCCTTCGCTCCGAGGTCAGTGTCCAGACGACTTTGAAGATCTTGGACTTTGTTGTCTGCCTATCGTTAGTAATATCACAGAAAAATAACTTCAGGTACAGAATATATCACTTTTGCAACGGTAAATACGAAAAGCAGAGAACAGTTGTTCCAATTCAGGTTTGCTTGGAAAAAGATCGTGCAATTAAACGTCCCTTTTACTAATCAAATTAAATAGCTGTACCTTTTTCCTCGCTTCAGACTCAAATTCGCATCTTCTTTGTGCCTGTAATATACGTTGTCAGATGTTAGTGCAAGACTATCAGTGAGTGTGACGTGGCTATAAATGAGAATATAAAAACTTCTCAACACATTATTGTAAGTAACGTATTATTAGTAACATATCCCTAAAAGCCGAGGGAGGGTTTGTGAAAGTCCCAAAGATCGTATACCCGCGAGACATTTACGAAGCGTCCCGAAGCTTGAGGGGATATTTAATCCCTAATTTCCCGTCATATCATGGTGTTAGTTTGAGATACCACACCACATATAATCTGCATTGAATAAAATTCTTCTCTTATTTGATATTCACTCATTCATTCTAATGAGGGAATCGTGTTCGTTCATGCAGGTTGATGAAGGAAAAGCTGTAAGTTTTCCCTCATTAGTCGGAATTTAGGGATTAAATTCCCTTTGAGAACAACAGAATTTGAGATGATCAAGATATTACTACTACACAAAATATGTAGAATAAGGCTGGGTTTTTACACGGCGATTAATCGGGTCGACTTCTACCTAAGATGCATGTTAAAGTGAGAAGTCGTCAGCAGAATGCCCTGTGAGTTCGAATTTACTTGCTTTTTTTTAATTACCATGAACCTAGAGCAAAAATCAGCCCAATTAATCATTAATCGTAGTGTGTAAACGTACTCTAAGGGAGAGCGATCAGACAAAAGGGCAAAATTAGGTCGTAGTAAATTAAAAATTAGAACGAAATTACGTCGTAATAAATTAAAAATTAGAACAAAATTAGGTCATAATAAATTAAAAATTAGAACAAAATTAGGTCGTAATAAATTAAAAATTAGAACAAAATCACATAGTTTTCGTAAACTATCCACCAACACGATGTAAAAAAAACTTTACCAACTACCATGTATATGATAGCCAAGTCTTTCTGCACGAAACTCACCTCACGCAAGTCGTGTTTATACAATGCTGCGTTCCTTTCCATCTCGCGGTTTAATGTTTCGGCTTTCTTCCTTGCCTCGGCCTACGATAGGAACGGAAGTAACATAAACCGCTGAACGATCAACGAAGTACTTTACGATGCTCACATTAATAGCAACACTAACCTCTCCCTCCAGTTCTTTCGAAACCTTCTCCAATTTAGCTGCGATTAACCTACGGTAACAAACGTTCATTTTATTCGCACACAAATACAAGAGACAAGAACGGAGAGCAAAATTTGCTAAAATTTACTTTAAGAAATCCGAGACTGCACAATTTCAACTTGGTTGTACAACACTCGCTTATTCGAAAGTGTACGGTACGTTGTGATCGGCGTAAAGGTTGCGAGTTTCCATACCTATACTTGTACTTTCTCCTGACTTTAACAGCTACTACCTTCTATTTTCAAAGCACCAGCGCAATGTATTAGCTACGCACCGTATTTCAGACGACATTTTAAGATTTGTCAAGATCATAATCTCAGAAAAACGATTTCAGAGCTCAAGACGGGAATCGAACCCACGACCGTCTGATGAACGGTGACACGCCCTAACCATTGAGTTACCTTGACCCAGATGGTGAGCTACGGTGCGCTCAATGGTTAGAGCGTCTCACCGACCATCAGATCCTCGCGCGTTCGATTCCCGTCTGGTGCTCAAAAATTGTTTTTCTGAGATTAAAAGCTTGACGAACGTTCGCAAGTCTTCTGAAATACACCGAGCTCCCACATGCACAAAAAATGTGTTTACTATTCAAAATAAGCAGTACGTCCTCTAACATTCGCCAGACAAATATATTTAAATATATTTTAATTATAAGTAATAACATGGCTTGAGGGAAATTAGCGATTAAATTGCCCGCCGCCGAGGGAAGATTTGTGAAAGTC
>JBAHVQ010000337.1:557248-567343 GCA_036872915.1 Nanipora kamurai | reverse complement strand
AGATTAGTAGACAAAGAAATCCTTTGTTTTTTACTAAATTTCCCAGGGAAATTTAGTAGACAAAGCAAAATATTCCCAGTTGCATGCGTAATGAGGATAATATGGGATTTAAATTCCCTATGTGAACAATAGAAAACGAGGCGATCATGGTATCATATATTTAAATATATAATAGCGAGTATAATCAACCAGTGATAATTTAGCTCTTATGTAGAACTTACTTGTGACTTTGCTCCGCCTCCTCTCTCGCTGCCTTTTCCTTGCTCAGTTGTTGGTCCATGACTTCCACTTTTTTTCTAATATGGTCAGGCATAAAATGCTTGAAACCACCCGGGGAATTTTCTGATATCTATCAACAAACAGACGAGATAATTTTGCTCATATTAAACGAGGTCAATATAATAACAAAAGTCACCAAATTTTTGGCTGGTTAAATGGGTGATCGTAATTGCTAGCTATGCAGTAGTGAAGCACATACATTGAAGTTTCGATTTGTAACTCCCTAAACTTCCTAGTTCCCAGGAACCTGGCTGACAACTACGCTGCACTACCTAAGTTAAGGTTCTGATGCGTTCAAGGGAGTCCGTACGTTTAAAACATTTGTGGTCAGTACTTCATCGAACTTATTGCTCAAGGTCTAGGCCACTGTCGTAGAACCTAAGTTTTCCAGTTGTTGTAACTTTCGAACTGACGATAAAGCGGTTCAACCAGAAGGTTCATGGATTTGCTTATAGGCGAACTAAATGTGAGTACTTTTCGCAAAATTTCTTATTTGGCGAAAATTTAGCGAAACTGCGAAAGTCATCTTGGACGCTGCCATCGTCGTAGTTTACAGTAGCAAAGACCAACTCAAGATATTCATTAAAAAGGAATACAGAGTAGAATATCTGTGAGATGGAGACGGAGTAAAAAACACGCAACTATTGCACACCATTTTGATTAACACGCAACGACACGCAGATTTAATAAACACGCCAGACTGACACACCGCTGATCAAAACATGCAACGAATCAGCGTCATACAAACCTTCCCCTCATGGTGATTACGAGTTGCGCCACAGTCCTAAGATAAACATGGAGTCAAAACAATACACAGTTGATCAATCACCGGAACATAAAGAGCTCGACTTTCAATCGATGCCATGAGGACAAATGAAAATTTAGTCGCACATACTAACTGCCAAGTATTACATAAGGTTCAGTCTTTACCCCTCTCCCCATTCTTCTTGAGTACAATCCCTATCAATTTTATGATCGTTTGTTCTAATGTCCCCATCATTTAATCTGCATAGGAAACCTAGAAAGTTCTGAACTCCTTTCCAGGTTGTGCGTCAGATTGGATACCAGTGATAAAATCACCACCAAAAAGAATTTAGGATGAAGATACGGTACCTTCCCAATGAAAAATTGTCATAACAATTTATCTCCTATTTTTCGGGGAATATTCGACAGTATAGCAGGCAATGCAAATATTATTGCTGTAATTTCTTCACCGTGCGTCATAACGATAAAATTCACAGGCATCTCCGTTAATAGCGCGAAAAACTGATTGGCTAGAACGGAGTACTAGCTACATTCAAAATTAACACATTTTTATACAACCAGCTACAGAATGGTTAAGTGGTATGCAAGTTTACCGCTATTGCAGCTGAAGACTTTCCTGATACTGTCGACAAGAGAATAAAGATACCACTATTGTTACTCTGTGATCAAACTCGAGAGCTACTCTATGATCTCTGAGCTGTCTCACTACTAAACATTTTTAACCTACGCTATTAACGAAAATTCCCAACGAAAAGCTCTTATACTTTTAAATAATCAAAAAATGTAGCACTAATTAGTAACCATGAAACGTTTCACCGCGATGATCATTGAAACAAAGGTTTTCTGCTTCAGTCTATCGTGCATGCTTCCATTTTACTAGGGGCTACGTTCACCGAGTCTCAAATGTTACCTTCACACTCGTATCACTGGCGTAACTCCTATGGGCTCTCCCCGGTCAAAGCCGGGGGCCCCTCATAAAAAATTTTGATGTGATAAAATTCAGTTTGCACCGCGATATTTTTAGAATCCTTGTGTACTGAATCACGAAGAATTGTGTCAGCAGTCAGACACTCAACTCCCTGTAATTTTCCAAGCTACACCGAGTTATGCAACTGTTAGATTATACAAATCTGTGTACATGATCAGTTGTTTTCATTTTGTTCTCGTAGCACCTTTGATTTATTCCAGGGGTGTGCGTGGGGATTGGGGGACTCTCTACTAGTCTAAGGCCGGGGGCCCCGAAGCACAAACTTACGCCTCTGTCTCGTATACTTCATCATTATAACGACGTCCTCCAACAATGGCACCTTCATTTTTTAAGTAAATATTTGGTTGGACAAATTTCCAGACAGAACTATACGTGATTGCCGTCTGTATTATTTTTGTGATTATTTTAAATAAGTTGTCGGCGCTTTGGTTTTAACAGAGAAAACGAAGTCAACTCCGCGTCTTATGCTATGGGAATGACCACTCTTATAGCAAGAAAGTCTCACCACTGCGTCAGCCATTCGGGATGCGGTTCCTTCTTTCGCTTTGCCAATGGAGTATCTAAAATAGAGAATACAAGTTACGTCATCATAAGACTGACTATTCGTTTACACAGAGTATTGCAGTACCCAGTGCCAAGCTTGGCACCGCTTTATATTCTGCCTGTGAGTTTTTTAGTTCGGAACCACAAGCATGATGTACTTTATGTATGTCTACTATTTTGTCCCTTTAGCGGGAGTGAAGTCCTTTGTTTTGTTTGCTTTGAGAAGTTTTCGCTAGAAAGGGCACGACTAAAGTCGTGAAATAAAATAAAAGCGTAAAATCCAAAACATGCCTCCGTTCCAGGATGATATTTTATTGAATTACTCACGGAAGGACAAACTGAGCATCACGCTACTCATGTATACGACAATTATTTCAGTTCTGTAAAATAAGGTACCATGCTTTAGCACTGTGGCTGGTTGCTGTTTGTCGTTGGTATCTTGTCACCTTGACTGACTACGAACATAAGTACTTAAACCTCAAAGTTTACACTAATTTTGATACAGTTTCATAACGCATCTCTTAGTTTACGTTTTCATAATGTAACTTAATAATGGATTAAGTAACTTACTCGTAATCGCAGGCGTAGGTGAAACCAATAAACGGCAAGTTGTTACCAGCAAATGCCTAAATGATCAGAAGTGACAAAACGTCATGTACATCATCGTCGTACCATCATGATCACTGGGTGACTACCACCATATCATTCTACCGGTAGTAATAATAGTATCACGTGGTATTACTGCTCATTCCAAATTATTCTTTCATCATTTTTACGATGTCATGCTTTAACTCAATAAGTTCCGAGGAAATTTGAAAAAATGATTCAAAAACTTTTGCTTAACTTCATGTCACGGTTCGTTGCGCAGCAACGAGTCGTAACATATTACGCGCGCGAAAAACCACTTTCCCGACTCAAT
Organism: Nanipora kamurai; assembly: GCA_036872915.1. Lineage (NCBI taxonomy): Eukaryota > Metazoa > Cnidaria > Anthozoa > Scleralcyonacea > Helioporidae > Nanipora > Nanipora kamurai. The sequence continues at coordinate 563,849 of JBAHVQ010000337.1, read as the reverse complement.
TTTTGGTGCAGATTTAAAAAAAACTTTTTTCAAGTCAAAATTCAAACAGGAAGCAGGCCAAAATAATAAGAGTATTCATAGTTCACTGATGACACATATTTGACGGTTCCGACCAAATAATTAACTTACACATTATTGATATTGGGAGAAGGAAATTTTCGAGTGTCAAAATGATATATTTTTGAGACCAAACCGGGACCAGTTGCGAAAAATGCAACTCTAGGGCCTTCGGCTGGGAATCGAATCGGCGACCCTGCCAATCTAGTGCAGTGTTCTGCCAACTGAGCTACGAAGGCCGTTGCCGAGAGCGTGGTCACGAATTCTGTATAAATTTCCTTCACCCAATATCATTTCATGTTACTAAGTGTTAATGCCAAATATTCCACTGATATTTACGGCTATGAATTTACCTGATTTTGATAAGAACATGACTGACAGGTCACTTAAAATCTATAAGTAACAAAATCTGCTCTTCTAAAGTGAATCATTTATTTTCAGGCTTCACTTTGGCTATCTAGACTATGTAATGTATTTCTAAAATAAGAATGCAAGGATTTACGGAGGGTAATTCGTTGTGACCTTAGTGGCGGCAAAGGTTTCTTCTCCGCCCTCCGGATCGGCAATGTCATCAAAGTTCGTGGTGTCGATCTCTGAACCAAGTTCTGGCACTACAGGTGCAACCCCTCGGAAAAAAGAAAAAGAAAACATATATTACATTTATCTTGTCACGAAAATGTCATGATCAACCCACACGGTGAAGGTAATTTTTTAAGAACAACAGAGGACGTTCGTCAAGCTCGTTTACTCAGAAAAACGACTTCTGAGCCCCAAACGGGAATCGAACCCGCAACCTTCTGATGACCGGTGAGACGCTCTAACCATTGAGCCACTACGACTCAGATGGTGAGCTAGGCTGCAGGTTTATCGTATGTACTGCCTAAGCGGAAGTCGCGATATGATAATAATGATGGAATACTTAAACACTGAGCAGTAAGCCTGCTCATGTGGGAGCTTGGTAAATATCAGAACAACAGAGGACGTTCGTCAAGCTCGTTTAAGTAATTTTTTTAAGTATCCATGCCCTACAAGTTATAAACTCAAAAAGTTTCACACAGGAATCGAACACACACCCTCCGATTCCCGTCATGGCTTACAAATTTCTCGTAGATTAAAAAGTCTTAAACACGGAGTGAGTGCATACTACAGAAAAATCCTCCGGTGAAATGTATTCAGCTGAACATGGAAGCTTTACATTTTTCAGTTATCTACGCAAGGTCGATTTAAATCTTTTTCTAAAAGTATTCATTAAGAGAAACCAATAACATTAATCTGAGTCACGGTTCCACCCCCTTTCACGATCCTATAACGACTCAAGTACACTTACTATCCCTTATGTTCTCCCAGGTCCACTTATCATTCTTAAAAAATCTTTGCTTTTTCACTTCGTCCACTCCTTTCTGACCAATACGCACCGTTCTAAAAATGGTCAAATACCCACCGTTAATAATTGCAGATTTTACTGAATGGATGACTTTATTCAGCAATCACGTCTTGAGGTTATCGCACAGAGATAGAGGGAGTTTCAGAGCATGCTTTTGGTTAAATCTAATAGCGTCTCAAGAATTCATCACACAAATTTAAGCAATACCTCAGTTTAAAGCCAATGAAATTTTATACAAGAATATACCAGAAGTTTTGTGTTAAATTAAAATCTCGAGTCTTCCGTAAGTTTGTTTTCCAGTCCAGTGAGTTGGCACTCCGGGAGTTCCAAATTTATTGAAATTTAATGACTTTTAAATCTGTTTTCTTCATAGGACTACTGGAGACTTTAACTACAAAAGAGTGTCGGCGATTGTCAAAATTTGTTTCCGTTAAAAAGTTTTGTTAGTTTTCCTGAAATTACCAGTACGCATTATAAGTAGAAATGCACAAATTGTTCTCGACGCCGTTCTTTGGAAAGTTTCGGAAAACGCCGACACCGTATTGTAGTAAAAGTCTCCAGGCGTCCTATAAAGAAAACCGATTTCAAATTCATTAAATTGCACTAAAGTTGGAACTGCTGGAATGTCAACTCACAGGACTGGAAAACGACATTACGCAAATTCGAGTTTAAATTAAACAAAAAACCTTTGATGTATTCTTCTATAAAATTTCATAAGCTTTAAAATGAGGTGTTGCTCAAATATGTGCGATGAATTTTCGAGACGCTATTTCATTTAACCGAAAGTATGCTCTGACGGTGCACGATAACCTTAAGATAACACAGAATTCATGCATCCTTTTACTTATCATGAAGTTGGCGTTTTGCTAGAATTTATTTGTAAATCACAAAAGTGCAGGGTAAATACTGTCAGCTTGTCAAAACAACTGGGAAACTGCCGGGAACTTAAGAATGGAGAAACTCACGTTTCGCTCGAAACGTCTGTTCCTCCATTCTGAAGTTCCGGCAGTTTCCCAAACCTTTTGATTATATACAAGCCGTTCAATACTGCCATGTCAAAAAATACGTTTTTGAGTTGATAAATTTAGAGGTTAGTGTAGTTCAAAACTTTGACGAAGCTTGAGGTACTAATCTAAAACGTCTCGGGAACATTGACCTTAATTAACCGAATTCAAGTAGCATGGGTACGACCACCACAACTAGTCTGGTGATTCTTCCACTTTCTTACCTGTCACACAGAAAGGCCTGAATTAAGCTTTTTGCACTTGGAGATATTTCAATATCATCTGGAAACTGAAGAGAATTCTTGTGGTCCATAATTTTACCTGAAACAGATAAAGCAATCATCATCAGGGTAATATGAAACGATAAATTCACAATTATCCTACGCTGTTGAAGTCAAATGAAAAAGTTGACTCGAGCGGGATTTGAACTAGCATACTTCGGAAATCCGGTCCGCCGCTCTACCTGTTTTAGCCCCACATCCATTAGCCCTTTCTTGGCCACGGCTGCCTTCTGGCAACTTATTAATTTTATTCGTCAAGGGAAAACCTCTCGAAAGTCCAAACAGTTTTTCAGTAGACTTCACCAAAGTAGGATAATTGTAAATTTATCATTTAGACAAAGGAAATGGTGGCGATTTAGATGGAAAATATACTGACAATGAAACGCGTTTATTCAGCATAATCACTTACTGTAAGTTCCCACCAGTGAATCTGCATAAAATGGCGTATCACCTGTAACAAACAGAAACACTGGTTAATTCTCTGAAAGTTTCCGGGTCGACAAATATGTATTTTCACTATTTGTCGTATACACCATGCACATTTGATATCAGCTAAACTTTGTTCCCATCGACTAGGGACGTCATCAAGGCATCGATGGGGTCTCAAGACTTGATATACACTGATAAAGTTTTTCGCCATAAATACATTTTATAAAGATACGGATCATTTCGTAATACTCTTCTCTGAAGATGTTGCAGGTTGCAACGAGACGTCAGTAAACTTATTTTATATTCAAATTGTGTCTATCATAGCAATACATTTTACAATGTTAAGCTGGGCTCTTATCTTCATTCTCCGTTTACGTTTTTCGCCCGGGAAATCTATAGTTACGATTATAATCTGATAAAGACTAAATTTTAATGTTCCACCGATCTTTATTGAGGAGTATCAGGTTGGACAAAAAAAAAACGAATGAAGAATGACTGAAACATATTTTTGCAAACTTGGTGAAGGTTTGGTTTTTTTTTATTAAGAAAGACTGGCTATGCATAAAAAAACCAAAACATAATCTTCTTGATTATTTGGAACACTACAAGACCACAGTTCAGTCATGATTCTTGAAAAAAGGATGTATTCTGGAATTCCTCGCATTTTCCGCGAATGGACAAGCTGCTGCATAATTCAATATTTTCGTCTGTCTTTAATCAAATATACCCAGCAACAAGGCACAAGTTTAATAGATATATTTTTCAACAAACAAGAACCCAACTATAAATAGATATTGGCCTTGCCAAAAAGAACTGAGGTATGGCATACTGCTTTTTTGTGCCAGGGTAACATTAGCTCACTACAGGTGATCTAACCGAGCGGGAAACGCCTGGATCAGTAGATCAATAAAAAGCCATTTTCATATCTTTAATCAGTTGTAACGTTCTGCGTCTTTTGCGAAACTGTTTGAAACCTTGTGTCGGTATTCAACAAAGGGAAAGGTATTTCCACTACAAATTTAAGAACAGAATCTGGTATAGTTCATGAAATATTAATCAACTTAAATTGGAAATGGATTTCTATTTGACAACTAGTCCCAGTCCACTAAGGCGTAACTTGTTTTTCTCATATGCGAATATTTTCTTCTAACTTTGCCGTTACTTGGACTCCAATGTGACACGCTTTTGGGAGATCATTTTTGAAGCCGTTCAATAAACTCGCAGAACAGGTTTTATCGGGTCAAAAACCACTTGGCTACGCCCTCATGGTTTTGAACCTGATACAACACTGATAAAACATTCACGGAACCGGTTTTATCGGGTCAAAAACCGATAAATTTTAAATCCGATAAAACACTGCTGCTCGCTGATTAAACAGTACATAAACTGACATCACCTGATGGTTTTAACCCTTTGGCCGCTAGGTTTTCTCCTTTTGACGAGTAAAATCGTCTGGCATTAGCCAGAGTAAAATAATATAAAGGTGGACTGTGGCGGTCAAAGAGTTAATGATTAATACCACAAGGGATCCCAGACCACTGATTTCCGTTACTCCAAAGGAAACCTTAAAATTTTCGCCTTAGAAGTAATGATGGGGAATGAAAAAGTGACCGTGGACTGTAGGTAATATTGGTGTGTGAAATTATTGTAGATTGATGCGATGGGGTTTTAAGTAAATACTTAATATCTGCTACGGTTTTTCAACCCAGTATTCCCAATAAATAATGACTTGTCCCTGGCCTTGCAAACCAAACTCTCTGTCTCCTTAACTCACCAACTAGCATTTCATACAAGAACACTCCCACTGACCACCAATCGCACTCCCGGCCATAATAACCTTCGCCTCCTTGAGACTTCAGCACCTGAAACACATTCAAAGGAAAAGCTTATTAAAATTAAGCAAAATATACAAGATTAGAAGTAGCAGCAGTATTCACAAGAAAAAGGTAAATCCTAATGTGAGATTAATGTTCAAATGAACAATAATCTTCTGATTGTCAGATTACTGTGAGAAATTATAATACACTCTCAAAAAGGAATTGTTTTGTGTGGGGATCTTTGAGTTAGCCTTATCTGACTGTTTAAACTGAGGAAGCCACAGACAAATTAGTGAGTAACTTTGTGTTGCATTCTTGTACCTCTGGTGATATATAATCTGGAGTGCCAACAGCAGTGTCTGATTGTACCATTCCATCCTAAAAGAGCACAAAATTGACAGCTGAAAATTGGACTTTATATTAAAAATACTGTACTGCATTCATGTTAGACAGAGGCAATTCAAATTCAAACTTTTGAAATGCAAATGTCAGGTTCTGGGGAGAACTCACTAGGGATCATAAAATATAAGTAAGTTATTTTGTTCACACTTTTCCCTCGACAATGTTACCTGAAGAACAAGCAGTCCAACATATTGACCAAGGCAAAAAATATCACTCTCTCAACATGGCCAAAGTATTTTAAAATATGGCCTGCTGCCATAGCCAGTAAAATTCCAGGAATGCCTAGGACTCTGCTGGTTCAAAATTAATTAAAAAATAAAATTGTTATCTTGTACTAGCCCATCTTACTTTATCCATTTTCATACAAGTTCCAAAATCAGCTAATTTCACATGTCCTTTGGTATCAAGCAACATATTATCTGGCTTTACATCCCTACAAAGAAATCAAATAAATCATTGTAGATGTTATAAATAATGGCAATGTTTTATGTGTCATTTTTAGAGGGGCCTCTTTAAGATATTAGAAAACAAAATTTCTTGCATTTTTAGAGAAAGATCTGATGATCGTAATGGAAGAAACAGTGACCCTTACGTGATGAGGAAGACCACTGTTCAGTGATCAAGAGAAGTGTGTGGAAAAGTTTGAGTAATGAAATCATGTTTCACTGGCTATTAGAAAAATACAGTAGTAGTAATTGATGATCCAGACAGAAATCAAACTCAAGTTAAAAATATGATGGCCCAGACAAAATATTTAAATAGATACATAACAAAGACATATATTATGAAAATATTTAATGAACTGACTTTTCATCGCCAACCATTGCAGGTTTAGCAACGAAATGTCAGATCGTTAAATCTTTTCATAATATGTCTTTGTTATGCCTCTATTTAAATATATTGTCTGGACCATCATATTTTTAACTTGAGTATTAGAAAGATATCAGCTCAATTCTGTTCAGGAACTTTTAAGTATCATCATTCAATGAGCTTCCTCAATCATTTGTCTAGTTTGAGTTAGTAATTACACTCATCAACTCATAACTTTTCTTTCTTTTGTAAAAAGAGATGAGTTTCTCTTGATTGTTAAAAGGGAACTGCACTCCCGAAACAAATTGTGCTTAAATAAAAGATCATACCATAGCTGGGTTTTTCCTGAAGTAACACGGTCTAAATATTTATTGTGAAGGAGATATTCCTTGTCAAAGTTCGCAATTTTCTCAAATT
>JBAHVQ010000337.1:538742-557148 GCA_036872915.1 Nanipora kamurai | reverse complement strand
TTCCCGAAGGTGTGAGTTCAAATCCCGCTCGAGTCAACTTTTTCAGTTGACTTCAGCAGTGTAGGTTTAATGTGAATTTATTATTGGCTGGTGTTATGTATCAACTTTATCAATCCCTTTTCCTGCCTTGAATAACAACTACCCATCAATTATGACTGCAAGGTTGAATTATATAATGGCTTATATACATAATCTACAAAAGATAAAACAAACTCTGAACAAGAGTGTCATCTTGATAACTCAAGATATGAGCTAATATCAAGAGAGTTACAATGGAATTGTGATATTTCGTTTTTATTTCAAAGACATCATCAGACAGACTAATTACAAAAAACATTGCCACGATCTATATACAAGCAGTGGTAGGATAGATATCTAGATATCTATCCTACAAGTTTTCTTCCTCAGGGATGATGTCATCGCACCGCTTGTATATAGATCGTGGCAATGTTTTTTGTAATTAGTCGGTCTGATGATGTCTTTGAAATAAAGAAGAAATATCACAATTCCATTGTAACTCTCTTGATATTAGCTCATATCTTGAGTTATCAAGATGACACTCTTGTTCAGAGTTTGTTTTATCCTTTATTTCTTTAAGTTGTTGGCTGGTTCTGGATTTACACATAATCTATTTTCATCAAGCTTCTTCCAGAAACCTAACTATACAATAACTTTTACTTAATGAATATGTTTCAACAAAGTTCTTCAGCCTCCATATCAACCTTTTGTGGATAACTGAGAAGCATGACACTTCAGATCAACATCAATACTTCAAGTCACATTTACTGTTTATGAACCCTCTGGGTTCAGTTAAAAATTGAATGCATTTTAACAGCTCTCTTTTACACCCTCCCTAACTGTTTAGTGTACCTGTAATAAACTTTAACAAAGTGCTGTGCTGTAATTTCAGAGATGAAGTGATTAACTACAGAATACTTTAATTTTCTCCCATGTCAAATGAACTAGATATTGATTCTACCTGTGTATAAAACCCATACTATGGATGGCATCCAAAGCAAGAACAACTTCAGCAGTGTAAAATCTTGCCCAGTCCTCAGGAACATCATAGTTGCTCATTAAATTAACTAAATCTCCTCCTAAAAATTAAAGTACATTTATACATTTATAAAGAAAAAGGTTAAATAAATGATAATATGTACATATTTTCTTCAACAATTTCCCAGAAAATTTACAGACAATGGACTACAATGTATAAGTATTTCTAAAAAAAATAATTTAGTGGGTAGTTTATGTAATGTACAAATATATATATATATATATATATATATACATTCATACATTCACAAATATAGATGTTTTTGGTAGTTGATCATCCAGGTTAGTGTAGTCTTGAGAAAAGCTGTTGGTTGAAGTGACTAACGTTTTGATATCCTTAGAAGTGGTCGTCTTCAGAGTCCAGACTATAAATACTTTCCTCTGAAGATGACCACTGCTAAGTCCATCAAAAATATCAATTACTCCCACCAACAGTCTTTCTCAAGACTACACTAACCAGGATGATCAACTTCCACAAACATCTAACAATTATCCAAGGTTCAAACCATTCATTTCATTCTTATATATACATGCATACATGCAAGAATGTATAAATGGATAGATATATAAGCTTTCTTTATTTTATACTGGATAACCCATCACCTAGACTGAACTGTTCTCCCTAGAGCTCCATTGAGTGCAATCCCTCATGGGTCCAATGTTACTTCAGGGGAAACCAGAGTACCTGGAGAAAACCTGCAATGTTTGGTAGAGACAAACTGGAAAACACTCTTCTCACAAGTGACTAAGGTACAGTTACTTTAATGAGAAAACTGCATGGAGCAGGACTCAACCTTGTCACAGAGGTGAAAGACACATGCACTACCACTGTGCCACTAATATCTCTGTATATATAAAATAGCATAAAATAAAGTAACAATAATATTATTTACTTTTTATTAATGGACACATTGATATTCACCAGTATGACTTTTAGAATAGTAAAACCCAGATTTTATGTATTATAATACTTATATAAGAAAGTTTATTTTATTTTCAACTGAATAATACCTGCACAATAATCCATTACCATATACAGATATTTGGCATCTTGAAAGGCAAAATGTAACTACAAATTTATAAAAATAAAAAGGCATTTCTAGGATAAGACAGTTACTTAAATGTTATTGGGAAGAAAATTACAAATCATATTAAAGGGCAACTGCATCTGTTTAAAAATGTCACGCATGTATTTAAAAATAATTAGGTGAGCCTTTAACACATTGAAGCAGTACCCCATTTCTCAATTAGAGCAACAACTTGTCTTGCCCAAATGATTGTTCTTACATGTACCTTCACAATCCATGGACTATCACAGTAGGCCATTATATCTCTTTCTTCCCAAAAGAATGCAGAGTCGGAACGTTTGATCTAAAAAAAGCAAAGAGTATTCATGTGACTGTTTGTTTCAACTGACAAATCAAATAATGTAATTTATACATTCTAATGGCAACACTGCTTCATTGACAAACAACATTTGAATCTTTGCTGTAGATCAGGTTTCCTTAATTTTCATAATAGAAATTAGCTGCAAAAAACTGTAAAATTTGCAGTTTTTAGACCATTCCTTTTTGTAAAGTTTAATTAATAATACTAAGAGGAAGAAATTCACCCATTATATGCAAAACAATGTCTAAAATGTTTTCTGATTGCTCTTATTAGTTATAAAATGCCAGATAATTCTGATTATTTTAACCATTCAAAAATCAGGGCTTATTCCTAACTGACAAATACATTTAAAATCATCCTATGTTAGCCAGAGTAAAATCCCAAAGTATGCCCTGCCCCCCTTAACAGGTTAACATAGTGTATCAATGCTTTAAATTACACATCTATTGTATAATAAAACAGTCAGGACAATTTTAGACCATTTCAACTCTGCATCCCAATACCTCACTGGTCAGGACACTGTATGTGCTAAACCAGATATCTTAGGTTTGACTCTTTGTTGAAAACCTCCCACAACTTATTAAATATTTTTATTTAAAATTTACTTCTGAGGATCTATGAGAGAAGTTAATTGCATAATCTCCTCTTGAGTTTTACGTGGTCATCTGAAGGTTACACACTCAATTCTCATATTGAATCATTCAGATTCATCTGCCCAAAAAAGGATTTTTTCATGAGCATTAAAACATTTCAGATTGTTCGTATTAATAGATCTTTTACATTCATTACATACCCAACTGTGACTGTGAATAATGTCTTAGAATATAGAAAATCCAATATTAATGGTCCAACATTTCTAATGGATTTGATGTTGGTTGGTGGTTGACGATTTTTATCATATATTTCAACAAAATCATGTTTAAAAATACACTAAACAGATTTTATTATCAACTTGTTATACAGAATAACACCCAACTATAGGTGAGAGCAAAATGTCACATGTAGCAAAGCCAATCAAATATTAAGAGAATGAGGTTATGATACAAGATTTGAAGTACTAAAAATAATTACTTCTTAAATTAATTGTATCACCTTTGGTTTTAAAGTGGAACCAGGATTGCCATATTCAGATCACAACTTTGATTTTATGCTAATAATTCCTTTAGTCATTATTTCATAATATTGCTTTCATAAAATTAAACATAACTAAGAAAAAGCTAATCTTCTTAATGACCCAATTTCAGACATCAAGGACTCACTTCTTAACAGTCCCTTGGATAACAATCCTATACAGGTGTACTAAACACAAGATGGTTGTGAACATATTGTTTTGTATCCCATCTAAAATCATCATTAAGTTATTGGGATTGCAAGTAAATACTAAACACAATACATAATGCAATGATCTTTACTATCGCATGATCCAGTAACAAGCACTTTGTCGGGGAAGATCATTTCCTAGCAATTGCCTTTTTTTCAATCTCAAAGCTGTCAACTTTATCAGGTACCACCTAATCAATTCTAAATAGCATGCATCTACTTGAGTTCTAACAGAGTCGTTCCATTTATATCTACTTGACATCAACAAATTCCAAGTGCATCTAACAATGTGCAGTGTTTTGTACAGTAGGATCAAATGTACATTTACAAACAAGAATAACTATAGTTGTACACAAAAAATGGATATGCAGCAAGCTTATGTAAACATCTTGTAATACTGCATGTTTTTCATTCATTTAAACATAACAGGTTCTTTGTGCACTAAGAACCTTAACAGAAATTTGCAAAACAATTATTTCAACAATTCTCTTCTCAATTTGCTTAGTTCCCAGGTGATTTATAAACTTGATAATACTGAACAAAAAGAAGGACTTGTCAAAATATCATTCCATTAAAATTGTTTGTGACAATAACGATAATCATGGTAAGTTATGGTAAAATGTGAGATTCCTAGACTGCACATTTAAATCCGATTATTTAAGGAACTAATTATAACAACAATGCACAATCAGAACAAATTCAAGTGAACTGGTAATGAAGCTGTCATAACATTTTCATGGAACAACTTAGTTTATAATAAAAACACTCATTACCAATTAGTCATTTCTAAAAGGCAACAAAGTTCCAAGATGGCAGGTTTTTTTAACTCAGATATTTCACTTATTTGGACGAGTATTTTAAGCTGCAACGATCAAATTACAAATATATCTCCTTCCCATACATTCGTGATCTAACAGAATTTGAATAGCAAACGCAACTTTAAAATGACGATGTACAACTCGTTTTAATCGAACACCAATTATACTAAAGTTTATAAGGCCACAGTATTTTACGAGCAAAAATATGTACGAAGATCATTAACAAGAACTTGTCAACATTAACATTGTTTACACGCACTTTAATCTTCAAATTCGACGTGCCTGCAACTGGATTCCAGAAAACAAGTGCGGCACTTTGATGGTTTTACTGAAAGGATTAATGTTGAGGCGATCCTCGTTGCAATGTGTTAGAAAAAAACGATCAGTATTGCGGATTTGTCGCAACACAATCGACCACCGTCGCATCATTTCGACACGGGCGATGTGCTGTCAAGCGAATGTGCATTGCGAGCTATGTCCGGTTAGAAATGCACAAAAACATACCAGATGATAATGATTTTGTAGTAACTAATGTAAACTACTAATTAACTATCTCCAAGCTGGCTTACCATTTCAAATTTGTTTAAAAGCTTCATGGCGTAGACCTTCTTCGTGTCTTTGTGACGAACCTGTCAAAACAGATGTACGACACGACTGAATGATAAATAAACAAAAAAAAAATCGCTCTCTACAAAAGGTATACACACGAAAAATCACCACAAATATCCCGTCGTTTTACTATAGCAATCTACTTCACAGTTAATTTGACCAATCTATTCTTGATTCCCACTATACCAGGACATGGCGTTTGTTGGACCATAACAACATCGTTTCTCTGACTTTTGTTTGAACATAAAACACACTTCATACAAGAGACAGGGCCTAACTTAAACTACAGGTAAGTCTAGATATTATCAACATACAAGCTGCACTTCACCAAATGCACCACGGCCGATAACTTTCACCAGATCGAAATCATTATTCTTCATTCGATGTTCACGGATGAAACTGGCCGGCTTCTCATCTGAGGTATCAGAGAAAAAACATGTTGTTTAGTTGAACAATATATCAAACTCATATGCCTGACATATGCCCAGCGCACTGTACCAAGCCTTACATCGAGATAAAAAACTTTCCAGGTTTTTGTTCTTCCGTAACGCTGGAAAATCACAGTCGTTCGCCAAAGCTTGAATGCTGTCCTGAAACACAACAACCATAAATCGGTTGAGAAAACCCGAGAGAAGTTTGCCTGCAATAAAAAACTCGTGACAGCTGAACACCAGGCTTGACTTACAAGCAATCCATCGATATGCAGAGGGTGTCTTGAATTCCCAATTGTCTTCTCAAGATCATTTCTGCGTCGTTGCAAGTCCGTCATCTTACTCACAACGCTGAAGTACGAGGCACCATCAGCCGGTCAAACTGTCTCCAACACAACCAGAAGCCGTCAGACCGATTGCTTTCTTAACGACCATATTTCCCATTGAATTTCATGACAGCAACATGTCGTGGCATTTCATGACCACAATCTCAACTCCTTGTGGTTAAAAAATCGCCAGTTTTCCCGTCCACTCCCTGTACAGACATTCACAAGTTGGAAAATGGCAGTGCGACTGCACGGAGGGGGTACCATCACGTGACCGCCGCCCACAGTCGCAATCTTTACCTGGTCAGCAGCTTACAATTTCTATAGCTAAACGTCATGTAAGCATCTCGTTAGCATGTCTCAATAGTATAGTCTCAGCCCGGACCTTCCACTAGCTGCTGGGTTGCAACGCCAAATCATTAAGAACGTCATTAGACACGATTTGAGGAACGATTCGATGGTTTTTACTATTAATCATTCAAAGCATAATATATCCTTGCTTTTGATTGGTTGAAGTTATCCGAATTTTCAATGTCCGGCAGTTGACATAACATGTAGCAGTTCATATCCGCCGAATATTTAACAGTTACTGGATGGAGTCGAGAAAAATATCGTTATTTGGCTAGAACGAACACATTTGCTAATGGCGTAATGCTGAGGGCATAGATAAATAATTGATCTGCGATACACTGACAAATAACGAGATTTTGCCACGACACGGTTCTGAAACTGTTTTACTACATCATTTATTTTTTGAGTTAATAATTCTGTTTTATTTTTGACTAACATATAAACCTTTTTTTTTAACAAATTTGGCAAGAACTGTTATGAATTAACAGCTTGAGACAAGATATTTAAATTAATTATCAATTTCCTTCGACAGGCTAAGAAATATGTTCATGTGCACAAACTTTGTTATGGTGCAACCTCTAATGGCTGTGGCCTAGCGAGGGTTTCTGGCCGACATCCTGGAGCAATGACGATTTTGGCGCTTCTCCACCTACACTGTTTTTTTTATAGGAAAGTCTATTTTCGAGGCTGAGCCTGAATGTTCTTAAATTTTCTGACAGGATTTCAGCCTGAAATGTTCTTCAAATATTCTTATTTTTCGGTTCAGAAATCTGATTGTTTATGCTTGCCACGTTATGTTACTACACGTACAAATATCAAATGATGTCTAAAGACATTGTATTTTTGCTTGATCAACATTTTATACAAATGATGCATAAAAAGAACAAAAATTTGCAGAAAAAAATTTACAAACTAATACACTGATAATGTTTGGAAATGTCGAGCAGTTTTTTTGTAAATATTTATCTTGCAGCGGAGTTGGACTACAGTTACGGCAGGACTGTGAAACACGTGACATTGTGTCCCTCTAATTTGTGTTTATTGTTGCGCGCTGAACTGCCGGTAGCAGATCGTTTCTACTTCGTAGATTGATGGTAACATGGATTAAACAAGGATTTTTTACATCAACTCACTTTTCTCGCAATTCAAAATCTCATTACTTTCGTGTCCCTTTCCCTGCGATATTAGCGCAAAGTTTCCAAATCTTTTAGACAAACAATTTAACCCTGTTTCACGACAGTACGTTATGACCTCCATCAGCTGGCATATGTTATGATTTACCCAGGTAACAATTTCTTGAATATAACCGTTACTCCATTGGCATTACTGTCTATGTAAATACAGAACTCGTGTTCAGCGTTCTTGGCAACTGCCTTCGCAGCTCAGTTGGTAGTGCACTGCATTAGACTCGCACATTCGCCATTTCGATTCCCTGGTGAAGGCCTAAGAACTGCATTTTTCCACAACTAGTCAACTAAAAAAATTGTACAATTTGCTTTGTCGGATCCAAAATACGCGGCCGTCACCTCGTATATTTTATATGCGATAAAGCAATCCTATGCAAACAAATTCCTAACGCAGCCAGGTGAATAATTAGACATAGTTTTACGCTACTGCTGCTTTACAACTCTTCAAGCCAGAGTAGCGTAAAACCATGCCCAAAGCAATCCTACTCAGTTTTTTAATATTATTGAAAAATGGATCATACTCTCATAACCTCTTGAAACGTTGGGTCTGTCGTGAGTCATTCATGTGTGGTACCAAACTGTATCAAGCTGTTGGTTTTCAGAATGTGATGCCTTTATTATATGGTAAGTTTGCCGGGCTGACGCTTCTGAAAACTGCAACTGTCTGTTGCGTTGAATGCTGAAAACAGTTCTCGTTCATATGAGGGATTAGTATTCTCATCGGTCACCAGAAGGTTAAGGGTTAAGATCCAGTCTATGGCTCAGCAAATCGTTTTTCTGAGATTAAGCCGGAGTTTGGCAAACGTTTGCTGGTCGTTTGATATACACTAAGATTCCAAGTGAACAAGATTTGTGTTCAGCATTCAGTGTTTCCATCATTATTATCACATGGTGGCAGCAGATATTGCGAACTGGCAACTGAGCTCACCATCTGAGTCTTGTTACCTCGATGGTTAGAGCGTTTCACCGATCATCAGAAGGTTGCGAGTTCGATTTCCGTCTGGGGCTCAGAAATCCTTTTTCTGAGGTTACGAGCTTTAGAAGGTCGTCTCCGTTACGTCTTAACTCATTCTTATACTGTATGTAACGTATTTATATTCGTCTATAACACCACGGATTTCTATCACGGGGGACTGTTGTTCCTAGAAACCTTTTTATTGCTTTCTAAATTCCGAGATGCCCCGAAAATGTACTTTCAGCCACTGGAAATATATTTCAAGCAGCAATAGCCAAACTTTAAAGTAAAGTACCGGCAGCTAGGACGCAAGAAAAAAGAAAATTGTAATAATTTGCTATAAATGTACAATTAAGCAAAATTTTCGGTGAAAAGATATTAACTCCTTTGTGACAGAAGGTTTTCTCCTTGACAAGTAAAATCGTCTGGCGTATGCTAGAGGAAAATATTAAAATCTGCATGCATCAGTCACTGGTTACTGAATCTGGTGCCAAGGAACTAAAAACAAGAAGTATTACAGAAGTCTTGCTAGTTAAAATACAAAATTTTCCAAAGAACATAAACTGGTTTTACAGTATACTTACTGTATAAATATTGCACCAGCTTTTTATGTTAAAAGACAGAAAGTTTTAACAGCGTACCACTTAAATGTTCTCAGATTAAATTTTCCTATCAGGACATTCTTTTCCATGGAGAAGAAAAGATTTCACTAAATAGGACTCAAGATGCGCTAAAAATATTATTAGTTTAAGACTTGGATTGCAGAAACTTCTACCTTCATTGCACTCATGGACTGGATAACATGAACTGACGCTAAGTCCGGCGATAAAAGACGTTTAGATTTTTTTAAAATCATATTTTAGCCAATATATTTCTGTTTTAGATGTAAGAAACTCAAAAAGAACCACAAATACGGACAGTGTAACAGTATCTTCAAAACACAATGGATGGATCAAGTAACATTGGCTTACAATGGATGAACGTACATACTATTATCAAGTGGTCAGCGTTGATATTGGAGCCCGCCCCTAAAATTGCCTCCATCATATTTAGCAAAATATTTCACGTAGGAGAACTAGCTTTGTCCAATGTACATAAGAGTTTGGTATAAACCTAGCTGAAGGAAATTAGTTCCTTAATCGAAATATTTAAATAGCTACCTTCTGACACGAATTCTGTATTCCTATATTCTTCTCTTGATGATTTTGGCAGTAATCATTTCGGCGCCCCCCTTGACGCCGTCGGCCGGATGGCCTTAGCCCCCGATCACCACACAACTGAAGAGGATAAAGGATGGCAGTAAGTAAAATAACGTTTCTTTTCTGAGAATATTCCACTGTTTGTTTTTAACTAGGAAATGTGGGAGATAGTATAATGTCCACTTCGAAATCTTACCACCAAAATTTGAAAAAAAAAGACAAGGGACCAGTTGGCAATATCGTGGTTGACAAACACTTAGGACCTGACTATATACGAAAAGACAGTAGTAATATGTTCAACAAACGTTATTTAGAAGCCTCAAAGTAGATTGGTGATACATTCATCCAAATCATAAGCTATAGGTCGTTTTTCTCATACTGCTTGAGAACCCCTGTGAACACTCGTTCTTTTTCTTTTCGACAGTAGCTTCTCGTATACATTCTTTCTTTGGTTATACTAATACATTGCCCATGTCGATAACTTAATCTCCAACGAGCGTTAATTTATGCGAAAACACACAAATTATCCTCTCAACAACTTTTGAACGTGTGCATATCCTATTGTTGTGTAGGTCTCTCAATTTTCCCACCATCTCAGAATGTCAGGTACGGCGCCCAATTTCCACGAATTCGTTCTACAAGCAGCTACCACAGCATGCACAGGTCTTCCATCGTTTTTCGCAAAAACACATCTCTTAACACCTTGACGGCGTTTTTTAACTCTTCGTCAAGTTCAGAGCAGGTGGCGTTTCGTCTTCGCTTTCCCACTTCCCTCATGAACGTCAAACGTATATCATTTTCGTCTCTGAGTTCTTGTCGTTTTTTCTCGACTTGGTTCCTAGCTCGCCTCTCATTAGGGAGTGGTGAAGGAGGATACACATCGAAGTAAGGGCTTAACTCCTTCGGAATCTTACTCGGTTTGGGGAACTTCACGTCTGATGGGATTTTTGTTTCAAACGTTTCTTCCTTCACGGTTCGTAAGCAGTTTTCCCCATCAACCGTCAGACATGTGTCTGTAATATGGATGGCAAAGCTTTCGCTCCCTTGCTCTGAGCTGCCTGATGGTTCAACATGATCATTACCAACAACCTGTTTTTCCGATACAGTTTCTATTTCTTTTGTGGTTTGTCTCTTTATCCTGGGCTTCCGGGTGGAACCCTTCCTCCTCGATACACCATTCTCAGTCTCATGAGCTCCTTTCGAATCGTTCTGAATTTCAGTTTTCGGACGGGCAACTGGAGCAGATGGTGTCAGCTTTTTCCCAATAGGCGGTAATACAGAATAAACGCGAGGAAGGGAAAAATTCGGATTTTCAATCTTGTTGGAACGTCTCGAGTTATTTTCGCTCGATTTGCTGAGCTCCCTGTTGCGGAGATCGAGCGAGCACAAATCGAGTTGAGGCAAGCTCACCGTTACAGGAACTGTTGAAAAGTTATGACTTTGTTGAGATGAAGACCTGCTGGATTTAAGTAAACTTGTCTCTGATGAAATTGGTGGCAACTTCAGTCTACGATTTAGTAAGGAGGTTACGTCAATGGCATGAGCCGTGCCAGTCGAAAAGTCTTGATTAAAATGATCGCCCATTTCACGTTGAAAAATCATGTATACGATGGAAAGCAGATTCTCCACGGGCCTTTTTTTTATATCTCCCAAGATCGGTGGACAATTCAAATGTTTATTAGCCACAATACCTTCCTTTTGACGTCGAAATCCAGCACGGACCGACAATTCCAACATTTGACGATCAATTCACATTTTGATCCAACAGAAATGAAGTTGCCTTCATTAGATAAATCTTACCTCGTGGGAAGCAACACATTAAAGGTGAGTTAGTTTCCAAGAGACTAACTACAATCAGCTGTCCTATGTCAAGATATGACCAATTTTGAGGAAGGTAGCATCAGATCCAGGTCTTCTGATACACTAACATCGATATCGTTGGAAGATTGTTTGGTGAGAAAATACAAAGCAAGAAAACCAAAGCAGGTTCTGCAAAATATTAAAATAAAATCATCTCTTGATTTCGACGTCGATGTCGGTGTTATTCAATTTATAATCAAGTTTGGCCTTCAGCAGAGCTTAAAGTAGGTTTTAAAAGTCTTGATTAAAAATTCATGAGTTATTAGCACAACATGTTGAACTAGCTACACACCTGTTCCTACAGAATTTTTCAAAATGGCGTCACTGTAATCGTGTTCCAACTATACTTAACTCGTTCCTGACCGAATCTGATCTGTGTTTTTAACTCTGGCCAAGGGCAGAAGATTTTGCCTCTAGGGAGGGGACGTCTCAATGCAAAAGAATTAATTCGCGCTATGCTTTAAGCTTTCAAAATTACATGGGTCTGCGAATCCCTAACGATAATTTTGAGCGGCGCTGTAATAACTTTTTCCAATATTCGCGAGCTTCAACGGGTAAGCGAAACCTTACTAACTAAATTTATCAAATTATTTTGCGTATAATTTTCTGCTATTACCAAACAGCAGCTCGTTTATTTCATCTGACTTAGCTTCTTTATTCAGTTCTGGACAATAATTTAGTCTTTCAAAAGCAACCTACCATCATGAAGAAGCTAAGGTCTCTAGAATAATTACGGTCGCATTTGTACTGTGAAAAACCTAAATTAAAGTACGACAAGGGAACTGGTAAAGTCTAAAAAAGCGAAAACTCGAAATCATTTTATTCAGACGCGACAGGTGAACACATTTATTCCCCATTACAATAAAACTAATGAAAAGTTCAGGTGACCAATCCGTGCAGCACCTCATTAATTACTCCCTATAATATTCTGGATTTCCCCTTTATAATTTCCACACATTAAGGCGAATATTGGGATTTCGAGCGCGAATAATGGAAGGAAAGCGGTCTATAACGTACATATATCTTTACGCATGCGCGTCCTATTAAATCCTAATTTGTTCCCGTCTGACAAGATTTAGCAAGGCCCTGATATTCATCATTATTTCACAACGTGGGGTACGAAATTAAGAATAACTAGAAAATGAATATTTTAAAAATGTTACCGGGGGAATCCCTGTAATAATTACCGAACTTAATTTTTCAGTGTTTTTCTTGTATTCGGAAAAGATATGTCTCGCCCACTGAACTCTACTTAAATTAGAAGGCCGACTGCCCCTCTAAAAGTGAAGCCTGTAGTGCACCCGTTTTGGTAGTTTTCCTCAGTCCCTCACGCGGTCACATTAATTAGAACCAGTCTCCAAACCAACCCTAAATCTAACCCTAAATCTAATCCTAAACCTAACCCTAAACCTAACCCTAACCCAAATCTTACCTTACCACTACACGCCGTACACCCAAGACTTATTAACACTTGCAAGGGACAGATCACCCTCAAATGAACAAATTTTTCTCCGGGAGGTGAAAAACTAAATCTCCGGATAAATTAGTTAAAGAAGACTAAGTCCTGACGTCCAAGCTCGCCTGGGGGCCAAGGGGAAACGCCACAAAGCATCCACGTTAGCCGTTTGGCTTCATCTTTCATAGGACGAAAAACTAAGTTTGCAGCTCTTATCTTCTAGTTTGTAACGATGCAAAAGTTATTGCAAAGACTTTGTTTGCCACTTTTGCACCTAATGTAAAGCTGCAAGTGCCGTATTTGCGAAATATTTGCACCTACTGCAAAGTTTCTAACACCGTGATTGAATCAAATTTGCTTCGTGTGCAAATTTGTTTAGCAAGGTTTGCAGCGTTGCAAACTCGTCCGTAAATGTGTTTCAAACCCGTAGCGATGCAAATTTAAAATTTTAGCCATGGAAAACTAAATGCAAATTTAATTTGGAGTAAATTTGCCAAGAAATTTGCAACGTATCAAGCTTGTGCAAGGTAGTCTTTTCGCCATGTGTTTTGATCTGCTGATTGACTGGGGTCAGCCTTTCAATCTATTTAGAGTTCAGAAGTCTCACCTGGTGTTAATAAAACACAACAGGGTCTTGCTGTTTTCTGACCTACAATTCTCAAGTCTCTCGGTGCGTACAGTACTAACGATTGGCAGAGGTGTTGCCCCGGGTGAATAATTCGGAGTGTTCATATATATATATATATATATACTCTGTGTGCCGTCCCTTCTTATCCAATGTCTTCTCTCGCAGTAAGTTAGGATCTAGAGCCGGTTTTCCACTTAGAGAAATTTTCCACGTCAAGAGAAATTTTTTGTGTTTTTATGAGCTTTCACGCGGAACAAATTTAGAGTCTGAAGATGACCGACCGACAGTCTTTCTCAAGACTAGACTAACCTGGACGATCAACTTCCACAAACATCTAGTTTAGGGTGCATTAATTTGACCTGATTTCGGAATAAGAATGTATTCCGAAACATTCCGAAATAGCTATTTTGAATACTCTGGAATTATAATAGTAATTCAATCGAACGGATATTCAGCTTTCAAGATCTATTTACAATGGACGCGAAACCGTAACGCGACACGACTTTCCAGTTTTTAAAAGCAAATAACATTACCCTAGGATTGAACATTTGAAGGTTTTGCATGCACTAGAATCAACGAGTTATCCTGTCATTGTTATATTATCAAGCTTGTCATGAGGGACGAATTTATTCGCTTCCGAAATTACAAAAATCGCGTCGCGTTGCAGTTTCGTGTCCAGTGTGAATGGACCTTTATTCCAAGAATTCTTATTCCAGGGTCAATTGAATGCACCCTTACAAAAAACCGAAGAAAAATTCCTACACCGCGCGGAAAATATTGTTAAGTAGAAAACCGACCTCAAAGAGACAACAAATAAAACTAGACGGACTATGGACCAAAGTTTGTCAAACGTTTGGGCGCTACTATTGCAGTTGACTGAACTTCATTGTACATTGAAGCGATGACTCTTTGTAAAAAAAACTGAGGAATTCATGCAATCATACGTTCTCCACAAAAGCAACAAATTATAAATATACAAATTAGGAAATACTGTAATGTTCCATATATATAATTCGTTACTTCTCACTTCTTGTCCTAACCCTCACTGGCCAACACACCTCGAACTCTAATCCTCACCCGTTCTCTCATTGTTTATCCGAACTCTAATTCATTGGTTCTCAGCTCTTTCACTACCAAGGTCCTCCCTGCAGGCGCGCGAGAAAACATTATACAACATGTTTCAACACATCTTTTGATCAGGTGATGTTGTAAGTCTAAAAATCTTATTTCATTCAAATGAGTACCTTTAAAACGACGGACTTCCTCGACAGATACTGAAAGCAGTTGTCGGACAACTGCCTACATCATATTGAGCTTGTTTGAACCTTAAACGTGATTTTCCGAATTTTCTAAGCGCTATTTGTAAGAGAGTAATACTTCTATTAACTTGTTTTGTTTTTAATCAACGAGGTCTCTCATAGCTGCCTTTTTAATGATATCCCCTGACTTTTCTCCCCCTGGAAGCTCTTTGAAACCTCCTTGTATACCTTGAGACCTACTGTGTCATCTTGGAACGCTGTTATTCTCGATATCCAAGTCTTTAGGACGCATTCCTCACTGAGCATGTGTCCATACTTGCTCAGGAACGCTAGCTTAATTGCAAAAGAGCTTAATTACAACAAACAAGCCAAAGCTTAACAATGCATCAGTGTGCTGACTTCGGAAATTGCAGTTGGATACTATCAAAGGCTTTGATACATTTGTTACCAAAACTGTAGTGCAGTAAGCCAAGCGCCACATGTTTGTTCGCTTCAGAAGGCTGCGGGTTCGTGTTCCGTCTGGAACTCAGAGTTTTTCTGAGTCCTTGGCTCACCACAGTTATAACAACATGATACAACAAAGCCATTGATGTATTGTTACCGTTAAACCTCATTTTATGGATAACAAGGATTCTGAGCTTGAATTTCCCATCAAGCGCACGTTATTATTTGTTCAGAAACACTTCGATTTATTAAAAGAGTTTATCACTACGAGCAAGGCCAAAACTGCACAAAGCGTTAGTGTGTTATTATGGCCAGAAATACACACACTGGATCACTAAATACACTCAACTGCCATGACAACATCTCTCATTTCGTGGTAAATACAGCAATGAAAGACAATGTTCATAACATTCGTCCCAGGGTATACAATTAATCTGATGTAAACCTTCACTCTCACATTTACCTTATGTCGTTGCTTCTTCGGTGACGAATCTACTTACTGTAATATTCGTTTGCTGAAAGTAAGCGAAATAATCCTCCATAGTGGTAGTGTCGCAAACATAGAATGCGCCTCAAGTTAAACACCACTTCCAACGCACTCGATGTACATGCGTCGATATTTTCTTTCGCCGATATCTCAAAGTAGAAACTAAGTTTTAACTTTGTCTGTAAATAACCTCACCTGATTAAAGTAGCGCAAATTCTTAAACCTTTCTTCAGAAAAATTCTGTTTACGAAATACGATCACGACTTTTAGAAAGCCGGAAGGTTGAATTTTAGGTTCTCGTGGAAGCGCAGGGGGGGTGAAAAGCTCAACCTGGCATTAATTTCGTCGGTAGCTTTTCGACAATTTTTTTCTCCTAAAGGAAAAGTAACATCGATAAAAACAAATATTTTTGCGCATAATATTTTATAACTAAATCTCGCAAGATCTCGAAAAATCGTTTATAACAATGAGTAAGAGTTGGTAACTTATTATTTTGGTAAAGGAGATTGTCATTTCAATCCTTGTGCCTCAGAAATCAGACTAACCTCACAATAACATTGCGCAACCATTCGCTAACCTATTCCCTTCGCCTTTCGCAATTCCTCATTAAATTTCCTGTTAGGTGGCATTTCTCTTGAGATAGTAACTTTTAGTTTAATACTAATTAAGAGTTGGTAACTTATTAATGATAATAGACATTGGCTTTTCTTGTCATTCTTTCATATTTTCAAAATTTCCTTATACGTTTCTTTTAAGCTACTGGTTTCAGCCTTACAAAAAGTTTAAGAATATGGCGAGAAATTTCGTAATCTTCAAACGATCCCCCCCTGGCCATTGCGCCTCTGCGCCTGCACTACGTTACGTAGTTTTCACTGTTTTTGATGTAATTGTTTTAATCCTTCTGTCCTTTGTTCTCTCTTTGCCTTTGTATTGTTTCCTCACATTCCCCTTTTGTTCTACAGTGTGGTCGTTAACGATCCTTTTGCAGCGAAAGAGTTAAAACAAAAATGGGGAAAAAAAATCCAGTGAATCCTGAGAAATTTTTCGTAACACTAACCTTAACCATAAAGGAAAAGAAAAAAATAATGGAGAATTTTTGAAAAGGAAACGTTTTCAACGGAAATTGAACCAGACGTCCAGAAACCTAAAATGTATGTGTATTTCTGTCGATCACGATAGTTTGCATTTTATATTTTTAGTCCTCTCTACTCGCTGGTTATAGCATAAATAATTAACACCCGGGCCCAGTTGTTCAAAAAACGATTACGGCTAATCCTGTGTTAAAGTTTAATCGGCTCTTTCGTTTGGCTTGTTCTGCTAAGCGATTTAAGTTCAAATTTTTGTGGAGAACACCTTTCTATATTTATATGATATCTGAGCAAGAAAGTTGAAGAATCGTTTTCTAGATTAGGAGTATTCGTCTACAAAGTTTTTACTAAACCTGGGTTACCCTAATCGCCTTTTGGACAACCGGGGCCTGGTTTATACAGATACAACATAAGCGGTGGAATTGCCATTTTTACCGGCTATTTTGATGACGTAGGTTATTTTAGCAGACAAAATCGAAGATAAAATTTATATAAATCGGGAAGATGCTGCATAACTTTTACAGTACACTAGTTAGGCAGCCATTTCTTTCGTGTTTTCTTAATGAATTGGTAATAAGTATTTTCATTTGAATGTTGTATCTATCTTAAAATACTAATGCATCTATATAACCATGTTGGCCAGCTACTTTGATGATATCGGCTACTTTAAGAGCCCTTTATCAGTACTGGATTAATTTTCTTGTTTGGACACAGACTGGCTAACGTTTACAAAATACTTTTAGGCGCTTTCATGATATGTGTGACAAAGCAAATACTTTTAACGTAAGATTTCTTATTCCTTCGTCAGGATGAGTTACAGGGACGGCGGAACGTTATTTCAAGTGGGGGGGCTAATGTTGAGACGGAGGCCTGATGGTAGAAATTCGTGTTTGCTAGGGAGAGGGCGATGGGATAATCTTAAATATATTAGTCTTTCTTAACATAAAAACTATAATTTATATTATCGAAGAAATTTGAAATAACGGATCAGTAGACTGTGGGCGCAGTTATTTTAGTTGGACTTTGTTTAATTGACTATTTTGTGGTCCATTCCAAACACCGCACTATCAGGGCGCACTAAAATCACCTGCATGCACAAATTAGACAATTTTCACACATTTCCGAATATTTCGTGTTTTCACACAAACAATTAACTCAATGTACTAATATCATTTCTGCCAAAAAGTGGGGGGCTTTAGCCCCAGCCCCCCGGCTCCGCCGTCCCTGCTATCGGTCAAAATCACCCACACAATGTCTGCTACCTGGTTACCATGATTCATGACAAACGACAGTGACTGTAGGTCAAAATGACCAATACTGTGTAATATTTAAAAAAAGACCAGGAGCGTTTTATTTAAGGTTAATTCCTTTTGTTCTGCATTTAACTCAACCGTGCTCTATGAACAATAATAAAAGGGGATTATAAACAGTAGAATTCCCCTATTTACGTCAATCTATTCAGGGGTGCCGGAGCCACGGGGGCAGTGGGGGCAGCGGCCCCCGCTGCCCTAATAGTGCGGGGGCAACTCGCTGCCCCTTTTTG
>JBAHVQ010000337.1:502611-538642 GCA_036872915.1 Nanipora kamurai | reverse complement strand
TTTTATCACACTGCTGCAGTGCAAGATTAGATAAATCACGAAGCTTCAATTTTGACTAATAACTCATTAACCCTACAGTGACTGGACCGGCAAATACGTTAACGACAGTTGTCAAATTTGTGTTCAACGTAAGAAGTTTTGAACTTTCTTGTATTTTTGTAGGCTTTCAAATTTGTAAGCAACGTTATAAAGGTTGGATAATGTTGCGTGTTTGTTGTGACTTGTTCGTAAGTGTTCATATTATTAGATTTTTTAAATAGAACTTCTGCTGGACATTCGCTTCTTGGTAGGTGGGTTTTTCTAGTAAATTTAGTAATATAGGTCGGTATACCTTGTTTGATTTGCCTTGAACGTATTTTTTCTTTCTCGTTGAATTTGTAATTAGGATGGCATTTTATATAAAATTACACGTTTATTATTATTCTTTATATAAAATTTCATGCTAATTAGTATTCATGCTGACAGTTATAAAAGCCCTTGCACGTGATGAAATACGCGTACTCAATTGGCGAATGTGCTATATGAATATTAATGAGTTTTTAAATATCATTTAACTGTGTTTTAAGACGGTAACCCATCAACCATAACATGAGCTACAGCACTTACTTACGGTAAAGATGGCCCACAAGATGTCTGCTACCATCAGTCATGACCAACAACATTTACTGAAGGTCAAGATGGCTAACAAAGCGTCCGTTGCCCTCCGTCTGTCATGGGTGACAATACTTGACCGATACAATGTCTGTTACCATCAGTTACGATAAGCTACACTCAATGCAGGTCAAGAAGACTAACACAATGTCTGTTATCATCAGTAATGACCAGCAATACTTAACTGCACAAGAGTAAAAGAGCACTACTACGCTTGCCACCGTTTTTGACAGGGGTGAACAAAGTTGTGCTGCTTCCCATGAGGAAAGTCGTCAACAAAGTTGCTCAGCCGTGATAGCCATGTTGTTAAAAGCACGTATTGTTCAACTATCAATGCTGAAACAACTTCTCAACAAGGCTGAACAATCGTATAAAGAACAGGGAACGAGCAACCTGGAACAACCTGCAACATGGATTTGAGGCAGAGGAATCGTGGGAACAGGTGGGGCATCACTGACCTTAACCAACTTTTGCCTGCTTAGTCATTCAAAATAATGGTCAGCACGAATAACTTATTGTAGGTCATAGATTTACTAGACATACAATGTGCGCATGGTCATGACATTCAAGGGGCAAATTGAACGTTTTTTGTTGGTTTTCCCACGCGATAGAATTACAAACAAAAATAAAAGTTCACGCCAGAATCATATCAAAGATTAAGTATCTCGGTCTGGATATCGCGCCCATACCTCCCTTGGACACTCACGAATATTTGCTCAACCAAAGTTTTGTTTTGGACTGTACCCTTCGGTAATTTATGGTGATCAGATTAAGAAATTTTTCAGAAATTTTTAAGAAAGTTATGGAAGAAATTTTCTTCAATAACTCAGAATATTTTCCATCATCAGTGCAGTGCTAACAATTTGAACTTTTGAAATACTATACTAACAGTACAATGGCAAAAAAAGCAGAGTATTCGATTCCGACTTTAGAACGTTAGGTCATGCCCTCGTTACTTCCTAAGAAGACGACGCTTCTGCGATTCCTGTCGATTATGGTCGCTTCATCGCCGATCGTTGACCGATGACCGAAAGCTATTTGAAACCCTCCATGAACATCTGAATATACCAATCTCTTCGTCTACATTTTAGTTCGTTAAAACAAAAAAATCTCGCTTTTCTCGTTAAAAACAGAAGAGCTTGTTTTAAGCGCGTTAAAAACAGAAGAGCTGGTGTCTGTTACACCATTTATTAAACCATAGCTTTGATTAAACAATTGGGAGAAAATCTGAATTCGGTTGTTCTTCTCCCTTTATTGTTTGGACTTTCGGGAGGTTTTCCCGTGACGAGTAAAATAGTCTGGAATTAGTCAGAGTAAAATAAATAAGTTGCCACATGGCAACCGTGGCCAAGAAAGGAATGACTTGAGTCATTCACACATCAAGAAGGAACCATGAGGTCGTTAATGCTGGACCGAGAATTAAGCTGGAGTTTAATATAAGCCATGTTCGTTGCATTAAGATGTGGATTTTCGTGCCTTAAATTAACCTTGGTCAAATTACTTCTAGTCTCCAAACACTGAATTAATAACCACGCTGTCACGTTAAATTAAAACAACGTAAAATGCCATAAAGTCAAATGAACTACTGTGATACAACCAAAGAAGTGGGAAAATTTGAAAAGAAAATGCCATAAACTTGTCAAAGGAAAACCACCCTCCGACTGCACAATAATAAAGACGAACTTTGGATTCGAACTTAAGTAAGTAAGTAAGCAAGCAAGCAAGCAAGTAAGTAAGTAAGTAAGTAAGTAAGTAAGTAAGTAAGTAAGTAAGTAAGTAAGCTGAAACAAGCAAGCAAATATGTAGCTAAGTAAGCAAGCAAGTAAGCAAGTTAGCGAGTGAGCAAGCAAACAAGTGAGCAAGTAAACACGTAAGTGATCTTCATTCAAAGTGGAGAACAGCACCATCGAAAGCAAACAATTTGCTTGATGTATGAATACCGTTGGTCGTTAAATTGGCATGGTATGGCCTGTTGCTATGCATTAAAATATGCAAATATTTATGGCAAAACCGTAGTTGCTATGCTTAGCTTCGCCATTGCATTGAACAAGAACGACGGAGTAATCGTTGTGAACTACGAACGAAAGTTTGAAGCTGTCACTCGAAAGTCCTCCGTGCCATGAACTTTTACTTCATTTCGTTAATAAGACTAAAATTATATTGGTGAAAAACCAGTCATAACAATGAAGTTATTCATCCATCATGTCACGTGTAAAAATCAGAAAGATTTTGTGGGAGCAAATATTGTCGTTCCACTGTCTTTCATCTGGCTCACATATATATACTCAGATTGGACCAATCACAGCGCAGAATTGCAAAGTTCAACATTTGCCACAGACCAAAATAGCTGCGATAATTTTATGGTGAAGAAAATTTTTGAGTGTCAGAATGGTATATTTTAAGATCCAACCAGGACCAGTTGCGAAAAATTACAACTCTTCGGCCTCCGACTGGAGATCGAACACGTGACCCTGCGAATTTGGTGCAAGGCTCTGCCAACGCATTTGCACTCCGTAAAATGAAATGACAAATACCTGAGGCGCTGTCTCGCTCACGACCGAGTTCACGGTTGACAATTTGAACGAATGTTTGTGGATTATTTTAGCCATGGCTTATTTTAGTTGTCGTGTGTTTAAGTTGCAGTTTATGATTTCTGGTACAAATGCGCTAATGATTTTAATTTACTGTTTTTCATCATAGAGTCATCAAATGACAGTTGAAATCTGACAGCTTAAGCTACGCTCCGTATTAGACAACAGACAGATAAAGATTACTGAGTAGGCCTTTGTATAGGCACAGTAATTTCATACGTCATCACACTTCGAGGACGCCCACGGTTGACGTCATTGCTGTTAGCACTGATTAAAGAAAATTCTCACTGTCATCCTGCTCCGCCATAGTCAACGGAAAAATCATGTAGTGTGACCCGAAGCACTCGAAGACATTGTGAAGACATCTCGTTCTCATGTCGGAGTCATTTATTATTAAAAAGTATTAAAAATTTTCTTTAAAGACGCTAGATCTGAGTAATATCATAACAACTGACGTTCGTGGCCAGTTTAACCTAAGAAGCGAATCCTCTGGACGGATCTAAACATAGATTTCAATTTCATGATGCCATTTGAGATAGGCATCAAATAACGAACTGCATCCAACCCCCACTGGCTAACGATTATAAGCGAAGCCTTCGACACAAAGCTTTATATTACGCTCACAGGCGTATTCGTCTCTGTACATTTTACCCTCCGAGACGTGTGCCTGGCGTTTTGTTTGGATTGTTTGTTGCCAATCCTGTTTAGATTCCGTGAGTTGAGAAACGTTTTTAGCAATTACAGTTCACGTGTGAGGATAAATATGGGTGGCGTGTCACGTGTTCTCGTTGTGACGTGACAGGGCACACACAAGTATAATCAAACCTCTACGCCATTGTTGGAGAATATTCAAGTTACTAAGTGATGGTTTAAACCTTGTCTATCTTTCTCCGTTCATGGCTGGATTGTTTGGTTGAACTGCCACTTACAAAGCGTCTTAAACACAGAGGCCACCTTCTCACAGGTAAGTCCTTCACAGAACTTACGCTGCCGTGATGTAGCTTTCCTGAGAAATCCTCCTTGAAGATTGACTCGACTTCGTTGTTTGTAATTCACGGCTAGTATCTTGATTGCCACTTTGATGTATAAGCGTTCACTTCTCTCCCACAGAAGGCAAATGTACCGCCTTAAATTCGAAGTTAATCGTCTGAAAGACGTAAAGGGAGATCGACGAGGTTTCCTGGTAGAGATAGACGAACTGGAGAAACCTCTCCGCGTAAAAGTTAAAACACCTTATTAAGCTGTGCGCCAAATCTCGTGCAAGTTCGGCACGTACAAGGGCGCACGGTAAGAAGAACCCGTTGATCGATTTGCACTAATGTGATGGGGAAATACTCTGTTAGGTTTTTATCTTACCGTAAATACGGGAGAGACAATCGAAAGGTGGTCTCACTAAACATACCTAAATCTTGTTAAAGTTTAAAACGTGAAGCAGAAAGCTCTTGAAGGTCGTTATCCCCCGCTGCTCGTCAATTCCTTCGGGATATTTGTCATCTGGAAATATTTAAGTTAGTCTCGGGGTTTTTGTAATATCCGCTTCAAAGTCAACTCAGACGGAGACTTCGTAGAAGATCGTGAAAGCAAATGTACCCTTAATGCGGCGGCCATACTGAACTCCTGATCTGAAACTGTACCGTTGACCTGAGCGAGAGGTTGGCCGAACCATATGTCCATATTCGGTTTTATCCTTATACGCCGTTGGAGACAGTGCGAACAGGAAAACTGTCGAATGTATGAAGTTTGATGCACTATGCTCCAACTGACTAAGTCTGGATTTCACAACGTTTTCTGGAGCTTGGGTCACTGGTGGCAGTTAAGTGAAATCAACGTGGTCGAAGTCTGATGTAATGAAAAACAGTAAAACGGGCCAGAAATCCTCAAGTCGTTTGTGTAATTTCAACAACGTTGAAAACACTGTGTGGTCACTCAACCTCGTGGAAAATGAGAACGTGTAGTATTGACTGGTGTTATTTTGAACGCACGAATGAATGCAGAGCCACTGTGTTGTTTATGAATACGAGGTATGCAAATGATTTATATGAGAGACCTCTCATTGAAGCCGAGAAACACGATCTGTAAATCTCACAGCTGACCCTCGTTGTGAACTCTGTCGGTCTGCTGGGATGCTGCCCGTTTGAGCTAACCGGGGGTTATGAAATTCAGTAGGGAAAAAAATGTCCCCAAAAGTCGAGGTTCACATTCAGGTTTTGTGATGTTAAATCAGTCAACTTTTTTTTTCGGGATTAGAAGGGATTTGTATTTTAAATTACTTCGGGAGTGCACTTATTACAGAAATTCAGATGTTGCAGACGTATTTTCTGAATTATTTATCGTGGCCATTTCGTTTGCAGGTATGTTGCTTAGCTGGGTGAAAAGTAACGCTCTCCTTTTGCGGTTTTACGTCTACGTGGGTTCCTCTTATCTTCTTAAGTGCTTTGTCGTGTCACACCGCTCAGGGTTGTTAATTTGCTCGATCGAGTATTTTCGATTATGTTGAAAATGAAAAAAAAACTTATCAAACGCAAACAGAGAGACGTTTTCGCGTTGCCGCTTAGCGTGACGCTGTAACCTAATTACAATATGGTTTATTTTGTCTAGGTCGAAATACAGCTTTTCGAAATGTCCTTGTACTGCAGCGACAGATCAGTGTTCACTGCGCTTGCGACATAAATTGAATCAATATATACTTCTTCGGGGTAGAGAGATTTATTTACGCGAAAGCTCGCCAAAACCATCTTTTGATCAAATGTATTAAAGCACACATGCAGATGAAAGTTAACCGTCGGGGTTAATTTTAACCCCTAATGTTTGTTTTTCCTCACGGAAATGTACGTCAGACGTCAAACATGCTTAGACGAATGCGTTTTACGTATGCAAACCTCCCGTACCCATCTCATGAACGTGCGTCGGCGGGCGTAGAAGGAACGTCTATCTGGAAATAAATCCTAAGTTTTCACGCAAGTATTCATACGACTGCCCGGACAACCCATAAGTAGAACTCGGTTAACTTTCTGATACCAAGTCGGCGTGGGTTGGCTAGTTTTGATGGTGGGAGATTTTTGTTAATTTCTTCACGTAAATACAGGTTTTGGATTTAAACATGTTCCAGC
This sequence comes from Nanipora kamurai, assembly GCA_036872915.1. Taxonomy (NCBI): domain Eukaryota; kingdom Metazoa; phylum Cnidaria; class Anthozoa; order Scleralcyonacea; family Helioporidae; genus Nanipora; species Nanipora kamurai. The sequence goes on along the minus strand of JBAHVQ010000337.1, from coordinate 532,290 downwards.
TAAGCATCGTCAAAGTCTCAACCCGGCTCCCTTTAAATCTTTTGTTTGTGAAAGAATTTCAAATTCGAACCATCTGTTGATAACCGCGTTTGGGAATTGTCCTTAATGGTTATCCACTACTTCCAGGTTAACTCAACGGCATGATCCAGTGTTAAAAATGTTTGCCCATCCTTCTCAGTGAACAAAATAAACATAGAACATTGTGTGAATCTTGATACTATTTTCCGTTTTGTTCAAGTGCGAATGCGTCGAAGAGAGTATTTCCGACTTGTGTTTTCCTCTGTTTGAAGCAGAAGAAAAATGGCTGTTTATAAACCTTTCATATTAAAATGAGTTGTATACATTTACATCTAAGTGAAAACTTATTTTAAACCGAAAGTTTTAACGTGGCTTAGTGTTAAAGCCGAGGAAAAGGTAAGTGCATATGGAATTCGACCCCACCGTTTTGGTGTTTTCACAACGCGATTTTACCTAGGGTCAATTCTGAATATCTCCACTCGCTTCGTACAACTACCACTCAGAATTTGTGTAAACACGAATAATAACCATTACCACGGATTCTTGTCCAATCTGGGTCTAGGTTAGCTCAGATTCGCATGAATAGACACGTAATATTGTGGAAACACCATCTTTTCGTCGCTTTGAGTTTAGTTAGATTAAACTAGGTCTCTATAAGCAAGAAGCAATTGCTTCGATGATGTTCAGAGTCCAAAAAACTTAAAACTTGGCGGGCATGAATCAATGGATGTGATGTTGCTACCACAATAGTTCAAAATGTCACTCTACGTTATCTTTACGCAATTTATAATTCAAAAAGACGACGGTTTAAAATATGATGACGACATTTCGACGTCTCTACGCCGTTGCTGTCAATGAATAAACAAGGCTATTCATATATTCATAAATTTCTCTAATGCCATTGCGTTGTCGTGCTGTTGCTAAAAGAATAAGCATCGACTTCGCAGTGCGATTGTTTCTTTCGTGAATGAACTGGTGGGTGTTTTACGTCAAACCAATCCGAAAATACACACACTATTGTAGAAGAAATGGTTCGGTCTTGAGAACTGGCGATGTTAGTAATACCACAAAGTAAAATATGATAGGTCAGTTCGACAAAATCGGAAATCCATCACTTGGAAATTAATAAACATCTTTTTTATCTCAAATTAATGGCATACATGGTCACATTAGATTCTACTACAGGAGTTACACAATCAAGTTATACCTCGTGGGTCTGAGATAGACTATAATAATTGTATTGTAGTATTTACTCCATTTTTTTTGTTTCGATAGATAGATTGATTGTCTGACGAAATCCTAAGTTTATTTGAATGTTATATACAAATGTGGGGGCTTGGTGCTGTCGCAGACAACACGTGAACTTTCGTCAACTTCGTGTCCTCAGAGAAATTGAGGCCGGGAATCGGACCCGAAATTTTCTGATGACCGAGTTCGATTCCCGTCTGGGGCTCACACTTCGTTTTTTTCTGAGGATACGAGCTCAACGAATGTTCATGTGTCATTTCCTGCTTTTATTGTTTGACCAGACCATTTCCTTTTCAAGGGGAGACAGCTAGGAAAGGAAAGAATAAGGACTATCTCTCAATTAACTCTTTTCGGTGTATATTCAACGTTTATTATTTGAATCTTGCTAACGCGAGATGATTTTACTCTGACTTACGGCACACGATTTTACTCATCAAGGGAGGAACGTCCCAGACAGGAAAGGGTTCATATTCACTCTCTTTGCAGGAAAATTACTGAATTGAATTTCTATTCTACTCTGTCCTTTACTTCGCTCTGCACATCTGTCTAATTCAGTTTTGTTCTGTTTATCAGAACATGGCAAGCATAAGTGATAAATCTAAAAGGCCAACGTCTTTTACTAATGAACAGTAAGCCTTTAATAATTTCGAAATGCAACTGGTTTCGGCAGATCAAGAGTCACGTGTTGCCCATCTTACAAGGTATCAAACTTAACAAGATTTACAACACTGTATTCTGATACTTCCAACATCTTGAACTTGTCATTCTCTGACATGGGCCACAAAACCAAATGAAAGACAAACCATAAAGTAGGCGAACGGAAGCGTAATAAAGAAGAAAAGACTGTTGTCATTTATTCTCTTAATGTAGTCAGGAAGTGGTAGGAGCCGCCTAATCAGCTCCCAACAGTTCTAGATTACAGGAATGGTTTCAACTTATTCTCTGTACTTTTCATCAGACTTCTTGTTGTGATTCCGTTTACCTCAACATGTGATTTCGTTATTTCAACATGTGAAAGATTACTTTCTGAAATTAAGAACTTTCTGAGAGAACTAAATAACAGTAAGTATTAAAGAACAAAACAGATCTGTATTTCGATTACACCCTTGACACTCCTCCATTCACACTTGTTTACATTGGCCGGATATACTCGACACATTCACGTGTATTACTGTGGTCACAGTTGTAGCCACTTCTATGGGAAGAAACATTGATCAATAGACAAATCTAAACGGGTTTGAAGGTTTAACCATATTTGATACATGTAAAATAATAAAACTGCTGAAACTAAGCCGACGATTCTGTATAGCGCTTGTGAATGTTTTTGTATGTTTGGTATTTATTACCTGCGTTATCAGTTGAGTTGATGAGCTAGCGAATGGTCAGAGCGTTGTCCTACATTACGACACATATATGGGAGGTGGGTTATCCTTGCTATTCCCCATCAGATAAATGGAAGTTGAACTGGGGATGTCGTCGCTAATATTATCAATGGCCGATTATGGTAAATAAACTGCCCTTCACTGTGTGTGTTCATGCTGACAGCTCTGGATGTTTTCAGGAAGTTGGTGTGACCTATTACGAAGCAAGTCCTCTCTAAAAACTAGCGCTATATCATGATGCTAAAGGGATTGTTACGGATGAAACTAATTTGAAGGATCATTTTGAAAAATTCAGCTTCCACAGCCAAGTTCTACTTTCTAACTGATGAAATACGATATGTCCTTAAAGCTTGATCTGATTGGCCCGTAGGTCTAGGTAGCAAAACAACCAGAATGTGTAGTCTCGACTTATCAGAATTAGTCGTGCTTTTCGTGTTTTTTGTTTTTTTCTGGTGCGATACATAGCTGGTGCCGTTCTCAACGACCAGCCCGACCACCGTAACTTGTTTTGAGTACTGCTAGTTTGTGTATCAAGATGTGTTGTGGTAGTGACATCAGTATCACTTGGTACGAGAAGGTAAAGTGATAGAAAACGTCGGAACATGTCGCACAACATATTCAAACATTGTCACCACTCGCAATTTGGAAAGCAGCTACGCGATCCAATGTTTCTTGCACAACATCATTTGTTGAGCAAAATCTTTGACATTCAGCAAACTCTATCCAACTGAGTTTAAAGGTTAGGTCGGGGCTAAACTCTTTCTAGTCCAGAGGGCTTCCTTTGGAGACCAAACTTGTCTAGCGCAAGTTAAAGTAAAATAATGCAGGGTTTCCCAAAAAATAACCCCGTTGAAACATTTGAGCCCGTCTTTTTAAAAGGCAGAGCATCACGCCGTAGTTTTAAAGGTACGAAAGCGATGTTAGAATAAGAAATAGGTTTTCTCTTTTTAACTATACCATTATGATCTACATTATAAAAAAAGAGCTCAGATGTTTGATGGAAGCATTTTTTGGCGGGAACCCTGTTGAAGACCTATAAAGAAAGGAGTTAGTTCAGGTGAACCGGACTCTTTCCTCTTCAGAGATCATTCAAAGCAGTTAGTTGCCGCGACAACATTTACTCGAAAATCGTTTAAACCACCAAGGCGGAAAACCAAAAAAAAAACAGATGGCGACTAGCTTGTAAATTAGACCATGATTCTTGGCGAACCAAAATTATCCACAATCTCTTGTAGAAAGGGTTTGAGATGAAATGAGTGTAAAGGTCTCGGGAGACACACAATCACGTTTGCACGGTTACCAAGGCTTGTCGCTGTGTCGCTGGGAGCCTGTCGCTGAATTTGCTGGAGCACATGAAGTCACTGAGCCGTTGGCGTAAAATTTCAAATTGAGTCACTCAATGAGGTTCTGATAAACGCTTAGAGAATGTATTTCGTCCTAGAAAAGATTTGTTAGGGCACCCTGATCTTGTTGACGTCCACTAATATTTCGGACTCACCATTGCTTTCGAAGGGCTGATTTATTTTGTCCACGATTCTCTTTGATGTTTAAATTATTTAAAATAACAGTAACTAATGCTATACATAACTATATAATTGAAGCCACCTGAAAATTTAACTTAAATTTGACGTTTTCTGTGATTTAGCCAGAAAATTACGCTGAAAAATATGTAGAACGACAGTGAAGTATTTTTGTCGCTATCGATTTTCAGTGTGTCTCACCACTTGTGGTTTGGTCTCCGGTTGCCTTGTCCTGAGCTCTAGTGATCCAGCGACGCAATAGCGTGTGTCTTGCTTAAAAATATAGATGTATATATGTTTATATACCTTTTTTTTCCCTATCACTGAAAATTTATAAACCTTACGTCAACAAAATTGTACTATATTTCATTAAGTTTGGGTTTCCTTACCCGACTAACTCTGTGGGTTACTTCAGGTACCTACAACCATGATGTAAAAATATTAACTGCGTTATTGAAATAATGAATAAATAATGTCTGGTTCAATATAAGACAAAACATAATCCGAAAATAAACATCCTGTAAGTAACTCAAGATATGAGCTTATGGACAAGACAAAAGTATGGTGATAATATTTCGACTTTATTACAAATCCTTCGTCAGATCAACTAGCTGCACAGAGTATCGAAATTGCACATGCTCCTCAATCTTGTTAACTCAGAAAAGTTATCTGAGCCCCTGACGGGAATCGAACCCGTAACCTTCTGATCGCCGGTAAGATTCTCTAACCATTCAACTGCATAGACTCAGATGGAAAAGCGACGGTTGCTATTTGTACCGGTTCGTAGTTGACTTGTGTACTGCTAACTGCCGTCTCGACGAGTCATGTAGTCTCACCGACGATCAGAATGTATATAACTTTTCTGAGTGAATAAGCTTACGCGAAGAATACGCAAATTCGATCTATATACACAAGCTTCCACATGCGGCACAACAACGGCAAATATACTCAGAGTATATACGATCCTTAAATAGTCGCAAGGGTCGTATATACTCGGTGTGATTAGTTGATCTGACGAAGGTTTGTAATAAAGTCGAAATATTATAACCATACTTTTGTCTTGTTCTTAAGTTTTTATCTTGAGTTATTTACCAGATGTTTATTTTCGGATTATAGTTTGTCTTATATTTTTTCAAGTTGTCGGCTGGCATTGGATTTAAGTCGTCGGGTTTAAATCGGCTTTAATTATATGTTACTATAGTTTCATACAACGACTGCTTCATTTTTACAAATTTTAATGTTATTTGTGCACATAAATCTAATCAAGAACCACATTTTGTTGGAGCTCATTTACACATGGACCTAGATACACAAGTGAAAAAATGAGAAAAACCAGAAATACTAGAAACATAACTTTCCAAAGATGCTGGTTTAAATTAATTTGAGCGAAAGATAAATTAAATCAACCTAGAAAGCTGTTTAACGATAACTGATTGAAACTATGACTTTGAAGTTAGGTGTCTCTAGCTTTAAATTGTCCAAGAGAGATTTCGCTCGAAATATCAGCCTCTTTTGTTTTTTGTTCGTTTGTTTGACGACATGATCCCTTTGCTGTTTAATGAGCTGAAGAGTTAGAAAAAGGAAAACAACGGTCCTTTTGTGTCGTCTTTGTGTGTTGACATAATTTCAGTTCACGCGTAATACTTTCTCTAGTGTTATTCTACTCTCTATATTTTACTCTCTATATTTTACTCTCGTGCCAATGTCCTCATGTAACTTTATAATATTTATCCTATTTTAGTACTTATGCCTGTGTAGCTCATTTCACACTTCATACACAAACACACATTAATATTATAAACAAGCAAGTTCACCTCGACAGGTTTTCTCGACTTGTTCATAATTCTACTCAGGTTGTTTTTTTTTCATGAAAAGTTCCTTTGTTTAATTTTCAAAAACTGCCTCGACAAACTTTGGACGAGGAGAATCTTTAATAAAGAACTTTTCATGTTTTTTACAACCTGCTACGGAGAACCCGCCTGTTATGCTAAATCCTTTTAGCTAGTTATGGTGTTACACTGGTTCACACGTAAGATTGAATTGAGGAATTGAATTGAAAGCATTTATATATTTAAACACGATTTAACTACGTATGCAGCACATTGCTGATGTGATCGTGTAATCTGACATGTTCTGATGTTTTGGCTTCTTCCTTTGCTTTGTGTGTATACGTAATTTGCATTTTTCGGAGCTTGATCAAACGTCAAGAAGCGCAAACAAAGCCTTCACAACCATCAAAGAGTCAAGTTGCTTTTCCAGCACCAGTTGTACAGACATATATTGAACAACATAAGCCTCAGAAACTACCGTTCCGTCAATATTTCTCCAAGTAAATGACACTTCGAGCTGAAGGCCCTTATCGAATTGAAAAGCTTTTTAATAAATTACCTGGTCAGTATTCGTGTCCACTATCTTAGCACTTGAACACTTTTACGCATTTGGAACAATTGTTGAAGACATTGTAGGCCGACGTGCAATAATATTATTTGTATGAGTACTTGTGAGGAAAAGTGGGGCTGAAGCGGCATTTAATCTACGATAGGTAAAAAAACTCTGAGTTTTATAAGGGAATTAGAAGAGTTCTGAGTTTTTCTGAGTATTGCAGGTTTAACACAACTTGAACTGCAAGGACCAACACTTTAATATAATCTACATGCAACTTTTCACATGAATCATGTACGTTCTTGCTGTTCTAACTCTCTCGTGCTGTGGGATAATTAGTAAAAGTACGTTTGCTTAAATGAAAGAATTTTGAGTTTGAAGGTCCTTTCATGAACAAAGAAAACCGAGGTTTGATTGCTTTCTAATAGACAACCCGCCTGTCTGAGTGGATACTTATCTCACGATTGTTTAAGTAAATAAAGCACGTGGACGAAAGGGTCGAACGCACGTTTCTCTGTCACCTCTTGATCCATCTCATGTTGACAAGTACCAAAAAATGTTTTTATCGTCAATAAATTCTGTGTTCTTCATGAATTAAAGCACTTCGAGTGTCTAAAGAATTCATGACCGTATATGAAACGTAAAGCAATAGACATTTTATGTCGAATGCTAAGAACAATCGAAACTGCGTGACCAAAAACAGTCAGAAGAATACTTTTGAGCGACTTGTCTCTCCCAGCAGGAAAAAAAAACGAACGTTTTTTTATTGCTAGTGAATAATGTTTGAATTATGGAGACAACGTGGAATGTTAGCTGAATACTTGCAGTTCTAACAAAACTCGATCGTCTGAAAGGCATCCCTTCAGTAATTCCGCTGTATGAATTCAAAACAAGCGCTTCTTTCTGCTGTTATGTTTGTGATTTCAGATTCGGCTTCAGTTGTGGCCGTACCTACAGTGTACTCCGTTTCACTCGTGTAGGAAAGACCCTGAGGTTAGCAGCTGTTGACGTATACAAGCAGTCCTCAAATCTCATGCGACCAGAGCCAAATACTGAGTAACTTATCGTGCAATGGATTATGTTCTTTCAACATTTCATGTGTAATGCATTTAGGAATACGAACCCCTGTGTTCAATGAAAGCTCTTCTATTCAGGACTGGAGATCAACAACGGCAATAACCATCGTATTTGCTTTTTTCCATAGATAATCCGTGGATTACTACAAGTGCTGGCTTTTTTGGCTCCAAGTGGAAACCGTTTTGGAGCTTGATTTGGTGACGTAGCTCCGCTTCCTTGTGTTTGGAATGGCGGATTCAATGACGAAATTTAAAGGAGATTCCCAACCAGGTTCGTCTTGCCGACCGTCCGACAAAATCTACCGATCACCTGGAAGCGAAAGTTTTATTAAAAAAGAAATGTTGCCACTTTCCTCGTGTTCGCATACTTCGAGGGATTCGGAAGAGCACGGCGAACTAGCAAGAATAAACCGTGATAAAGAAGAGGAAAAAGAAGACAGTCCCGGCAGAAGTCTTAGTCCGGAATTTCTGCTCAAAGCTACCGTGAACGGTGGAGTGTCTGAGAATTGTGAAGCCACAGAGGCGGCAGGGCAGGTTCCTAGGAAAGGTTTGTGTTTTTAAAAGGTTGAATGCTATTTCCTTTGAATTTCAGAAAATTAAGGCTTACGCAGGGAAGAACTTTGGTATCAGCATCGTGGGTTTGTTGATTCAAGGCTTGTACACATTGAACGCGCATGCAACGCCGTAACGCGTGGAAATTAGCACAATATCATTTTCGTGTTATCGTTCATACTAAAGGCGTTCACGTTGCAGCGTTCACGCGACGCGTCCAACGTTAACGACATCATTAAAATATTATGGAGGTAATTTTCAAGCGTTACGGTAGACGGTTACGGCATCATGTTACGTGTCTTGTGAGTATAAGTCTTAAATATCACCATTGTGATGTTGTTGTTATAGTGACTTGTTGCTGTCATGATGTCTTGTGCTTATTTTGTTGTCGCAGTTGCTATTGTTTCTGCTACTGATGTTGTTATTGTGTTGTTTCCTTCTGTTGTTGTTGTTTTGTTCTCGTTCGTGTACGTGTTGCTGCTGTATGGTCTTCTATTTTTCTGCTGTTGCTATTGCTGTAGTTGTTGTTGCTATTACTTTTGTTACTGCTGTGTTGTTAACTATTGTTATCCCGTTGTTTTTCTTGACGTTGCCGATGTTTGTATTGTATTCGTTTTCTATCGTTTTTCGTTTTTTATCGTTTTTTCTATCGAGGTTTTATTGCTGTTGTTATGTTGTTATAATCCCTTTTTCTGTTGCTGGTATGCAGGTAAAAACAGAATGGTATCGAGCTTTTCTCACCTTTCAACTTTTTTTCCTATTTCATATTCCTATTTCCATACAGAAGACAGCAATTCCACGAATGCCATGAATGGCGTAACGTCACCAGTCACGTGCATCTACTGTAACAAAATGTTCCCCAACAAGAGTTCTCTCGATGCTCACGAGCGCTCGTTGCATGGTGGGAAGAAAGTCTACGATTGCTCTGTATGCGACAAACAGTTCAATCACCGCAGCAGCAGGAATATTCACTTACGCGTTCATACTGGTCAGCGGCCGTACGAATGTGATATCTGCAAGAAGCGGTTCCGCGTTTCATCGCATTTACGTGACCACGTGAGAACTCACACCGGTAAGAAAGGATTGGGATCGAGTCCTACTATGTGTTTCATACGTTCGTGACTATGTAACTCAATCCAGCTTTGTTAAGTTGAATGCAAACAATGCGTTCGCAGATCTCTTTTGAATCCATGTTTGTTTACAGCATATGCATTTCAGATGATGCGAAGTGATCCATGAGCACTGTTGCTTTGAAATGTATTAATATTTACATACACATCTCAAATTCATTAATAATTGAGGAGAAAAACACAAAGGAAATCACCACCGAGACGTGGTTTGATACATCTGAGGAAGAAATTACAGAAATTAAGCCAACTTTCACCTCGATTCTCTCTTCAAATACTGATTCTTTTGAGATATAACATAATACACTCGAAAGTCGTGTTTCTTCAGGATATCCAAACACCTCAAAGTTTATACAAAACTGGCTATCGCCTCGGTTTTCACCAAAGTTCTCGGCATTTGGATGTACTATTTCAAAAACGAGTTCAAGTGTTTGATAACGGTATCAAAACACGAGAAAGCAGCAATGAAAGGCGATGAACCAATCAGGCGCCGTTGTGGGACTTGGGGATGTTTTGTGATACGCTCTGTTTCAAGATTATACGTCAGATTGACATAAATGAAACACTGGTGTTTGATGCAGTGTTTTACCGTGTTTGAAAGCCCATTCACGTGACAGAATGGGATTGTCTGATTGAGTAAAATTCTCACGAATTATTTCATTTTGAGAAATCCTGATGAAACACTCCTTCTCGTGTACGACATTTTACATCAAAGAATAATGACTGGAATGATAAAGAACCAAAACATTATGTAGTCTGATATGCGCAAATTTAAATACCAAGCTAAAGCGGTTAATTTCGTACTTCACAGACCCGATACGGATGCACGATTCTTGAAACGGGCTCTTGGTTTGAATCATAATCTCGGCGAATCATATCAACGATGAAACCTGATCCTTTCTATTATCCCTTGCAATGACAGGAACGCAACGTTTGGGCATTGAGCTGGTTACCAGATCTCCACTCGCTCGTTTCAACATTGGCATCCCGTCGACTGTTTTTGTGCACTAGGTAAAATATGCGGGAAATTGCCGATTTTCAGTGCAATTCTGAAAGATTAGTGCATGTAGCAACACTGAGATCGGTGCAAGTCTTAGCAAGTGTCTCATCTTTCCCCCTGGATAGTCCCAAAACATTTTTTCAGCATTAACCCGAAAATTATTGGTGTGTTTTTGGGTTAGTGTCACATCTTTATCAGTGCTGATCTTTATATTGAGTAAACTCAAGTTGCGACTCACCGCTTTCGTTTTCTTCAGGCGAGAGACCGTTCAAATGTGTGCTTTGTGGTCGAGGATTCAAGCAATCGAGCGATATGAAGAAACATCGCAAAACACATTTCAAGACCTCTCTTCCTAACGGAAAGACAAAGGTCGTTCAGTTTAAGAAGGAGGAGGGTAGTAAACCTTTGCCAGCAACTTTCATGGTTGTGAGGCCAGATGACGTGCCAGTCATCCACGTCGACTACCAAAAGAATTCCTCACAATCGCCGAGTGAGCAAACGAACCAAAAATTTGTCGAGAAAATCAAACTCGTTAAAGTAGAAAGGACGAGGATTAATCAAAGCGAGCCCTCCCCATTATCACGTGACAGTGGGATTAAAGTTGAATCGGTTAACTCTCCCTCACCGAAGAATATCACCTCGGAGAAAAAGTACGGCTACCAAGAGCACATTAAACAGAACTCCTTAACAACTGAAGTTATTACAACAGGGAGAATACCGACTACGAATGATGCTTTCGGAAACCCACTCTTGGGCAACGGGTTTAACTTCAAAGAACAGGAACCTATGTCGGGTTTCGTCCAGCCGGCGTCGGACAATCGCGGCAATTATCGACCGAGAAATGCCTCCAATAACACTCCCAAGGATAATATCCCGGAGAAACATACAGACGAAGGGGGACATCACAACGCACAAGTTTCAGAAAATCAGATGCAAAATTCGGTCTCCATGGAGACACAAGAAAACGAATTTACGATGAAGCCGGATGTAAAAAAGGACACCTACAGAGGCGAAAGGCCGACGGTGGTACACGATACCGCAACTCCTACGATTTATAATCTGGCCTCGCGTTCTATTTTTACTGAGCAAAGGACCGACAGGAAAAGGATTCACCAACAGGGAGAATCACCGAGAGAGATTGAAATGCAGAACGAAACAGCCATGGATGTACAAACGACGGTGGGTTCTAATGTCATCAACGTCGCAGATTCATCGGAACATGTCGACGATGGTTTAACCGTAGCTGGCGAGACAAGAAAACCGGACGGCGTTCGGAAAGCAGTCGTCGTAAAACTGCGAAATGACAAGGGAAACGCCACGTTTCGCAGAAATACAATTATATCAACTCGGAAGCAAGCTAAACCTGTGAAGAGAGGTAAAGTGTAGTTTTAAGAAAATGATGTGAAAATGTCAGTCTTGTCTTTTACTTCCGAAAGAAAGTGAGGCACGTCCAATAGACCTTATTCACACAGCTGAGTTCGCTATGCACAAGGCTGCCTACGTGGCAAACGGCCAGTTTGGCGCTTAGTTTGAAATTTTAATTTTGGGGGACTAAAACGAATTTGCCCCCCTGCGGAGACTGGAAGTACCCAGATTGCACTGGGAACTTAGCATCTTGAATAAAGTTTCACAGGGTGAGTAGGAATGCGTAATGGCTTCCTAACACTTTTAGTTTTTGGTTATTTTCGGAAGTTTGCACCTTTTAACATTTAAAGTGTACATCACTCCAAAATATCTTCTTGCTCCAGAAAGGTTTACATATTGCCCAGAGAAATATTTTGTCCTATTTTCTCCAAATCTAGGCATTTATGACCTGTCAAAGTCACGAAAAAACATCTCCATTTTGGTACACAACCGAGCTTGTGAGGAGAATGGGTCTATGACTACTTAAACGTCACAAACTAATTTGCATGGCGATCATTCTTTGAAAATAACCATGTATATCATTGTGACTTGTATATCAATACGATAGGGGCGGGGGGTGATTAGTACAGTAATTAATATTTAGCTCTTGTTTTTCCAACTGACAAGAAACGTTGTATTATGTAACAACAACGCGCTAAACGACACTCGCCTTTCTTTTACCAGCTCGAGAAAGCAGCATACAATGCGCATCGTGCCAGGAGCGTTTTCGAAGCCCAGAAATATTCACCGCTCACAGGTGTGGCAAGAACGAAAAATCGTACAAGTGCAGCGTGTGCGGCAAGATGTTTGCCCGTTCCACTTTACTTCGACAGCACATGGTGTTGCATCAGGGAAGCAAGAGGTTTAAATTTAAGTGCAGCTACTGCGGCAGAGCTTTCAGGCATCGCAGTCATTTACGAGACCATGAAAGAATACACACAGGTATTTTAACTAACTGGCATAGGAATAATATTAAATTTAAACTTTAAGTTTAAATTAGTTAATTACTTTAGTGCTATTTTACGACAACGGTAAGGATTTGGTTGTCGCATGTGTACACGTAAAACTAGTCTGACGATAACGCATTCTTGAGCGTCTGGCTAGCATTCAGAATATTGTGGGTTCGAGTCCCGTCTGGAGCGAAGAGTTTTTCTGAGTCCATGGCGTTCCACAGTTTGAGCAGCAAAAGTTTCCTAAGACTTTAATGGTATCAAACTGCAAACCTAAAATTCAATGTAAAGTTTGTCTGGCTTAAAATCCAAAGCTCGTCTGCAGAAGTTTGATGAAGGCATCTCATTTTTGCTCACATCTCGTTACTTTCTACTTTGTTATAGGAGAGCGACCTTTTAAGTGCAGCTTCTGTCCAAAGGCTTTTAAGCAGTCGAGCGACCTAAGAAAGCACGAGAACCTTCACACCGGTGCGACGAGGTACTGCTGCGAGAAATGCGGTGTGGACTTCAAGAGGTGCGATGCGTTGAAGAAGCACGCCATGTTGCACAAGGAAGGAGAGGTGACTGTTCTCAAATGTGAGAAATGTCAAAGTCTCTTTGCAACGGCAGATGGACGCTCTTCTCATGTGTGTCAAAATAAAAGTAAGTTCAGTGTACAACAGTTAGTTGGATTAAGTGGTTTGGGTGAATAAACGTTGGACAAAAGCAGTCGGAGCTTGTGAGTTCAGTACCGGATTAACAATGGGGCACTTTTCCCAGGGCCCCCAACATGGAGTGCCTTTACGGAACGATTATGCGGAAAATTAAGGGGTGCTGGGACGAAATTGAGAAGGCTAGGAGGACCCGCCCACTATAGCTACACCCGTCTTGTACAAGTGTACAGTTCGGCTGTCACCCAAATTTGTCGATGTGTCAGACATTTTCTAGCTATTTAAAAATATGGCGTTGTTACTCTATTTGAGTTGACTGGGTATAATTTCCAATTTTATAGATCGTTACCGATGTCAACTTTGTGTCCAGCGGTTTTCAAACGCAGCTGCCCTTCGCCAACACTGTCATCAGGAGCATGGAGAGCAGTCAAACGAGACGTGCTTGAAATGCGAGTTCTGCAAACTTCAACTGCAAAGCCTGGACGAACTTGAGGTTCACTTGGGCACACATCAACTTCTGAAAACGCATAAGTGCAATGTCTGTGACCAGCGGTTTTCCTTGATCGGCCAGCTCGAGGAGCATGCGAAGACGCACGACCAAAATATGGATGTGGTAGAACGTATCTCCGGGGGAGAAATCCCAGCTAAACCATTCAGAATTCCAGATTATTCCACGTCAAACCACGGCAGAAATTTCTACGAAGAGAACGAGTCAAGCAACAAACAGAGTATACATTTTCAGGAAAATGAACATGTCCTTGAAATTAATACAGCGCGTTCGGTTCCGGTTGTCTCTTCTTCGAGCGAACCAGTTCGGCAAACGTATGATTTCATTCCGAGTAGTTACCAATCTTTAGTACGCTCGGTCCCGATGTATGGTTACGTCCAAAACGGGAGGTGGTGTCCACCCACCAATATCAAGGAGCCTGGATCCTACAGTGCCCCTCGACACGTCGAGCCTCACGTGACGGCGAAACAAGATGGAGAAGACATGGGAAGTCGCAACGACTTACCTGAAGAACCTCACTGTATTAATACGACAACCGAGGACAAACAAATGACGCCGAATGTCAATCAAGCTAAAGATTCACCTGTGAACAAAGTGGATAATCATTTCTTAAAGTCCCTGCGTCATCAAGTGGCAAAGAGAAGGTACACTTGCTTGAATTGCATGAAAGTGTTCTACACAGAGACCACTCTGGTAGATCACGTATGTGACATTCAGTCAGAACGATTCTTCGAGTGTCTCGTCTGTGAGAAAGAGTTTAGTAATGAAGAGGACTTGCAGGGACATATGAGGAACCATTGGAAACAAGTTACATACTTCAAGTGTAACTTGTGCGGGGAACGAGTGAGGTACGAGGAACTGCTTAAAAAACATAACTTAAAGCACTTGGAGAATGATCGGACAACCGACTGCACATCCGAAGACTCGGGGCCTGGGGATGAAACTACCGCCATTCCATGGTCCACGACTCGTGTTGAGCAGCCAAATGCTTTTACAAGTGGGGCTGGAAACGATAATTTGGACGTTGTGGGTTCAACGAAGCCAATGAGCATTTCCTCGACTTCAATTACGTCACTAAATACGCCAGTGATCACATCGGTCAGCAGTAGCAATGGTTTCCTTTCGAAGACTGCGAACCACGAGAAGCCTACTTCAAAACCATCAGAACGAGGGTTCACAGAACATCATTCTTTGGAGATAAAAAACGAAGTGGCGAGTCCTCTTGCGTCGCCACACCTGCCGAATGAAACAACTGGGAACCGTGAACGAAGTCTCGTCGCCGTTCATCCAGTAGACAAGGAATCCATGTCGAGGTCCTCACATGCCCCTCATGTCACGTATTTTGATACGAGAAAACCTATGACTGGTGCATATTTGAATGTCTTTGGTCAGGGATCCGCTGTGGTTGTGCCAGCGATGCACGCTCTGGACGCCAGTGGTCACTACGCCGGAAGTAACGGACTCGTTTATCCGATCGCGATGGCCTATCAGCGACGTATAACGGAATATAAGTAATGTTAATAAATGCACGGAGAAATCACTTAACTTTGTTTCCCAGCTGTTGTGTCTCATTATTTCAAATGATAGATTTCTGTATTTGTGTCTGTCGATTTTCAAAATATGTGTCACAATGGCGATGGAAAATAATTAAGTACAGTCCTCATGAGGCAAAAGTTAGAGCCTTAACGTTAAAGTGAGCCAAATGTCACTGTAAAAATACACTGTTGTGTTAATACAATTTTTCTTGCATGGTAATATATACTTTGGTGTTTGAAGGTCACGAAGTAATAAGTATCTGTAATATAGGTTGAATTGCAATGTAAATACAACAATCTGTCGGTTTATTTTGTCCAACATCCATACAATGTCTCTCGTGGTGAACACCGTCAGTTGGTGTGTGATACTTTTATACGAGTCCGCAATCAGTATGCTTTAAATATTTTTATCAAACGCGAAAGAAATCAATCCACGATGTTTTGATGACATGATCTGTAACTTTAATGAATTAACCACACCTTGTCTTTGATTTCTTTGTAAAATATTGATTAGTTTGCAAGGATATAACCCACGTCCGTCAGAATTTTCTATGAATCAAACTTACATGCTCTTGAATGTCAAAGCTCGTGTGTTCCGGTCAGGTTATGAAATTCATAATGATAAAAATGCAATAATTCAATTGCGGTGCCAAGCTTGGCACTTGGCACCGCTTTATATTTTGCCTGTGAGTTTGTTAGTTCGGAATCACAAGCGTGATCTACTTCATGTATGCCTACTATTTTGTCCCTTTAGCGGAAGTAAAGTCCTTTGTTTTGATTTGAGAAGCTTTCGCTAGAAGCGGGCAAAGTCGTGAAACAAACTAGAAATGTAAAATTGAAAATGTGAAATTAAAAATATGCCGCCGTTCCAGTATGATATTTTAATCAAGTACTCAAGGAAGAACAAGCTGAGCTCCATGCTACTCAAGTTTACGACAATTATTTCAGTTCTTTCAAACATCCAGTTCAGAATGTCTTCGTTTGAGAAGCCTTGTGAAAAATTTTTTTTTCGCATTTTACCAGGGGATCTAAATACTCGCAAACAAAAACACTCGACCTTCGGCCTCCAGTTTTCATTATGATTATGTGATATGATCAACCAAAAACTTCAAGTTGTAACAGTATTGTTGGCTGAAAAATGTTGTAACAAATTGTTCACATTGATGAACTAACCTTGTTATCAACTGTTCCAGTAACTATTGAATGCTGAAAACTAATTTGGTTCATGTGGGAGCTCATATACCAAGTTTCCACATAAACCAAATTTGTGTTCAACATTAAGTATTTCGATCATTATTGTCATATCGTGACTTCCGCCTAGGCAGCACATATGACGAACCTGCACCTAAGCTCACCATCTGAGTCTTGATGGCCCAATGGTTAGAGCGTCTCACTGGTCATCAGAAGGTTGCAGGTTCGATTCTCGTCTAGGGCTCAAAAATCGTTTTCGTGAGATAACGAGCTTGACGAACGTTCGCTAGTCATCTGATATACACCAAGCTCCCACACGAACCAAATTTGTGTTTAGCATTCAGTACTTGTAGCACTATTGGTGGCTGAAAAACGTTGTAACAAATTGTTCACATGGATGAACAACATTGATGAACCAACCTTGTTCTTAATTGTTCCAATAATGTTGTTCTGAATTGATGGCGCAACAACAGTTGTTCAACGTTGTTGGAACAGAGAAATGCAGCATTGATACAACGTTATAACCATTCTCATTATTACTGACATAATCATTCGACCTCGTCATCAAATTGATACGGGTTTGATGGCTGAACAATGCTGTAACAACACAGTTATCATGGCTCAACAAGTTTGTCGAAAACGTTGCTCATGGGGTGCAGCAAAACAGTGTTCATGCCTGTGAATAACCGTCAACAACTTGTGCTTTTCTACATGAATACATATTCATTCATCTATCTCAAATCTGCGACGAATAGTAAAAAAAAGTACTTGGAATTTTTCATATGTTGCGTCTAACGAATGTTTACTAATTTAACACATAACCTGTCATTTTAAAACAAGCCGAAGAAAAATTTCTCGCATCGGGATGATTAAATTTAACACTCCATAATGTATCGCGTCGCGCTATTTTTTTTACTAACAATTGAAAATCTAATAACATGGCCAGGTAAGTTGCGGGAATACCACGAACAGAAAAATACGAGAGGGAGGTGATTGACAATAACAGTTTTATCGTATTCTATAAATCTCTTTTTAAATATTATTTTACAAAGATTAACAAACAGAACTCTAAACACGTTGGTAGTGCGGTCTCATATCTTCACAAACTTAGCTCCAGTAATCTCTTGGCATACCACCACCCCGTCCTCGGCGTCCCCCTCTACCTCCGCGACCCCTGCCACCTCCACGTGATCCCCCTCGACCACCACCTTGTGGACATTCACGTGAAAAATGACCCATTTCACCACACTTGAAACATCCATCACCGCTAACTATAAAATGAAATTTGCTGGTTTAGTCATGGCTTGACGCAAAATGCCACTTCGACATTGAGTCCTTGAGAATCAAGAACCAAATCCCACGAGTGAAGAACATGGGGTACAGTGATGGTAAAGGGCCATCAATGGCGTATATGTCCTTTTCTTTGCATTTCTCGATTGTAATAAGATAAGATCATTTTATATATCCACGAAGTCTTTCAGTTAAAAACAAGATTATATAACAGAAGAAAGTATATAGTGTTAAGTATATACTTTCTTCTTTTGTTGTACATATATATATATATATATATATATATATACACATATATATGTATATGTATATATATATATATATCAAACAAAATGTAACCGAAAAGCTACACAAGTGACTTGAATAAATAGAGCGCTCGATACCATCACAGGTAGAGCGAAAATAACACAAATGGAGACAAATGTTTAGCTGTCGCGACAGCTAAACAGTTGTCTCCATTTGTGTATATATATATATATATATATATAGATATTCATTAGATTTAATGCAGCGCTCACTACTCTTGTGGCAGTTCGAGAACTCTGGACCCAGATGCGCACATTACCATTTCTGTCCCAGATGGTTCTTGTCGTACAGTTGATGATAGATTATTGAACAGAACCGCTTCACTATAACTGAGACTTCTTTTATAAAAGTCACGACGTGAAAGTGGAACTGCTAGCTTATTTTCATCATTTCTCAAACTATATGACGTAATATCTGTACGATTAATAAATCTTGAACTCAAACATACAGGTGTTCGAGCATTTAAAACTATACATTAAGATAGATTTTTGATTGACCTTATTCCTGAATAAGAATACTTGGAATAAAGCAGAACATCCGTTCGATTGAACTGCTATTATAATTCCAGAGTATTCAAAATAGCTACTCTGGAATATTCTGGAATATATTCTTATTCCATGATACGGTCAATCGAAAGCGCCCTACGCACCCTTATTAATGCTGCGCTGATGATCAAGCTTACTCCACTTCAAGGAATGGAAAAGCTGATTGATGCTGGCGTCGTAATTTGTGAAAGTGATGATGCGTGCAGCGCGATTTTGGTAGTTTGGAATTTTTGACGAAGGCCCTTGTTACAGTCTCCTCAAACCACGCTGCAATAATACTGCAAAATAATGCAGTATTGAAGCATTGTATACAGTGAGAAGTGTCTTCCGAGGTACAACACACCTAATGCGTTTCACTGCGCTTATTCCAGAAGCAATTGTCTAATATTGTAATTGCACTTCTCACCGCAAGATAGTTCTTTATAATGCGTCTTGGTGTTTAGATAAACTTGAGGTAATACCATATCATTCATTATATAACTTACATCCGTTACTCCTTCCACCATTGGAGTTTCGTTCACGCCATTCCTGATATCTGTTCGCCATGCACCGCAATTCTTCGTTGACTTCCTAAAAACCAAATCTGATACAATTAACTTTCACTGAATTTGACGGTATCAAAGACTAAATATAAGCCTAAGTATACGATTTTTAACTCTCTTGTCTCCGGACAGGGTCTTATTTTGGCAAACGCAAGACGATTTTACTCGCTAAAGGGTGACATCCGTTATTGGTTTGAGTGAGAAATACTATTACCCAGCAAATAGCTTTAAGCAGAGCCATAACAAAACATAACTTTGGAATGTATTTTAATGCTAACGTTTCGTTACTACACGAAACGAAAAGTAGTAGTAACGAAACGTCAGCATTAAAATACATTTCAAAGTTTTGTTTTGTTATGGCTCTGCTTAAAGCTATTTGCTGGGCAATAATATTTCTCACTCGACTTCGATTCCCGCCTGGTTCCTCTATTGCTAACATTACTGGTTTGTCAAGTAACCCAAACTTGGCGGTCATGACGAGACGTGGTAATCAACAATACATGTGAGAGCTACACTGATTAAACTATTTTAATTCCAAACCCTTGTCGACGAATGATTTGGGCACCTCATCGGTAATCAAATAGTTTATTACCGTACACGTCTGTATTCCGCGTACGCTTCCAAAGATATTATTGACCACTTTCACTTCTCCCATAAGACAGTTTGTTTTGGGGGTTCTTTGCATACAAACAAAGGATTTCCAGATAGGACCATTTGCTATGCTTTTTTATGCAAAGAATCTCCCATAAACGAATTGTATTGCGGGAGATGTCAAAGTGATTAATAGGTTTATAGCTTTGCCAACCAAAAGCATCAAAATAGTGTGTCTTAAGCCTCAAAAACCCGAGACCCTTCATCTTTAGAGAGCATTAACAATCTGACTTTAACGAGCATGCGTAATCCATTTCCACCGTTTTGTGGCCACTTTGGCACCTTAAACACTGCATTTCGTTACACAGTATCACTAAACCCCCAAGATTCACAAACGTTACCTGATTTGCTTCCTCTAGAATGTCGATCAAATTTTGGGCTTGCTTCCAGTCGTCTCGTGTAATAAAACTCAGAGAAGTCCCTTTTTTTCTGAAAGTTCCGATAAATAAAGGCCGAAGGTAATTAATAACGAACACATCTATATCCACTTGTTCATCCGCCCGCCTCAAATTGCCCGTCCACTCATTGACCCATAACCACACCTACATTAAATTTCGGTACTGTTATGCTTAAATTTGTTACTTTCGCTGAGCCTCCATCCGGGATCCCTCAAGGTATTATTAAAGAGAACGAACTGTATTTTCAAAAGAGGTAACACAAAATCATAAACAGAAAAAAATTAATTCCCTCATGGCGAAGGTAAAGCACAAAGAATTAAACATTAGCTTACCCAGCACGACCTGTTCTTCCAATTCTATGAACATAATCTTCAATCGCTCGCGGAAAATCATAATTAATCACATGACTACAGAAGAAACAAAACAGTTGCGTTTAGCTTCGATTCACTGATTTGACATGTTCTGGAAATTCAGTCCCTTTTGCGACCAGATACGATCGCACGGTGGTCTGGTATGGGCCCTCATGTGGACGTAGCTGTTTTACTGATGTTCGAATAATGTAGCCCTTAAAAAACACTTGGTAAAGGTTAGTACCTGGACAGGGTATTTGGGAACGGGCAATAGTTTGCAGTGCTATAAATTTTATTCAAATGTCAAAGTATTCCAGCTTCCAATACAGGATGCTAAAAATCGTTCTTGTGTGACTTGATAAGCGAGGTATTTTTATAGCTGATAGTTGAATTTACCTTTTCTATTTCTCAAGCTCATCAAAAATTCATGAGGGAAACACAAAGAAAATCAGAACCAACACGTACTGAAGGACATAGGATGTTAGCATACGGAGATGAAATATTGGTAATTTAAACGCGATTTCAACATAAATATGAACTCCTTTGAGAGGTCAAAACTTACATTCCCAGGTTTGCTAAGTTTCAGGTGAGAGAAGTCACCTAAGATTTTAAGATTTAATATCTCGATATTTAAAACCATTAACAGGTAGCAGAATACTACTTATGGTCAGTTTTTTATTCGTGGGTTTGTATTTATCTCTAGTCACGTGCGTAACCTTACGTCACGCCTTTGATATCCAGTCCCCTTGAAGCAACATCCGTTGCAATGAGAACACGAACTCGGCCAGTCTTGAAATCGTCCAAGGCTTGCTCTCTATCACATTGCTCTCTAAGAACATAAGAAAACTCGGTAAAAAAAGAAAACCTTCAAGGATATCAACATTTTCTCTTCAAGCTACCCTTAGGGTAACATGGAAATAGAATCCTTCATATATTACCAGGATTAAATATTCAACGCTCAATGGCGTCGCATAACAACTTCTAAATAACAGTTAAACGCTGTTATCGAGTAGCCGATGTTTTCTCAGAACTTTCCGACGTTCGTTCAGGCCACAGTTCCGGCACGTCCACAAGATACGATTGGTACATACGATTAATCAGCTTCATGTATGCAATTATATATAATAATTAACATAATTATAATATAACTCTTAAGAGCCCAGTTCTTGTTTGAACTTTGTCGCGAATGTTCCAGTAAATATTGAGGACTCTTGTGACACAATATTATACATCAATGTGAGATTTGTGTGGTGTAGATTACCCTTGAGACATCGAGCGTTTCCAATGTAGGTTCGATTTCAGGTTTGCCAGCTTAGAGACGCGTATTGCCAGAACGAAGAACAGAGGGGAGTACACTAGAACGCCACAAAATGAGGGAGCACCAAACCCTCATGTTGTTAAACTTTTTTTCCATATAAATATTAAAAAAAATTAAAATGTCCCAAAAGACTGATGTAGGTTCGTCACTCAGAGTGACATGTATCTAATATCGTCCTAAAAGCCTTTACGATTTTATTTCCATCAATCCTGTAACACTGACACCGTTGGAACTTTTTTCCCAGTTTGCAATGGGAGAGGGGAGGGCGATCTGAGCGTCGACAGATAATCGGAGCAAGCGGAGTTACTTAATTCTTCTATATTACCTGTCTCCATGGATACATTGAACACCAGCTGAGACATATCTTAACATAAAGTCACTCGCAACATCATCGGCCCTGGTGAGAGAAAAAAAGACCAATATTCAAATTAGGGCTCAACTTGACGACCCTTCATTTCAGGTACGAAAATGTCAGGATTCCTCATTAAAGATGAAAGTTTCCCGATTCATTTTACATTAATTTAACCCTTAACCCTTTTCTTTCCGAAGACTTTTCCCTTGACGAGTAAAATCGTCTGGCGTTAGCCAGAGTAAAATACTCAAGTCTCCGTATGTCACTGAGGACCTATACAGACAGGAAGGAGTTAAAGAGATAGGTTTTAAACCCTTGTTAACTCTTTCCTGTCCGAGGACTTTTCCCTTGACAATTAAAATCATTTGGCGTTAGCCAGAGTAAAATACTAACGTCTCCATAATTCATTGAGGACCTACACGGATAGGAAGGAGTTAACACCAGTCTTAGGGATCAACCAACAGTGCTTGGTGTGAACAATTTGCCATACTGACACTACACGCAACCACACCCTATGAACAGAGCGGTGAAGTCAATAAATTTAACTTTTCTCCAACAACATACATACGTCAGCTTTCGACCAACAAATATTAACACTTTGTCGTCCGGACCCATTGAGTTAATAAAATCCAACGTCTAGAATGCAAAAAAGTTCGTACGTGTATGTATACATATATATGTATATTTTTAAAACTCATTAATAATTCATGAGGAAAACACAAAGGAAAATCATAACCGTAACGAATCTATATATCTGATATGGATCTGGCTCACTTTTCTCGTCAAATTATTGCGGTTCAGAAAACATTAAATGCCAAACTTTCCTCGTTAATTAGGGTATAAAGTGGTTCGCTGTAGAAGTCATTTAAAAAACTTGTAGATCGCGCTTTGTCGGATCTAAAACGCTTGGCTGTCGCCTCGTGTTTCATATCCGACAAAGCACTTCAACTCAGTTTTTTAATGAGACACACAGGCACACACAGACAGACAGACAGACACACACACAGACAGACACACGCACATACAGACAGACAGACAGACAGACAGACACACGCATATATATACTTTGGTTAAAAAGGATAAAAATACAGTTTAAAATTCGGTTATTCGAGTTTCACGCTCCACAACCTTGACGTGTTGAGCTCTCTTCTGACCAAGTGAACACTATAGATGTACACTTTATGTATCTACATATATACATATACATATATACATATATACATATATACATATACGTATATACATATACGTACATACATATAAATGCTACTGGCGAGTGAAGGTTACAATTATATACATATATATATATATATATATATATATAACAGCTGTTGCCTGATGATCGCATAGTAGCGTGAAACTCGAAGTAGCGACACGAGACATTTTAAGTATATGTTATTATATTATACATATATATATATAGAGAGAGAGAGAGAGAGAGAGAGAGAGAGAATCACATCATGTACAGGAACGTCACAAGAACGTTAAAAAACGTTAAGCATGTCATGAAAATCACAAAGCTAGCGATGCTAAGGTGGGAGCACGTGCGCGCAGAGACTGCGCCGCTGATTACTGGCGATTTCCCGCGGTAATCTGTAAGGGTAATTTCGTGATGGATATCAATAGAAATTGTCACGTCCAATTGTATCGTATTTGTAAAGTTGGGTTTATTTGTACTCACTCTTTCTTTTTTTGCATCTCCATCCAAGATTTCTACGTACTGAGTCACGGTGTGACATGCCTACATCAATTAACAAGAAACCAACAAATCTGAGAGAAACTTAAAAACAGATTCGATGAAAACAGTAATGAACAAACGTACTCGATCACAACTCAAACTTAAAAAGTCGGAGGCACGATCTCTTGCCATACGCATAATTCTCGAGTATAGGCGAGACTTTGAGCGTGCTATCTCGGAAAGTCTCATCGTAAGAAGCCCAAATGACTTCACACGGGAAAAACGTTGATTCTAAAACATTCTAAGGGCCTGTTTACATGATCCCGGTTAGCCGAGACGGGATGTTAGCCGGGATCATTTTGATGTATGGATATAAGTCACTAGATTTGATTATGGAGTTTATTTCTGCAGCATATAGTCATATACTTCAAATTGACTTAAACGAAAGCTCGTTTTAATAGCGACAAGGATATAATTTCAACTCAAGAGTCTGATCAGCGACATCCTAGTTCCTTGCAACACTTCCTCGCTTTTCTTTTACACCGATTGACTTATTTCAATGCATCAAAATTATCTCAGCTACCATCCCGTCCCGGCTAACCGGGATCATGTAGACAGGCTCTAAGGCCGTGCTATGCTTTAACTCTCCGTTTGAAAGGCATGGTCAGATTTGGCACATCAAACTATAACACGACAATATCTGCGGGTTAGAATATAATATATAAAAGTAAGAATGTTGCCTCGGAAACTGAACACGTACAGCTAAATCCAAGGAGCCAACGTTTACTTGCACTGGATTTTTCACATACTGCTCTGCCATTCTTTGTACTCCGGAAGGCCAGGTAGCACTACAAAATTACAAGCAACAAAGGTATACCAATTTAATATGTCGAATAATATAGAGAGGTAAATGCGGTAGTCTGGAACTCATCGAGGCGACTGTGGTGGAGATTAGCCTACGGACAAAAATCCAACATCGATAAATGCCGTTTTTATCGATACTGATCTTTTGCGATTCGGCCACGACATTTAACAACTTAGTTTATTATTGGTATTTGAACTGAACCATCGATGAAGTTGTGCATGTTTATTTTCTTTCTCGGAAACTATTCTGAGTAGTTCTGGGCAGTTTGACCACGTTCAAATAATCGATAACTTTCCGCGTTCTAAATTTCAACTCAGGAATGCTTCCTGGGTCCCTGACCGATATCAGACCCTTAATTCTTCATTCTCTGGCAAGGGAGCTGGGAGCGTCTCATGGTCAGCGGTGGTGTGGCTTCCTATGCGCAATACACTCAGGTGTGTACATTTTCAGAAGATCGTTTTATCGAAAGCGACTCTCAGACAGCTTTCATGTTTCAAACGACTCACAATGACGACAGATTTTTCAATCTATTTCCACAAGTCCACCCAAAGTAAAAATATGTTTGACTAGCCGCACAGTATCGGATGCTATGACCTTCATTTGTGACTAACAATTTCTTGCGCTCTTTTCTGGCGAGTGCAGTTCCTGAATGGTTGGCTATTGGCGAGTGAAGGTTACAATTATGTCACAAATTTTGTACGCCGCACGATATCGCAACACGAGTCGACTTCGTACTGCTGTAAAACGTTTAGATACCTGGTCATAACCGTTTGACGATCTGGTCGAATATCAAGTAGTATCTTCTTTATTTCAGGCTCGAAACCCATATCCAACATCCTGTCAGCTTCGTCAAGAACCTGGAAAATTAGGATGCCAGGTTATGTCGTAATTTTCCAACGTAACTTCCAATCCAAAATTTTAAAAATTACTCCTTTAACCCTTGAGCCCTTCACGTCTAAAGATTTGCATTGGAGCTGTGTATAGAGTAACAGAGGAAAGGGTCTCGGACAAAAGCTTCAATAACTACAAAACAAAGCGGCACGGGTTATTAGGGACTTCAAGATAACGCTACGATGACGAGTACGGCTACATCTTTAGACAATAGAAGGTCATGCCAACTACAAAGAACGCATCCAAAAATTGGTCCCAAGAGAAATCTTCATGTCGTCATGACTCTGTTTACAACGTAGAAAAAGCAGTTTAACGGAGGGATACGAGGGACAACGTGGATCCCGGGTGGCTACCGAACGTAAGCAATGCTTGATATTATTCTCGTGAGAAACATGGCTGTGAAAGCTCTTTCCTTTCCGAAAAGTCAGAGTTTCGAATCCTTGCGATGATATATCTATAATTTAAAGTTTGCTTACATATCACCGGTTCCTATCACGTTAAATTCTGCAACCGTAGTCGTGGTCCGTTGTTGGAATCTTAAAGTCCCCATTACTGGATCAGACTACGGTGTTCAGTCATCTGAATTCCTAATCGCATTAAATTGGACCAATTTAGAAGAAAGGTGCTCCCGGCAATTTAAAATAACGATGTCCAAAGCAGTAAACAACTTTTAATGATGTCCTTCACATCGAACGCGTAGCACGAACGCTGCAACGTGAGCGAGTTCAGTGTAAACGACGTCGCATTACGCGTCCAGCATGTACAACCCTTCAGATGTTCACTTCTCTTCAACATAAACGGAAACGAGCACTACCGTCTCAATCGAATGTTATTTGTAAAATAAATTTCATCCTGACTGAGATCTCGTGCGCGGTCGAAAATCCTAACTGACTTATACAAAGTAAAACATAAAACATTGCTTAGCTGTTGTTAGAGCTGATTTAACTTTGCAGAGCATTGTGGTTAAATGTACCGCCGCCATTTTTATTCGATGCTGTAAATTCTTTACGGAGCACCTTGCCAACTAAAGTTTCTGTAATAACAGTTAAAAAACGACTACTACTAACCAGGTATGTGACCGATCGCACTTTCAAAATCTCGTTCATTATGAGGTCATTCAATCGACCAGGCGTTCCTACAAAGAGAACATGAGTTAACTAAAAGGTACGACACTTTTCCCAAATGAGGTACGCACCGAACGACGAATTAACACTTTAAAGGCGTTTAAGCTTCACCCGCGATGTTAAATCTTTTATACCCTCGTGACCATTTTTCTTTCTTTTTTTTATTAATTTATTTTATTTATTTATGTATTAATTTATTTATTTATCTATGTCTTCATTTATTTATTCATTCCCTCATTCATTCATTCTTTTATTTATTTATTTAATTATTTATTTATTTATTTATTTATTTATAGCTAATTTTTATACAGGGTAGCCCAATCAGTTATATGCAAATTATAAACTATTATCAAATGGAGTCTTGTTGGCCCTCACCATTGAGCTCCATGGACTCAGATGGAAAAGCGAGATTAGATAATTTAATGTGGATTACACGACTTGTCGAGACTGCAGTTAGCAGTACACATATCAACTACGAACCAGTACAAACAGTAACCTTCGCTCTTCCATGTAGTTCAATGAGTTCCATGTTCTTGAGTCCATGTAGTTCAATGAGTAGAGCATGGTCACCGGCGATCAGAAGGTTACGGGTTCCATTCCCGTCAGGGGCTCAGATGCTCAAATAACTTTTCTGAGTTAACAAGCTCGAGGAGAAAAGCATTATTTCGACCTTACTAAGCAAGCTAGGACGGCGATATCGTCAATGAGACAATTCGATAAAAACCACACATCACTGACATCTTATTGGATACGACACATGGACGAACAGGAGCGAATATTATACAAATGTATTGTTGCCTTAACCACTGAACTCTATATAGACAGGAAGGCTGACTCCAGTCAATTAGCTACTCAAAAAGTGGAGCCAAAAATGGCCGACTTTTTTGTCGTTTCCCCCAGGCTCCCAAGCCGGTTTAGTCGTCTCAGAACAATTTACATGGGGGATTTCCAGGGTTACTGGGCAACATAGGGTTTTAGGAAAACCATATCTTAGATGGAGACCTTACCCCCCGGAAATCATAATTATTGGGTGTCCAGGGGGTTAGCTCTAGGTCCCGGTTTGGGTTAAGTTTAGAGTTATTGTTTGTGTTAGGGACTGGTTTTAATTAATGTGACCGCGTGAGGGACTGAGGGAAATGACCAAAAGGGCACAATGTCGGCCATTTTTGGATTCACTTTTTCAGTTGCAGTCAGTCTTCAGTCTATATCGAGTTCAGTGGCCTTGACTAGCATGGGTTTATAGTATCATCCAGGATGGCAATCCCAAGACTCCGGGTGTAAGTCGGCCTTTCAGGATCCATTGACTTATCTTACCGATGACGATTTGTACTCCACTTTTAACAGCGTCGATTTGTCTTCGTCTGTCTGCTCCACCGTAAACACAAACACTACGAACAAAAGATGTTTCAAAGCTGTTTGTCTTTGCGATTGGGTGAAAGGTTTTTAGATCAGGCAACGGGAAATAGAGACGAGGATACCAGCAGCAACAGCAAGAAACGAAAAGAACAACAGCATTGTGAACACAAAAAACTCAAGAAAAAACTTCACCAAAAACAAAACAACAGCACAAGTACTATTTCTTACCTTTTAATTCCTTTATAATGAAATTTATTAACTTCAGCTTCAATTTGTAAAGCTAATTCCCTTGTTGGAGACAACACCAAGACATCAGGTCCACTTCGCGCTTCACGTGGACTGGAAACGAAAGACAGCAGAATCCGGAGTCAAGATTTTCATGTTGTCAAATGACACGGAAAATAAGAAATGAAAAACAACTTACGTCGATTGTCCGTTTAAGTGGATTAACGCCGGCAACAAGAATGCTAAAGTCTTTCCAGTTCCAGTCTGATAATAAAAATAAAGTTAGGATTAGGGAAAAAATTGACATTTCAAGAACATTTTGGCAAAAAGTAATTGAATAATGACAATTTAATTTGACATATTGGATGATACACGTCATACTCAAGCAAGTGAAAACCTGGATTTGTGAGAGAGATACAGGAATGTTCTTTAAGCAGAAATCTGCAAATGTGTCTCATTTAAATCTAGCAATTTACTAATCAAAGAGTTATCTAAGTTTGGGATTTTTTTTCAAAAATCGAACAAGGTTGTGTACTTTTTCTGTTATATGGCTTAATTCGCAAGCAGTCTGTTACGCTTCCTTCTGCAATTTGATTGGCTCCTGAGCGGTCTTAACAAACTCGTAAAGACCGCTCTTTATTGGGAATCGACAAATGTTATCTAAAACAAAAAAGCTTTGGAAATGAAGGAAATGTAAGCAAAAAGATACTCTTTTCAAGCTAAAATGAATTTCGAAGACGATTCAAGATACGACCTCGGCGATATTGACTCTGTAGACGAAGGCTGTCTGCTTGAATTTTTAAACATTCAAGCTTTTAATATGTTTCCGAAAAATACGTTAATAGACAGCTCACGAAGTAAGCCATATAATAAAAACCTTAATGACCTCGTTGGTCGGTCCTTACTGTCCCTGGTGTGTCGCACAGACCTCGATGCTTCGTATCTCGATCTGTACTAGTAGTATGAACTGCATTCTGCATGTTACCTGTGCAATTCCAATAAGATTTAAACCAGATAACAGTACTGGCCAAGACTGACACTGAAAGAAATAAACAGATAAAATCAATACCTCTAACCTACTAACCTGGCCATCAACAATCTTATGAAATAGGAATGAGCCGATTAATCGGAAAATAATTGGCCATTTTTAAATAATCGGTAATCGGCCGATTATTGTTTGATAATCGGCAAAATAATCGGCCAAGATCTCAGTAACTGGGCTGGCCCGTTTTTCCGTACAAACGC
>JBAHVQ010000337.1:441677-497228 GCA_036872915.1 Nanipora kamurai | reverse complement strand
ATCTCGTCGAACAGCATTAGAAAGCTAGCCGTTATCTTTATGTTTGTGCCTATTTTAAAGGATCTGCTTTACGTTTTACCGCGCTTTGACTTACAGCCAGAGAACTCTGAGTGGCTTTTTCGGCAGTAAAAGGCAAACAATGGTTTTGTTAAAGGACCGTGGTTAATGCTTGCAGGCGTCGGTCGTCCCCTGGGCCGTCTTAACGCCTGGGCCTGATAGGCACTTGCCCGGGGGCCCCCCTTGCTAATCTGTATATGTTAAGTGATTTGCAATAAATAAATACTACTACACAGTAGTCTAGACCAGACTAAACTATAAATATTTGTTGCAATGTTATTGTGTTACAAATAGACATTGTGATTTGTCTCGTATTTAGTATCCCCGGGTTAGTATCGCAGTCACCTCTGCCACCTCACTTGCATGTAGTCCTATGTGTATGGATGTCATGCTGTATGACGAAATTTAGCGTATATGTTACGTCACTTCAACTCAGTTTACATTACTCACATTAGACCTACTGTAGTACTATTAATAGCAATAACATGATTATTGGTTATATTGTTTTAGGGCCCCCAGTACACTGGTTTTCCCGGGGGTCCATAATGCTGTTAAGGTTGCCCTGGTCGTCCTACTAAAGTAGACTAGACAGAAAATCGCGAGTATGAATAACGGAGTAAAACGTCATCTATGAAACGCCCAGCCAAGAACCGTTGCAAAAATAGTGCAACTTAAAGATTTTTTTGGTGGAACTCCAATCCACTATCGTGAGAATTTAGTTCAGTCCTTAATCACGAATGTTATCAATATTGATTTCCAGGTAGACCAAATAAAGACTGTTGGTGGTCTGTCCGAATTTAAAGCGGTCCAGACGACTCCTAAATAGTCGTTACCCGATGTTTTCTGGCACCCGAAATTTGCTACCCCCACTTAACAAGTCAATAATCGGAATTGAGAAAACCAATGATTTCCAAAGTAAATCCCATTCAAATATTTTCTTAAGGGAAACTCAGCCGCTGTGCTTCATTTTAAATCAACTCTATGTATAGGTTAATTCTAAAAAATCAAGCTTATTACTATTTGTTTGAAAAAAAATTACTTGTAGATTTACATTTATTGGGGAGTAACAATCTCAAGTTTCCTGCTTCCCGCCCAAATTCCAGCCCCAGTGAGACCGTTGGATTGATACTTGTTTCGCGTGCCACACACGAGGTAAGATAATGTTGTTTGGGCTTTGGGCTAACAACAAGAAAATTGTATACCCTGTCAGGTGTTTTATCTATGCATAAACAACCTGATTTCGTCGCGAGATAAGCTAACGAAGGCTCTATAAACTGTGTCAGGGAACAAAAAAATTCATTATCATTCTGACACTCGAAATTTTCCTTCACCTAAACACAATAAAACAACTGTGCCGTGTAGTAAACTAAAAGGTGAAGAGGGAAAATCGGAAAAAGCATTCTAACGACCGATTCTGCCGGACTTTTAATGAGGCGAGATTGAGCTGACAACCTTTACGAACAAACTCTCTATCACGCGTCCAATGTGTTTGGAACTTCACAGCATCATTACTCATTTTTTCAAAACTCCTTCATAATTTTGGCATGGCAAAAACGTTGGCCAATATCTGTTAATCCAGCGTATCACTTTCTTTCAGAATTTTTGATCATATAACTTTTTATCATTTCAAGTACTGCTGCAAATGATCCAAAAAACATGTAACGGTTTGAGATAAAAACACGATCGTTTGATCCTGTATAACGCTAAAATTTGAAGTTTTCAGAGTGCCATAAATTCACCGGATAACATTAGGTTCCATCGTTCTGATATTGTTAAGAGGTGCGATGAAACGTAGATAAACAAAAAAGAATGTTCATAAGGCGTTTATGTCTTTAATTCGATTTAGCTTGGCGGATGTCAATCTCTACTATCAAATTGCATTTCCCGCTAAATTCCTCGTTTGCCAAAGTCATAACAAAGTTATCATTGACGAACCAGGCCGGCGTAAACACATCATTTAGACATATATGTTACATTCCAGTTAATTAAGATATTACATTACGACCGGCTCAAAAAGATAAAATAAAGGTGTTAATAAGACTGGGGAGGAAGTTTTTAGAATAGAGCAAGAGAAACGTGAGCCATGTTAGCGTTAATAGATGGTTAGAATTCGTTGGTCAAGTGACTTACCTATAAAAGATGTAACTGTTGTTTGAGGGTGAGGAAAGGTTTTATGCTTTACCACTCAAGCTAAAGTTCTCATGCCGTCAGAGATGTGCGCATGTGCAAATATATGGGTCGTTGGTAATCTGGATAACTTTTGACTATTCTCAACGAGTCGTTTTGGTTTCTTTGGAGATGGGTGGTCCATACCCTCCCGTCGTGCAATTCCGAGTTAATTTCCCGAGAAATCTGATCTCATAAAATTTTCGCATACTTCATGGCATTACTGCCATTTCATTAGTCAACACTCTCAAAGAGTATATGAGCGCTGTTTCGAATGGTATGACGCACTTTAGCTTGTCGACCATTACAAATCAGAAGTCTACGGACCGCGCGTGTAGTCAATAAGGTAGAGTTTTCTAAACGTGTGACAAACGCTCAAAAACACGTGTCTAAATCACCATATTCCTCAAGGAGGTTTAAAGCGAAATTCGTCCGTGACGCAGTTTCGAATGGTAAAAGAAATATGACACAATTGGGACGCTACTCAACCATCGTCGCTCTTGCTGTTTTAGCTGTTTCATCTGTAACAGCAATTCAGTTTCAAGGTACTGTAATCTTTACTTTACTTCTGTTCTTTATTTCAAAACTCTGATGCTTCCTCTTTCAACCAAGTAGTGGTCCGCTCCCTCCTCGTCTTCCCTTAAAACTTGCGTCGTACCTTTGTTTGTTTACTTTCTTAAATGGGCCGTTAGTACACCGAAATCTATGATCTGCTCACAGACAAGAGACGATAGATACAGAACTTTCACTCCGGGTTCATGTCGTCTTTGCGAATGGTTTCCGTTGGTCTTCATCGAGTTTGTTGTCAGAACAAACGGAGGAATGCCGAGTAATAACTTTTGTGAATGGGTCAACTGTTTTCTATGTTAAATTCCTCATAACAGTGAAAACCGACTTGAACCAGTATGCCAGTTTATCACTTTTTGTTACAACTAAAGTACAACAATCACAAAACCGTTGCAACGCATTAGCCAATTAACTTTCTTGATTCAATATAGGAAAAATGTACTCGTTTGAAATGAAAAAAGTCAACAGTTTGACTATCGCGCGCGAAGAAGGTGGAACGATCTTTTTAACAGTAATTGTCTTTATGTCACGGCTGATATCAACAATTCTCGTATAATAACTAAAACATGAATAAGATTGGCATAAAATGGACTTAAAAGTCCATTAGTGTTTTCTCTCCCAAAGAAGGCTTGACTAGAGTGACACATCGGCTTGCCACACTCTTGACCCATCTTTGATCTATTTCTCACTTACGATAAAGTTGATGGCTTTAGCTGTTAACCCATGAGGATTAGGTTAAATTTTCATGCATTATTGAAACTACAACAACTAGTAAATAAAGAGTATTAACGGTGTTCTGTCACTCCACATAGGAATGCGTATTTCCATGAGACCAGAAACTATTTTGGTAACTCAATAACAGGAGGATAGCATCTGCGTCACAGTTGAAACGCCTGACCCTTTCCTTTGATAGGCTCTTTTTTGTCAGCTGAAGGAAATTTTTTAACCTAACTGCTGCATAATGTCGTACTTAACTAAAACTTGAATTTTGAGCTTATCTGCAGTCCTCAAGTTTGTTTACATGTACTACATTTCCCCACGTCTAGTAGGAGGATGGAACGGCCGAGTCTACAACTGACTCCAGTTCCTGTCAAAGGATAGCATTGCACCTTATGAAGCACCCCTTACATATAGTTCTATCAGTTTATGATGTCGTGATATCACTTTGACCTTTAAGAACTCTAGTCTCGCAACAGACGAGTTGAACCATGTCACGAGGTGTTATAAGATGCAGTACGATTATAACCACCAGGTGGTGGGACTTAACGTCAATGCCAATGATCCAGTTCCATCGACACACTTCAAAGAACAGAAAGTTTCGTGATTACATGGCGAAAGTTGACACCTGAGTTGATTTGAACGGGATTGAAATCAGCAGAATGCCTTCCTGGCCGTACTTTGTTTTAAAATAAATAAACCCTCAATGTAATACATTTTCCGCAACCAACATGGAATATCACCCTAGGGAGACAACACCTTTCCTATCGTAGATATTTTTGACAACAGCACAACGGTCTTGATTTTCAACTGCTGTTGTTGCTGTTTAAAATTATATGACAGTTTATACTAAAAAGAACCAAGATATTTCCTGGCTTTTCATTTGGGTCCAAACGAGGTAGAGGGATGGAAGCACAGAGAGTTAAATTGCCATTGTGAAATTTCGGTTTGTTTTCCTCGAAGACTGCATTTCCTTTGATGGAAACAAATGAAAATCCAGTCCAAGAGGGAACCGGGGTAGTTCGGATATGTCATGTCAATAGAATGTTACTTCTAAAAACAATTTTAAAACTAGATTTCCGGTTAAACTAAACACTCGAATAAGTGTTTCATTCCCAACCAAAACACCTCAAATATATAGTGTAAAACAACCCGGTTTCTCTAAATTTGGATAAAGTGTAAAGTTGTCTTCCGCTTGTTTTGTCTATCTAAAATTAATCCTAAATTTAATCCAAACTCTAACCCTAGAGTTTTGCTTATTTTTAGACTTAACCCTAAGTAAACAATTGAGTTTAATCACAACATATAAACCTGATCATAGGAAGATGATGCACCAAAATACTGCTACATGGAGGGAAATAGAATAACTTCCAATTAAGCAAATCCACCAAAACATTATTATTATTGAACTTTTTGATAGGGTAATGTGAGTAACATTATTATGTCAATAAGAGGTATGCTACTTAATGACCCTCTAAGATCTAACCTAAAAATATATGGACAACTATATACAATATAGAATTAAAATCTTAACTATAACAATTACATTTAACCATATTTTTACACAAATGACAGTATAATTGTTCAAGGTGATCCACTTCATAATTAAGATTAGTAAAAAACAGATTTAGTTTGTACTTGTACATATATGGAAACATGAACGACCCATCTTAAATACAAAGAACCAAGCTACCCTTCGTCCATTGAAATACACTGAACAAAAATAAACCAACAAGAACTAAAGTTGTTGAATTAAATATGGACAATTTGGATGGGCTGGAAAGGTTAAGAGCCAATACCGATGTCCATCCAGAAACTTTGTAACTTGAGATTGCATCCCATTCGGCTACATCCTCGTCAAGCAGACCGCATTTATTCAATCACGTTTTGAAAATAGAATCCTAGGAGGCAAAGCTGAGTTAATCATCTTGGTATAAATTGTATCAATTATATCACGCCAAACAAGTTTTAATCGAAAACTGGCCCAATTTCAGTGGCGGGTCCAAAGGGGGACACGGGAGCCGGTGCCTCGTAAATTTTTTATCGAGTCCTTGAGCGGTGTTCCTCGAAAAGTTTATCTTTTATAAACACCCGTTCATACTAGCATAATGATAAAGGTATAAACAGATGAAAACATAAAAATAATACCAAAGTCGCTCAAACTGAAGGCCCGTTTACATTAGCGAGTTTTCTGATTCTGATGCATGCGATCGACTGGATTCGCTCACGAAAGTATTGGATCATTGACCACTTTCATATCTCCCATAGTACGGTTCGTTTTGAGGCTCTTTGCATAAGAACGAAGGATTTCTAGCTAATTGGACCATTTGCTATGTTTCGATGAACTGGAAATCCTTTGTTTTTATGCGAAGAACATCAAAAACGGACTGTATTATGGGAGATGTGGAAGTGGTCAATTTGCCCAAGCTGTCTGGTTCTGTACTTTTACGAGTGGGTCTATATGATGACATGCCTCATGATGAGAAAAGTCGCAGCAATAAATCGCCAGTGGTAAACAAGCCTTAACGGTACACTTACATACTGCGATTAATCAGGCCGATTTCTGGTTTAGGAGCATGGCGATTGGACCATTGGACCATAAACACCTACACTCTCTACACTCTGTAGATTGAGTTTGCTCGTATGTAGATTGATAAAAAGTGGGCAAATTTCAGCTCGGAGAGCGTAATGTTAACTCCTTTTCAAGTCAACAAGCATCTGAGCCAGAAGTCAGCTTGTTGAAATCGGTTGTCGTAATAATAACGTCAAGGAATCAACGCGTTTAAAATGTTTTTCAACCTTGTAACTATGGACAAACAAGGAATGCCATTTAAGAGACTTTCAGAAATTCAAAAATTTCCGGGGAGTATGCACCAGACCTCCTAGATACTTGGGCCTTCGGCGCTCCGTTTGTGTCTCCTTTCAAATTTTCTAGGTCCGCCCCTGAATTTAGGCATTGTCTTTTGGTTTATCATCACTCTTTACATCGTTTCATTGCGATTTAAATTTTGGGGATTAGTTTAGGATTACCATGATAAGAGGCGACTAATGTTTCTATTAACGTCAGTAGCAAATATGAGATGTACTAAACAAGGCCGTGGTCACATGATCATATTTATAAGGGGGTATGAGTGGTGTTAACTGACAACTAACAAACTGCTTTAAAAGTATTTATTAACAGATAAATAGCAAATTTCTTAACTGCTTACTGACAAAATCAACTGTTAACTGATAATCGAAGCAGGATTGGTTTTTTGCACTTCTGTCACAGCATAGCCTGGATTTATGAGTCAAGCAAGTCTAGTAGGTCCATTTCATACTCTACAGATTTCCACTTTTGAAAAAACCTAGAATATTTCCCAAAGAATTATACTGTTTAGTATTATATCGTTAATCAGTTGTATTTCGTTGTACATTGTACCAAAAGCGTCCAATTTCAACATCCAGATACGACTAGTTAATTATTAATTAACGTTCAACTGAGAAGCCAGAATTCTGACAACTGACAAAAGACGAAAATTTTGACTGACAATTGACACGCAGAACCCTTCATTCGGGTCCTCTTGTAGGCCACAACCAACCCCCGATTGGCGAAATTAAAGTTAAGTGACAGAGACAATGGAACAGAAACAATGGAAGTGAATGAACATTGAAGGGAAAATACGGATAATTTTCTCAGTTAGCCTGGTTTAACTAATTTTAATTAATTAAAATAAATTAAATAATTAATTATTGAGTTAAGTTATTAATCAATTATTATTATTAATGATAAATTAAATTAATCATAAAATTAAATTAAAATAATTAAATTAATCATAGTTAAATTAATTAATTAATCGTTAGTGAAGTGACCAGTGGCGGTAAAGACCGATATATCGGACGACCAAGCCGTACGTCGGATCGGAATTTATCAGGTTGGTAAATGGAATTATGCCGATCGGCTTATCCCTTAGATGAAGTGCCTTGAAACGTCAATCCACTAACTCCTTACCGACCGTATGGTTCATTTTCAAACCATGCAGACTTTAGTATTTTACTCGCCAAGAGAAAAGACTTAGGTCATGGCACATGGCACAAAAGACTTAGGTTAATGACACATAATATATGGTGGTAAAAGCAGGTGGTACACATAACTGAAAAGTCATCGTATTAAGACTGACAATTGTTCGTCGTATTTTAAGGCAAACCTGACGCGCCTTTATAATCCAATAAATCGATTTTTCTTAACTTTTTGTCACCGTGTACTTTGCGGTATTTTCTGTCAACAGTTTGGTAGATCTGGCTTCTAATGAACATAGAATCTTCGGCTCAGATTGAGCTTTTAATCTCTCTCATTAATGAATTTTTTGTAACTTTCATAACAGTTAGTCTGTTTTGATGGTTAAGTGAGTGATAACCATAAATCCCAAGCAAACAGCTACCTTTTGCCAAAATTGATGAAGAACAAGAATCGATCTTCAACTGGAGTCGGCGATTCCATGTTGGTATTCGAATAGGTTTACCTTAAGATACAAAAATAATCCAGTAAGACATATTTCTTAAGCTAGTAATTGGCCTAGTAAATTGGCTAAGTAATAATTTTATTTTATTTTTAAAAAAAGAAATTCCCTGTTGAAGGTTGTTTTTCGACAAAATTTTGCAAACAAGTTTCCAAAAACTCACTGATAATTTAAGGAAAAACCCCAAAGTGATGGAAAATCGTAACCCTATCTAGTTCCTTGACACCCTAGTTTTTCTCGTCAGTTTTTTTAGGCTAGGAAAACATTTATTCTCAAAAATTTCTTCGCCAATAACCGTACACAAGGCTGAGTTTGTTAAGGCATTCAAAATCTCTGTACTACGTGCTTCATCGCATCTTCAACATTCTGCTGTCGCGTCATATTTTATATCCAATAAAGCACTACTGTATGGTTTTAAGTATTACTTCTGTCATCATTCAACACCATCGACAGCAAAAAATTAAGGAAAAAATATATGTTGGTGAATTGTTGGGACCAAATATCATAAAGCTGGCACGGTCAGGGAAGGTGCAAACTCAGGGTCATTTCGGCTCCGAAAAGTAATACGGAGAGAAGTTGTGTTCACACTGTAACGGATCAAATTCTTCTGAATCGGTCGTAAATCTGGATCGCTTTCAAAAGTGACCCATAAAATGGAATGGTACGATTGCATACCATTTTATTCCCATGTGAACAGGTACAGAGTTCAGAGCTCGAGAGGTACGAAACAATATCTACTGGTCTCGTGTGAAAAGCAAGCAAGCTAGCTTTTTGAACAATAGCATGGCCACGTCACATTTTGAAATTGAACCGGTTTTGCTAACAAGAAAATTCCTCTTTTACAACAGGTATGCTGGTGATTTCATCGTAGGTAAAATTCTAAAGTGTTTCATGTCATCATGACATTTAAAACATTTTTCCCTCAAGGCAGCCACAAGCACATGCGTTGTTTCAGCTCAACGTACATCATGTCGCTGCGGACCTAATCGCTTAATTTTGACCTTATGAATTTAGGTAATAGATGATTAGCTTCCAAATAACCACCATCGCTGAAGGTGATGTCACACATAACCATTTGTAATGACGGTTCGTAATGTAATATTAATTGTACATGTTTGAACAATAAATAGACTGACACGTGTCATCTCTTAATTTGTCTCCGCTTAATTTGTATTGCAAATCTTCGTTAAGAGCCCTTTTGTGTGACATCACTTTAAAAGCACAGCCATTTTTTGTGACAACCAGTGGACTACTTCACCTAGGATGATAACTTTTTGTTGTAGTTGAAATAGTTGACATTAAAAACCAGTGCACAGTTTTGACTGCACATTAAATCTAAGTAGAGGTAAAAGTTATTTCACTTACAATATCAGGCGGAGATCGAAGTATTCATTTGCATTTATATTTGCATTTATATTTGCAATTTCAAAATCTCTGAAACTGCCACCTCAGACTGATGTTCTTAGTGAAAGAAGTTTTATACCGACTCAGATCTCATGAACAGGCTTATTCGATCCGACCCCTCAGATATTCGTCACCAGTGTTCGATGGAAACGTTTGTTATTTTGACCAACTTCCTACTCGAATTTCGGCTCGAAATTAATACACGAAGTTTACCAAAAGCTTTTGAATCTTTTCAACTTCTCGGGACCTTAAAGGGCATATGAATTGTAAAATTCAGTTTCGAAGAAAACCGCTGACAGGATAGAACACTCGAAATTGTGGAGATTGGAACTTTACAGCTCTCTCTTACCTCACTTTGTTCTTGAGATATTAAGGTTTGTTTGCTATGTAAATGTCACAACTTTCTACGTCACACTGCATAATGATTTCCAGCTAAATCACGTACATCTTTAACATTAGTCAATTAAGTCCCTTGAAACATTGCTTTTTGAATTCCGAGGGATACATACAGGCTCATGAACAGTTTCAAGTGATTTCCATCGGTAACTTCAAAGATATACGTAATTTTACAAGAAGTCATTATGCAGTGTGACGTAGAAAGATGTATCATTTACATATGAAACAAACCCCAATATCTCAAGAACGAAGAGAGATAAGGTAGAGTTGTGAAGGCCAATCTTCACAATTTCGAAAGTTGTATTACGTGAGAGGGTTTCTTCTGGACTGATTTTTACACTTCATATGCCCTTTAATAATTTAAGTTGAATAGCAGACGACATGTAAACTTTGGTTAAGCTCGTGTCCTCAGAAAAACTGATGGGTGAGAACACATAATTAAATGTAATTGATGTTTTAGTTATGGACCTTCAGCTATAATCTTTGTAACTTTTTAGTGTATTCATATTTTACATATCTAAGATTAGTATATTACTGAGAAACTACAGCAACCTGTGCGATCAACCGCCAACTGTGACTGTCGTATATGCTTATATTTCTTTCAGAGGTTGTCGTCATCGATGGTAACTCGACGAAAAGGGAGATCATTGAAGACGTTACGTTCGGTGACAATGCATCCAAACTGAAAAGAAAGCATCACGGCTCGGTTAAGGTGGTCGACGTAAAATTCGATGAGATCAACCCGTTCGGAAAGACCTTGGGCGACTTGCAAGCCCGGATCAAGCTGAAGAAAAAGCAAGCTCGTCACCACAGTAGACGAAGTTGCTGCAAGGCTGGTGATTGGGCTGGAAAATATGGCCTTAGTTGTTATATTTCGCGCAATTTCAGATCTTTTTTCTTTAACCTGACGACCAACACACGGATGAAGTATCAAAGTACTCTTGGTAAACCGGGCAACATTCGTAGCAGGTTCCGTTCTAAGCGTATCTACCACCTTTATCGCAAAATAAGCCATTGTATCAACCGCCAGTTGAAGAGCGCCGTTCAGAAATGTTGCCTTGCGTACGTCGCCAAGGCACGCAGCTGGAAACGAGGATAGTAAAGAATAGCAATGTCCAGAGGAATGATTAAAGAAGAAGTGTCCAACGTTTAAAAGAGATTTTTTGTTCTTGTAGCAAGAGGAGAGACTTATTGTTGGTTTCCATCATTGGGAAAAAGTGGTTATTTTCTTTGTATATCGTTTCGCTGTTAGTCGAAATTACTAGCGTTAGCAGACATAAAATTACGTCTCCTTTTTTTTAAGATTGACACTATTTTTTCACTTATTTCAAATGCAGTTGCTTATATTGATTCTTTGTAGGTTGTTTTTTTGTATGGACATTTAGTTTGCGTAATCCAAAGGCTTTTAGTGAGGTTTCACATGAATTTCATTTTCTAAATTTTAATTGCTCAAACGTTAACCACATGCAATTATCATTATGCATCGCCTCGTTTCTCTGAAGACGTAATTATCCATATGTTTTCCCTACAGTCCTCGTCTATATTTTCGCATAACCCAATGTAATCAACATCTCCTTGAATTTATATTTACAACTGTTTTAAATTTTAACTATGATTCATTGATTTATATCGGTTGTATATGATAAAATTGTTGACAATGAATAATGCGAATCACGTAATTCAATGAGAAATTACAGTTTTTAAATGTTACAGTTTTGTTTCGTAGCGTTATTACATTTTTTCAACCCGCATTCTCTGTCTAAGTACTCATTGACTACAACCAGTTGATATTCGAGATATTCCTCGTACCTTCGAGTTATGTCCTGAATTATTCACAATGGAGTTCTTTGTCGTTATATTTCCCTAAGGTTGTTCTTTATCATAGTATATAATGTACAAAACATTGAAAAGAGGCAATGTTTTCGTGGGAATACCGGCGGCCAATAAGAACGTATGTTCACAGCGTTTTTTTAGCAGAAAATGGTCTCAACAGGTAGAGTGAAAAGCTGAAATAGTCTGTACGAGAAGTCATGTTTGGCTTCGATAAAGACATTCTAACCTAGCAAAGTTGAAGTACCTTGAATTTTTATTTCATCTGCCTATTTTATTTCCGTGAAATGGTGGCTTATTTTCGGTGGTAACTTCTTTCTTGAGTACATAAAATTTCAAAATTTCTTTCGTTTCCTTGCTTTCATTTTGACATTTAGATTCCTATATGTTCGGGGTTTGAGGTTACCTAGTTCGACTTTCGTTGGTAGTTGGAAAGCCCTTTTTTTTGAGAGGACCACGATTGGCTTCTCTGTAATTCCACACCTGTTTTGATCCCAGGCTACCTTGGCGTAACCTTTGATCCCCCATGCCGTTGACCAGGAGTTCTTAATTAGCCAATAAGGGACGCCTCGTTCGATCCCATAGCCAACAACAAGCACTGTATGACTGTTGTCACTTTGGTCTATGAAAGATTCAGTGGAAGGAAAAAATGAATGAATGAATGAATGAACGAACAAATGAATGAAAGAACGAGTAAGTGAATGAACGGAAGTGTGAAAGAAAGAAGGAAAGAAAAGAAAAGAGGACATAAGAATGGCAAAACAAACAATTAAGAGATCTCGAAAGAGAACCAAAACAACCGAAAAGCAACAAAGTGTCTGGTAGGAAAACAACTCTACTCACCGCATTGAGGATCATCATAAACACCTGATTCGTAAAATTTAAACGTCAAAGGGCTGGCGTTGATGGATACAGCGGCAGTACCATATTTGGCAATGGCAATTTTCAGCGCGGTGCTATTTCGTTTGGGAACGTAAGCAAATGCATCGATGAAAACTCCTTTGACCTCGTTGTTTGAATGACAGGTACCCTCCTAAATAAATTAGAAATAAATAATTCCATAATAAGAGTACCCTAAGCAACCATTCTAACCCCTCAGCTTATACAAAAAAGTTAACCCTGTCCTGACCAAGGAGCTTCCCCTTGACAAGTAAAATCGTCTGTCGTTAGCCAGAGTAAACTGCTAAAGCCTCCAGTGGTCGCTAAGGACCACCACGGTCAGGAAGGAGTTAAATCAGGAATATCACAGTTTGGTGGGTTAATTTTCCATGTAGTTCATTCGGTAGACTATTGTCCAAGTCTGTCAGAGTTGCACAAAAAGATAAAAGGTTGGTAGATTGCCGAATTTTTGATAAAGAATTCTAATGTTTCAAGCTATGGCCCTTCGTCAGAGAGTGAAAGGAACTCAGAACACGTTTCATTCTCTGACGAGGGACCACAGCTTAGAATTCTTTATCATAAATTCGGCAGTCTACCAACCTCTTAACTTTTTGTGCTGTATTATGTACTACCTATGCAGTATCCCATTTTTATATCATAGGTCAGAGTTGGGTTAAAATTGTTTAGTTGATACTAAATTTCCCGTTGTAAACCTGAGATTGTTGATCTAAATTTCATGTAGTTTTGGTAAATGAATATTAACCTGCATTTCAAGGGTTGTTAATTGTTACTTTTCTTCTTCTTCTTCTTCTTCTTATTATTTTTATCATAATTATCATAATTAATTTCTTACTTACCTGAGCTAAATATGGTCCATAACTTTCTTCTGTTCTGAGAGAATTTAGAAAAATCCAGCTGAAAGCTTTGCTGTACCAACCTCCTTTGCAACCTTCGTTTCCAGATCCCCAAGAGCAATCCATAATTTGCTGCGCAGAGAGCAGCGTCATATTTCCGCTCTATTAATGTAAAAAGAAAGTACCGGAATTAAATAACGAAGAGCAATTTCTGTGCTTATAATTCAATTAACATACTGGTAACCTGCAAGCACCGAAATGTGAGTTAGGTAATTGGATATTCTTTTTTCCCAAAAACAAACGTATCTCGAAAAGGAACGAATTTTGAGACAAAAAGCAAAACGAAAATTGAATTAAAAATTTCGACTTTCCTCTTCTCGCCACAATTTAACTCTTATCTAACACCGGAATTTCTGAAGTCTCTGGTGAACATGATTGTCGTGAAATGTCCTCTGTCGATGACATCACATTCACGCACTTCTCAAATGTAGCCAAGTGTCCCAGTTATCACATCTTTATCATTACAACAATCTTCACCATCATCACCGTCATTTCATTTTCATTACAATCATTTATATCATCATCATCATCGTCATCTTGATCACCATAATCATCATCGTCAACGTCATCAACATCATCCCATCACAATCAGCATCATCGTCTTGGTGATCATCATAATCACATTGTTATCATCATCATAATCACCATCATCATTATCATAATCACCATCATCATTACTATCATCATTATCGTCATCATCATTATCATTGTCATTATCATCGTTATCATCC
Organism: Nanipora kamurai; assembly: GCA_036872915.1. Classification (NCBI taxonomy): domain Eukaryota; kingdom Metazoa; phylum Cnidaria; class Anthozoa; order Scleralcyonacea; family Helioporidae; genus Nanipora; species Nanipora kamurai. The sequence continues at coordinate 483,068 of JBAHVQ010000337.1, read as the reverse complement.
CTATCATCATGATCATCCTTCTCATCATCATCATTGTTCTTATCATCATCCTTATCATCATCATCATCATTATCATCATCATCATCCTTACCATCATCATTATCATCATCATCATTATCATCATCATCATTGTTCTTATCATCATCCTTATCATCATCCTTATCATCATCCTTATCATCATCCTTATCATCATCATCATCATCGTCGTCCTTATCATCATCATTGTCATCATCATCATCCTTATCATCATCATCATCATCCTCATCCTTATCATCATTGTTCTTATCATCATCCTTATCATCATCATCATCATCATCGTCACCCTTATCATCATCCTTATCATCATTGTTCTTATCATCACCCTTATCATCATCATTATCATCATGCCATCATCATAGTTATCATCGTCATAATCATCATCGTCATCATTATCATCATCACCATCACCATCATCACCATCATTATCATCATCATCACCATCATCATCATCACCATCATTATCATCATCATCATCTTCATCATCATCGTCATCACCATCATCATCATCATCATCATCATTATCATCATTATCATCATCATCATCACCATCATTATCATCATCATCATCATCATTATCATCATCACCATCATCATCATCATCATCATCATCACCATCATCATCATCATCATCACCATCATTATCATCATCACCATCATTATCATCATTATCATCATTATCATCATTATCATCATTATCATCATCACCATCATTATCATCATCATCATTATCATCATCATCATTATCATCATTATCATCATCGTTATCATCATCATCATCTTCATCATCATTGCCATCACAATTATCATCACCATTATCATCATCATCACCAATAGAATCACGTTCACAAAATGACACTGGAATTACCATTATTATAACAAACTACCCCCACAAACCTTCAAAAATTTGATCGTCTCCACAGCTTGAGCTGCTACCAATGCATAGCACGACGCGCAGTTACCTTGACTACGAACAGGTCCAACAGCTCCTGTAGTCATAAATCAATATTCAAATCCTGTGAATTCTCTATATATGTACTCAGACTACAACAGATTGGTACGATGAACATTTACCCAGCTCTTATGACTGGTTAATGAGTTTTGTTTCACATGAACCCTGAATCTTTAGAAAGCTATCAACACCGGTAAAACTGTCAGAAAGTATGTACTATCGCAGGATCCTCGCGCGATTAACGAACTTAAGGATATGTTAACCAGTTAATTAGATATTTGATTTCTGATACCACGTATGTTGCAATGAATTTGCAGGAAAATTTCCTGAATATTGCAAAGTGTTGTTTGATAAATATGCATTAACAAAATAAGTTTTCGTCGGGTGCGGAATATTTGTTGCTCTGATAAAGAACAATAGCGATAATTACTCAGAATTGTCATCAACTAGTTCCCCGAATCAAAACAGTTCAATATAATGAAATTTTTAACAAACGTTTTCCACTAAGACCCAATTCTTAATGCAGTAAGCTATATACTTTTTGTGAAATCAGGAAAAGTCAAGTACGTGGAGTGGATGTGTGAAAGAAGTTTCGCTTCTGAACGCAGGCGGAAGTAAGTGATAAGTCGCGTAAAAGAAGAAAAGCCTTACCAAAGTCTCTCCAATCCAAGGAGTCTGGAACACCTGTAGAATTGAAAGCTTCTCCTCTATCCAAATGTTTGCTGCTGTGTTTGTCGAAGTAGTTTGGATCTTCTTTTGAACCATGATATAGAGTGTACTCACTTTTAGTCAGATCAGCCATATGATTGGTTGCTAACTTGAAACTAAGATTCTTGCGATTTGTTGAATGAATGAACCTAAAAGGATTTTTCAGGGATGCGAGTTTCAGCAATGTTTGTGATCATTTGTGCACTGTAAAGTTTAGCTCCTTGGTGACTCTATCGTTTCTTTTCCGAACGACTAGAGTTTGGCATTTTACTCTGGCTAACTCCAGACGATTTTACTCGTCAAAGGGAGAACTCTCGGTCGCCAAAGGTTAATGACGACTTTGAACCTACTGTATCTCATTAACTCCTGGCGCCAGTATCGTTCATTTTCAAATGATTAAACTTCATTACTTTACTCTGGCTAACTCCCGACAAGTTCACTAGTCAAAGTAAGAACCCTTGCTCGCCAAATGGTTAGTAGATTGGTTGCACTTGCGTTGAGTCAAATTCATTACGCTCGATTATGATCCGATGCAAATGCAATATGTGTTAATATGTAAGATTTCTGGCAAGTCGATTGCTTAGAATACAAACAAGATTAACTCGATTATTCGTGGAAATGTTGTGGGAGACTGAATCTCAATAGTTTATGCCATCACCTTAGATTGTGACGAAATAAGTGTTTCCTTTTGCTTTGTTCCTGTCTATCTTTGTACAATTTTCGGTGTCGCCGTCTGAAAATGGAATAAAGTTGTTCGATGTGCTTTTCCTTGGCCTCATGATGAGACGTCATAAACTCTTGCATCGGATTAGTTAGAAGATGCGAGTCCAAGCGATGGCTCCAGTTATGACACCACACGTCTTAAGAGAAGGCAGAAATAAACAATTGTTTGGAAATTTAGAAAGGAAAGAAGGAACGAAGGACGAAGGAAGGGAGGAATGAACGAACGACAGAGCGAAAAACAGAAATGAATGAATAAAAGTACGAGTTACAAACATAAAGCTGCAACAACAACTCAATGAATTGCAAAACAACGTTGATAAATAAGTGATTGCAGACCTGTGGGAAGCTCGTAAACAGAGAGATCTGGTTTCCATTCTTCAAACGAGATGTAATCCAGTACGTAATAGTCATAATGGGTGGCCAATAAACTATCATAGCCTTTCATTTCGTACTTGACAGGACGGTGTGGCTTAGCATGAGTAACCCACAATGTATGAACATTGTTCAGCTCATAAATCTTATACCGATGTTCCCATTTTGTCGTCTCTGTTCCCTCGAATACTTCAACTCCAATAAACTATAAACGACAAGTTGGGGTAAAAAATTGTTAATTTCAGTACTTTTGTCTGGATATTTAATGTAATTTCATCCATACACTGCTGAACGTCTTATTAAAGGAAACAAAGAACGAACGAACAGGGCAAGCATGGCAAACAGTTAAGATTATGACCGACGAGAAATCTTCTGGTTCTCTCAACAAAAGCTTTAAAATACAAATTTTCCGAAGTATTTTACAATATATATATTTCAGGATGCAATCGCAATGAATACAACAATAAAAGAATGAGAGCAAAAGATCGAATAATTGAATACTTGAAACAATGAATCGAAAGAACGAATGAAGGACTGAAAGTAATAATGAAGGAACAAACGACCGACAGAACGAAGTGAAAAGCAAAATATCGGACGAACAAACAATGAAACTAGCGAATGCATAAATCAACGACTTGTATAATACATAACACGAGTGATCTACCTGAAATTCGGTGATATTTGGTACAATAGGCTGTGGGATAATTGGCCATGTCCTTGTGCCATTCCTGTACCAACATCCCTTAAAGTTTCCTCGTTTTTCTGTGTACATTGGAACAACTTTAAACGCCGTTCCATAGGACCCCAAATCCGAGCGTTGATAAGTCTGATCTGTGCCTAAAAACGTTGCGAAAGGTCGAAAACAAATATATGTCAGGGCTGTCTATAGTAGCGTCATGGCGGACCTCTCTAACAGAAAGGGCAACATTTTCAAATTTTCCAACAAATGGATCTTTCAGGAGGGCAGTGGCTTAAGACATTTTCCGGGTGTTTTTAAAATTTTATTAACCGACAACTCCTTCAATATTGGTAACATTAGTTTATCAAGTTTCATTATAGTTTTTCATGTCATCCTAGGATAAAAAGACCGTTTCCAAGGGGTCAAGAAAGAAACCCCAAAAATTTAGATAAGCATGCATGTAAACTAATGTACTACATGTTTCTGGTGAACGTCTTCCACTGTCTTCATTGGCAATTGCGTTCTGTTCTTTCAATTAACCACGCTTCTTACTATTTCCTCTAAAACCACCTTCTTTTCTTCCTTTCCTAAAATTTTCACGTCATCCAAAGCTACTTGACGATTTTTCGCCTCCGAATGATATTGCGCCAAAGCCGAACTCTCCGTCCTTCCTAGCCGAACACTTCGAGCATGTACCCTTTTTCTTGTATTAGCTATGAAGTTACCCACTCGCGTATAACTACTTAATTACATTGTTGCATTATTGGCAGTTGTCAAAATTTTTGGTAATCTCCGTTGCAGAACAATCTGGACTTTTGAGTTCAGTAAGAACACTTGCCTCCGAGAACACGCTGGGGTTAGTTCGAGCATAACCCCCCCTGGACTTCCATGGGATTATGTATGTGATTCCTCGTCAGAACTCAGGCTAAGATCACTTTCAGCAAAGATTTGAAAACAGGTTTCACACCACCCCTGATTAAGTAAAATATATTGTCTGGTTGAAGTAGCCGTACTTTCTTATTTCAGACAAACCAGTCGTCATGGTATTTTTATGAATAAATAAATGAAAGGATAAATAGATGAATAAATAAATAAACAAACGAATAAAAATTATACAAAACAAATATCAAATCAATGAAAATAAAAAAATAATCGCAGAAAGTGAAGTACAATTAAAAGCAAAAGTAAAATAAATCGTAATAAAAGTGTAAAATAACAAATGGATTTTTCTTCGACTTGTCAGGGCTCGACCTCAACCACCTGCGCGGCAGGACATCTACCCCAGGCCAGAAACCACATCCCACGACTTACCATAATAAAAATCGACTCTGCTTCTCTGATCTTTCCTACTGAACCAGATCTCGAATGGCTCTTTGATTTTCCCATGTGGCAGCCGTAGTAACCCAGTGGAATGGTAGTTGTCGGGGAAAACTGGTCTGGGATTGCGATGGATCACCCGACGAAAGATTGCGATTGTTTGGGTCACCTGAAGGTTGTTGAGCTTGTTCAGAAGGAAAGCCAACAAACATAACGAAACAATTAAAGATAAACAACCGTGTTTAATTTTATGTTGAGCTGACATGAAGGGTCTGATCTTGCTTTGACAACCCACTACCAACTGTTTGTGCTTAATCCGGTAAAGTTCTCGAGTTGGCCATTTGGCATTCACCTCATTTGGAAGCTAAGTTTCCCTCTTTCGACATCCGTTGGTACAGGGAAGTTTAGACTGACAGCCACAGGTACCTGTAGTATGTCGTTAACAGGACCAGATCAAGTTTTTTTTCATCGAAACGTTTCGTAGGAAGGATATTTATCGTAAAGCACGGATAAAAGAAGTCACTCACTCAACTCATGGTCACACACCGTCGAGTATTAGACATGAAAGAAAATTTTACATTTTACAGGGCAAAATCTTGTAATCTTCACCAGTTAAAATTCCGCCTTACATTTCTAACGTTGTCTGTCTGCCTTGTCCTCCGGGCCTACTTGAAAATAAGGTGCCACCATTTCTTCCACGAGCGACTTCAAAACCAATGAGATAACAATATTCGATTGTCGATTTTGCCGTTGGCGCAAGAATGTAAGTCACGGGAATTCCTTTTGACAGGTCTCTTCGCACATTTCAAGGAAATAAAGAACGATATAGAACTATATTCGTAAGTGGAATCCCCCTGAAGGTGACAAATATAACCTCGTTTAAAAATAGCTATGCACAAATGAAGTCATTTCCACGAAAGTTAAAGAAAAGCCAGTGAGGCAGCAGACGTTGATATGACCGCGACAGTGGCAGTTATTTGCGCTGAAGTGGCTCCACGTTTCAGATTTTAAACATTGCCATGCCAATTATAATCCTTGTTCCCTTCAACTCCTGCCTTATTGCCCACCAGACGTTTAGAGCTGGCTGAACTTATCAACCTCATTCAGCTAAACATCTTTCTGATAAAATTTCGTCATTTGGTTTGATTTTAACACCCCCTAGCATAACTTCGCCAATTACGACCTAAGTTGTGCGCCCTTGAGATACAGAAATGGTACAATGTACGACCCACAGCGCTTGATATAGTTTATCCTCAAAACTATATTAGCGAAGTACTGAAAACTTTTTTACTCTAAGATAACAGTTGAACAAACGAGAAAGGATGCATTTCGACACGCGATCGGTGGTAGGTCAAAACGTCGGCAGCCCGAGTATGACTGCTGCTTCGCAAAGGCTTCTGGGAGCATTTGGGTGGACACGCAGAAAATTTAAGAGGGCAACTTTAGCGCGAAAATACCCCTCAAGCTGGAGAAAAGTTTTTCTAGTGGATGAAACACAGGAAATAAGGCATCCACATAATGCACTATTCCCCAGCTCAGAAGATGGCTGTTATAAAGACCGTGGGAAAAAACAGCGACAGAAAACCATAATTTAACGAGAAGTTAGTTTCACGTGTAAAACCGTATTCTATCTTATGACAATACGGTAGGAAGCAATTAACATTTTCAGGCATTTCAAATGCTGGAACCAAACCGTTTAACTCAAAATACCACGCCAACATGGACTTTATTTTGAAGATTTGTCAACCCGATAGATCCCAGAATGCTTACCACCTCAAGCCTGGTCCCAGTCTTCCCGAAGTTTCTGGAGTGGTCAATTCAAGAAACGAAAGTGGAAACTGCAAGGCAATGTTGCACAACGTGTAAAAAGCGAAAAGGGTAATTAAACTGCTAAAGTTTACAATAGAAAATTCTGAAGTTTCGGGAGTGACGCACACGAGCTTCCAAATACCAGTCGGCGGAAAATTATTTTACCACTTTGAAAAGTTTCATTTATGACATGTACCATGTAAGGAACTTAAAGGAAAAGAAGTCTAATCAGCAAACATTGAAATAACGTCGATGAAGTTAAACAGAAATAAAGTCTTTCTAAATTTTTGTAGGTCCCAGGAATATCCTTTGGCTACAACACCTAAATTTCTATAATAATATTTATTTAGCATTTATTTTCACGGGACAAATGTCGTATCTTTCATAAATAATTTCAAACGATCTAGACTAAATTTTCGTTTCATCATAGTGATTGGTACTTTAACTAATATTCTAATGCAACCTCATATGCAGGACTCAGCTTCAGGAGGACTGAACTAAAATCATGGAAAAATTAAAATGGCAGGAACAAACAGCTCTGGTAATGAGAACAACCGCTGCGAAAACGCGATACAAGGGAGTCGAAATCCACGACCAGCCGACAACTTCAAGTTCACCAAGTCACCTGGTCTGACGATGATTTTGTAATAAAGTCGAAATATTACCATATCACTTTTGTTTCGCCTTATATAACTAGAATCTTGAGTTTACATGACATTATATATCGGAATGTGTTTTCTCTTTTACAAGCGTCGATTTTGGAAGCAATTTGTCAACTGATATTTTGTACAATTCAGACCATGTGATCAAAAAGGTTTTCTGTTATTTCAATAGTAATGCTTTGATAGGTATGAGAATATAATTAAATTTCAAAGAGACAATTCTCAAGAGTAACGTCACCTAGCCTGAGATAAGTAGACTAGCTGAAAAGTGGGAAAGAACACTGGACATGCCACAAATTTTCGTCACTATTTCTCAGTGAAGAATTAAAATTACGGGATAGTCTAGGAACGTTGGACATCTACACCAGATCACAAGATGCGGTGTCTATATCAAGTAAAAGCAAATGCTTAAGTTCAAGAATCAGACATTTTAAGACCCAACCCGGACTAGTACGGAAAATGCAACTCTAGGCTCTGACTGGGAATTGAATTGCCATCCTGGCAAATTTAATGCAGTGCTTCGCCAAATAAGCTGCGAAGGCCGTTGCCGAGGGCATGGTCGCGAGTTTTGTATTTTAGAGTTGGTAAAGCCGACGAAGGGATAGACGTATTCAGGGAATAATATTCGGAATATTAGGCATTTCCACTCGATCGAGTGGAATTTTGCTCCCTTCATTTTTAACGTTTTCCTCCCTTTCGTCTTGTCCCTTCACACTCAGTTCTGGCCCTAGGTATGAGGTTATCTAAAGCTGAACACACACAATGTTTCTCAAAAAGGCGCTACCACCGCTAGTAGACAGACAATAGGCCTGCGTACTGTTCTTCCACAACCTTTTTGATTTTGCTGCTGATTACTTGTACGGAAGGCAGAAATTCCTGGATGGCTGCTCTACAAAACGAAAAGATAGCGGAAAAGTGTTTCAAAATATAGAAATGCTTTACGTGTTTTAAATTGTAAATCGGAATTTGCTCCAACGTAATTGCTGTCGAAAGCAATCGTAATTTTCATCACAGCAATTATTACCTCGCACCCCGAGAAATAAAGTAGTGGCAAGTTGGTGGTAGAAACCCATTGAAACCGGAAGCAGCGGACAACGTGTAAGCCCCCATCTCTTTGAAGTAGATCCAGTCTCCAACATTGCACTTGGGCAGTTGTACGTTCTTAAGAACGCAGTCCACGGAGTCACAGCTGGGTCCCCAAACACTTGATGAAAACTTCTCTTCATTAGGATGACGTTCGCGCAGGATCTGGGCCTCGACTGTGGCATGATCAAACAGCAGACAATTGAACGAGCCATACACTCCTTCGTTGATGTAATACATGTAGCCCTATGAGGATGCAACAGTAGATCTTAAGCCGCACTGTGATTTCGTGAAAAAAAGATTTGTGAAAATCCCCGGCACCTTCCAGTTACCTTTCTTCTGCTTTTGTGAACATTTAATGACTATTTTTTCTCATGTCATGGTAATTTTTTATAATTAAATAATTTAATCAATTTAAACTTACTTGGCCATTTTGTTTGAGAGCACCAACAGCATCATTTCCTACAAACATACCACCGCGACAGTTAGGTAACGGACTGACCGGTTTACAAACTAAGTAGAGCAGCGCAGGTCAGCAAATACTAGTTCGGACACAAGTTGGTAGAGTGCCATGTTACACAGATTGACACGTCAGAACGTACAGGTATGAGCAGAAAAATTAAGACGTACCAGGACACTTGATAAATAATTCATGAGGAAAACACAAAGGAAAATTTTAACCAAGAAGTGTTTTGTGGCCACGAGCAAACACTTTCATGAAATAAGTCAACGTTTGCCTTCATTTTCTCGTAAAATATTAGTTGTAGAATATACAAATCAAACACTCGTGGAAATGTTTGATCCTTGCATCGAATACTCCCCGGAGAGTGTTTAAGAAACAAAGCAACGCCTCGTTTTTCCGGAGATTTCCTCTTTTTCTAGGAAGTACATATTGATAGCTATTTTGATTAACTACTGTACGCGTTAATTAAATCGGTGGGAAATGAATATCTATAATGCTACCTAATTTACGTAGATGTTAAACTGCCTTTTCCTTCAGAAGTATGTAACAAATAGATATTATCAGCCCACTGTTTATGTTCTTCTCTTCGAATTATTCCTTTTATCTTAGGGCGCCTGAGTACCGCTTTCGTCGTTGAGCCGTGCAAACGAATACACAGTATTGATCGGCGCAACGCAACTTCCACACTGGAGATAAGTTTGCTAAATTTAAAGACAATAAATTTTAAAATGTTTAATTCGCCGAATAACCATTAGTTCAAACAACGGTGTTTGCACCCATGGACTCACACGTCAAAGTTAGATGTTCCCTCACCTATTGTTTCTGAAAGCTTGCAAGTCGTATCTCGCCTGGAGATTACGTTGGTAGCCAAGGTGAATGCAGTGCTGACGTAGAAACGGCCGGGCTCTGCGATGATACGCACTCCAGAACTACGAGGAAAACATTTCTCCAAAGTCTCATTTAACACAGAACAAACCTAGGGAAGAGAACAGGAAATCATATGATACGGAGGTATCATACCTTTACTGGTAAGGCTTGTCAGTATTTTTCATGGTAGAGAATGCGCGGTAAACTAGGTCACACATATTGTAAGAATATCAAAACAAAAGCTTTTTCGGAGTTATCACCCAAAGATTTACCTCAGTATCAGAATATTAAAGTAACCAACATCTAATGTTTGTAAAAACCACGACCAGCCGACAACTTCAAAAAGTATAAAATAAAACACATTCCGAAGAATAAAGTCATCTTGAAAACTCAAGATATGAGTCAATACAAGATAAAACTATTTTTGAGAAACTGTGATATTTCGACTATATTTCAAAGTCATCCTCAGACAGAATGATCTTACAACAACATGCCAGAGTCTATATAAGCAATTATTTTATATTCTGTACTCTTCTAATGTTTGTGTTTCGTATTTTTGTAGCATACATTAACAAATGATAGATGGTGTCCTAAATAATGAACAGCCGCACGAAGAAATGAAAACGCGTTCGAAAAAGTGGAAGGTCGCACTGCAATTGGAAGATCGCAGAGGTCTTCCCGAACAACTTTCCTACAGCGTGGGAAAATTCTTAGATTTAAAAAATATGCAAGGATTTATTGGAAAAAAGAATCATCCTTGATTGCGCGGTAATATGCCTCCATCGCCTCCCTAGCTAGATGGCAATCAGGAGAGAACGTGTAATTTACAGAAAATTTTAACCTTTTTCCTCATGGGAATTAGGTCACCATCACTCAACTGTCACCCGGAAGTCGCTATTAATGCAGTCTAGAACCTCAAAAAATTTCTTTAAGTGTCAAGGCAATTTTTGCCGTACTCCCCAGAGAAACGATGAAAGCTTCGTGGCGTGAAGTCCAACAAATTTGCTCCCCCCTTTTCAGGGAGATATTACATCCGACAGGCCTAGTTTAAAGGTCTACACGTTGTTACCTCTTCAAAGCAGATATCCTTGCTGGCAGATCCAGGAAAACCCCCTCCAACATCCAATAATGAAAATTTAAAACCAATATCACTCTAAGGGATGAAAGAAACAAAACCAAATGATCAACCTATTATTGTTCTCCACACTCATGTTCTTTACAATGAGAATTCGTCACCACGCTCTCACCAACGGCCTTTGCAACTCATTTAGCAGAGGACTACACTACATTCGCAGCGTCTCGTGTTCGATTCCGGTTGCATTTCCGTAGCAGGTTCCGGCTGGATCTTAACCCCTTCACTGCCAGAGTAAAACAATAAAAGTTCCCAGTAGCACTGAAGGGGTTAAAATGTATAATTTTTGCACTTGAAATTTAACTTTCACTTAATATAGACATCTTTTCATGATACTGATTGTACATGCCAAATATCCTTTGAATATGCTCCTCACTTTGACTGCATGGGACATCTAAACCCATCATATTTGATGCGCGAAATTGCAAAGCGTTCTTTATTACAGCCGAAATATTCGCACGGTTTAACTATCATTTTCTCTTCTGCCATAAAATTTTCAAAAAGGGCGTGGGAAAATTCAAACAGGTCGAACCATTCTAATCGTGGCGCAAGGGACTTGGGAGAACACTGGATACAATAGATTGCTTCGTGTTTTTTTTTACCGTTTTCTTCGATCATACAAAGCAATGGAAGGGGTAAGTGTGGTGGAAAAGATGGATTTAAGTACTTTCTGTTTATCGTCAAAATACAAAATCGCAATGTTTGTAAATTCAAACTAATAAGTATAACAATGTACTCACTGCCCAGTCAAAGACATGCCGAGCCGATTCCACAGCAGTTTTAAAAGCCCTAGCATCGAAGCAACCGCTGCCCACATGAAAGCTAAAAATATGAAAAGCATACCCACTTATGAGAAGATTGATGGAGGAGCATTCCTAACAGAGAAAGGGGTTATGGAAAATGTCAATAACAAGACGACGAATGATTGCGATGATATTTCGACTTTATTGCAAAGCCTTTGTCAAATCGTTCATTCGTCGTCTTGTTACTGATTCATATCTTGGGTTTTCAAGGTATCAGTGTTTTTCGGAATTTGCGTTTTACTCGATGTGTGAACGTTGGTCAACTTTGTGTCCTCACATGTCGGCTGCAGTATCACCAAACATCCACGTGCACAAACATGCGTTTAACATTCAGAATGACACGAAGTCCCTTCACTGTAATGTGAAGTGTGTTTTTTTACGAGGGCTTTTGTGAAGAAAAAGGACACCGCTTTCTATATATATATACACACACTTGACCGGTAACACACGCAATAAGATTGACTTTTATATGCCAGAAATTAGGTTGTTAACAAAGATGTTAATATCTGTTTTTGATGGCTCTGATTTTACATTCCTCAACATTGCTAGTTAAGTTCAGTGAGGGCAAGTTTATCTTCATTGCCATAGAAACAAAAACTCTTTTGAAGTCCTTAAACCAATATAATTGATTGCAACTTAAGTAATTTTACTTGAATTGATAGTCTATTTTTTGGCCCCATAAAAGTATTTAATTTTCCCAAAAGGACTTCAAAACTGTTTGCATAATCATTGCAAATTTTTGTATAGCATTCCTTCGAATTTACACATATCTGAAGAGAAGTACTTGTAATGTTCAAATCAAACAACATGCAAAAACCGTAGGTAAACTTTCATCTGATTCTGACACAGTGATTCCCGAATTAACCAATTAGTACATTCAAGACTTTCCAGAATTTAGTCCAGGAGCTTAAAAAAAACCAATGTTTGTTACTAGTTTCTGGAAGTAAATGAAAATCTGATGGCAGTGAAAAGACTTGAACTTGCATGTAAAATGTCTGTTACATTTGCAGTCTTTTGTCGAAAATGTACTTTTATAAAGATCATTCTTCCACTCTGGGTTTAACTTTTATTCTAACCATAAATGGAGTCAGCCTAACAACTACAATGGTGTTCAGAGGCTTGTATCAGCATGTACATGACTAGATCACATACCTCACACCGATAACATTTAACTCCAGTTCTTTGGCAACATTGAGCAGATATTGGCACTTGTCCAGAGAAGCTCCATATTTAATACCCAGCTGTGATGGAAACAAGGTTAATTTAATTGAATTAATTTTGATATATTAATACAGGGTGCTCACATCACAAGAAAATGCTTTTCAGGGAGGAAAGAAACAATACGAAAACCAGAAATATGTCACATGAAACATGTCAACATAATATACTAAGGTAGTTTTTGTTTAAAAGATGATGATGAGTCCTATGAATACTTATTAGCTTATGAATTAAAATCATTCGATGGCTGCTGCATTAATTTCTACCTTCTTCAACATGTCTTCATTTTTGATAAATTAAAATGTGATTTACCTTTGATATCATGTGTATCTATATCACTATTTAAGATTAAATTAAAATGACAATTTATTAAATTGTTGATAGATTTAAATTTTAAGGTACAATGATGTGCTTGGCATCAAAAAGATTAAAGACTTCCTCATCAATGTCTCAAGAGCCCAGATGACATATGACAAAGACAATAAATTTTAACATAAAACTAATTTAGGCAAACATAAAATGTTAAAAGTAATAATGCAATCTTGCAGCCAACATAATGTACAAGAAAAAAAAAACAACAAAAAATGCACATGAAAAAACAATGATAAAGCTGGAATAAAAGAGTCTGTGATTTGTAGCTATAACTGAAAAGTAGTTGATGTAGTCCCAGTTTGTTAGGATCACAAACATTTCTACAACTCTATGGATTGAAAACACTCTGGGTTTGATTCTGTCAACAAATTCCTTTCATTAAAAGTTGAGCTTGAGTATCATACACAAGGATTTGCAAGGTACTCCACTAACAGTTAAGAAATGTGCAACAAATAAGCTGCATTTACCTTACCTGACATAATGATTTGGAATCATCAGTACGAATCCTTAACAGAAGCCTGTCAAGAATGTGTAAAATTAAGTTAGACAGTGGGAAATAAAACAATCAGTATGAATTAGTGACATGCAGTAATCTATATGTACTACAGTTTTAAATATTGCAGTAAGATAGTACTATTAGATGAAAACTATCTACAGTAATGAAAAGAAGTGCCTGTAATGTATTTACTCAAGGCACTGTTTTTTTTTTTTATTTAGAAACATAGCAGCAAATGATAAAATATAAACTAATAAAAAAAAGCCAAATCAGATAAGAAAAGGCATCCAGACTTGGAGGGTTCACCACAATCACATCTTCCATGCACACAGTCCTGCAAAGTGCCAAGAAATAACAAGTCTTGAAAATACTAGGAATGATTTGATGAACTGGACAGATGAAATGGAAATGGTAACATTTTTACTTTATTTCAGAACAGGTTGTTTGCTTGTCCCTTATAATAATGTGACATAGAAAAGGGCAGCTATCTATGATATGCATTGCATTTGTTCACTAGTTCTTAGCCTAAGCATAACCCTAACTCATACCCCAATCCTATGGTTAACCCTGACCCTGAAATTCATCCTAACCCCAACCCTATTATAAAACCTAACTCTGGATTTACTCCAAAAATGCAATGTCCTTCTTATGGAGGCTCCCTAGGGTAATTTTTAACAGGATAATGGTGACTAAATATGGCTCAGCATGCATGCATAAATAGCAATCTTGACAAATCATCATTCTATCACAATAGCATCAAGCACATCAGTACTAATGTTAAATTTTTGGATATGGGTTAAATTTTCTTTGGTCAATTTCTTTAAAATTTGGTACATAATACAAACACAATTGGTGTAACAACACATTGAATTTTCAAAATTTTCATATGACAGAATTTTTTAAAATCCACAAAGCTTATTGCATACACTGTCAGCTATAGTCATAACAACTTAATATGTAGTTCTAAGCAATTACCATTTACCTGGACAATGGTGCAAACATCTTCACTTTTCTCAGCTCTGTTTCATTATCAAAGGTCATGAGATCAACACCATATTGCACAGCAAATTTTAGATGTGAAACTTGTTTGCATGGGTTTGCAAACACAATCTGATTTGGTTTCACACCAAGATTTAGCATTGTCTGAATCTCAATCTAAAAACAATGAAAAATGTAGGGAACAAGTCATGGTTTGTTCTACTGCAGCACTGTTTTATGTTTAACTTTTACCTTCAAACCCCAAAGGCTTCTCCTAACTTACTAAACCAAATGAAAGTGTGAAGTGTAAAGCAATCAATATCACCTGATGGAACCAAAGTAAATTTTTACTACCTAAATTTCTCATTTTAAAGTTTAAGTTATTCCAGTCCATGATACAATTATTATTGGATCAAATTAAGCTTGAAGCTTTTGACTTTATTGATCATAATTTTTTATAGAGTGGTATGGGGATGAATATTGGAACTATGAATAAAAAGTTCTTTCTCTTTCAAATATGCCATTAATTAATTTATGCAAAATTAAGTCACCAATGAATACTTCATCATTAAAATGTCAGCTAACGCAAAGTTCGCACAGCATCACTAGAGAAGGATGAGCCAAAGGTCTATCTTTGTTTAACTTTGCTAACTGACATTTAAAACCATATAACACATCCTTCAACATCTAAGTGTTCTTTCCCCCATCTCCTCCCAAATAATCTTCTATAATATTCCAGTATGAAATTACTCATTTTACTAATGTACAGTCAACAGTGTAACTGCTGGGGGTGGGGTGGGGTGCGACACCTCCCAATGCTTGAAAATAGGAGTTTTGTCGGGCAAGAAAATATTCATATAATTAAAAAGACATTAAAAGTGAAAAGAAAAAAATCAATAATAAAAATAGGACTTATTTTTAAAATAATAAGTCCTATGATCCTGCCCCTGGCCTGTACACCCTGTCATCTGTCGAGTAAGGATTACTATATATCTTGTAAGATAAAGTACTCATATAAATTAGGTGCATTAGCCATATTGTAGTCTGATTCTTGTAACCAAACCCTTTTTAGTCCGGCAAAATATTGTCACACCCTCTAATGTTAATGCCAAAGTTATGCCATTGTGTACAGTGCCCTAAAATACTAATTCAAGCTGGCAAAGCCCTTATTCCTTTGCTTTAAAAATTTATGAAATCAAAATATGAATAATCCTTCATTTTATTTACCTTGCTGGCACAGTCAAAACCCATGTTTAGATTTGCCATAAGCTGAAGCACCAGAGGGTCATTATTGCACTTCATTGCTGCAATTAAAAAAAGCAGGAATCAACCACAAATCTTTAAAACTTTACTTGGTAATGAAATGTGAATAACAAGCAAGATAAAAATCAAGGTACTAATCCAACCCAGCTCTATTGGCTAGTAAAAGCACCTGGTAATAGCTAGAGTAAGGCTATGAAAGCTCAGTCAGAGGATCAATAGCTTGACATTGTTTTTAAACCTGTAACTCCCTCAATCAAGTCAAAACCTCTTGTTCTGACTCTAGTTGCTCAAAAGCTAGTTAGTTTACTTCTGAATTTGTGGAAATGTTGAGGACAAATGACAATTCAAAATGGTTTCATACTGTGAAATTTAGAAATAGATCAATTAGTATTGTATAGATAGTACAGAAGTCTAAATGACAGATTTACTGATAATCTCAGGTAAATGCTCAATGGAAGAATAAAATTATCCAGCATTAACCACAGTAAAACAAAAACTGCCATACCATAAAATGGTTCCACACGGGGAAGCAACTTCAGCCACTGAAAGATTGACAATGAAACATTAGATACCATACTTGGGGCTGCTGTATCCAAATTTCATACTACATTTTCTAGATGATCACCAGTACTGCCTATTATTATCAGTTGAGAAACATTCTAGTAGTGATTTCCAAGTAATCCCAGTTTTGGTATGGGCTTTTTTGTCTTAGTGACAAGTTATAAGTAGGTTGAGGTCTTATTAACCACAGAGGTTCTCAATACTGAAATCTTTTAATAAAAACCTAGACTAGAATTTAATAAAATTTCTTTATGACCAAGGTGAAGTCATCATACCTTGTAGTGTTTCAACAATACATCTCCTATATCAACACAATAAAACGGATCATCCTTATCCTAATAAAAAACAAATAAACATTCAAATCAAATCCTGGGGTAGTGTTACTATAAAAAAGTTGGGATAAACTTTTATTTAGCAGGTATCTGCAATTCCACTGTGATATTTACAACTTATGCAGTAAAAGTTTAATAGTGAACCATATAAATGGCATACTCATAGTAATTATAACTTTATGTACCAGAAGTTTACTTGCCAGTGTGAAGATGGCAAGACTATTTTTTAAAGAACAATACAAACATGAAATAGCTTATCTCTGGATATTAGACAGAGAACATTTCTGGCAGTATTTAAATGAAATTAATGGAATACTCTCTTTTGTGTGAGCACCAAATCTTGAGTCATTGCTTAGAATAATTTTTAGATTTTTCAAATTGGTTTTGTATTTTATAGTATAATTTTTATCATGTTTGATGTAATTTTAATTATACACTGTTTAGGGCTGCAAGTTTATCAGTACAAATTACTATTTTGCATTACCCTCTATAAACAGACTTGACTTACTCATTTGCTCACTTAAATTAAAAATATATTGTGATGAAATCGTATAAAATCAAGGAAGGCAGGGGTGTTGTTTCTCACCCAGACTGTGTAAGTACTTTGGTTAAATTGTTTTAACTGAGCTTGAACAGGTAGCATAAAATAAAAATTAGCATTAACAAGTTGACCATTGGGGTATAAAGTACAATGTATTTCCACAGACCTCACATTTACGGGAGTTAACAAAGGTTGCAATAACCTCCTTTATTCCAACACCATCATCGAAAAGAGCCACTTGTAAATTGTTATCAATGTTTACTTTCATTTTTTAAAATACCAAGAAAGCTGTAAGAAATGGAGCCAAAACATGTTTCAACTAATTGTAAAATCTAGCAGAATAAAGTGTCCACCAATAGGAAGGAGAACAGTTCATTACAATTAAATTATTTATCCAAAAAAAATTACCTTTAAGAATTTTATTCAGGTAATGTCAGAAGTGTTTTCAGTAGTGAGAGAGGTTAAGGCATTGAAAGGTCAACAAGACAATCAATTTTATTGTGGTTTCCTGCTACGATCAAACTTTTCATCTGACTAACAAACACCTATGCTTTTTAGATGAAATTGTAGACATATTGGTTATAAGTAGTCATAATGACAAGTGCTCACACTTTAGGTTAAAGTTAATATTGATTGCATTTCAGTATTTATACAAGACTATCTTGTTACAAATAGATACCATGATAGCCTTTTATTAGAAGAGAAAGTAGGTAGCTTCTGCTGTAAGCCATGGCTAATAAGCTTCAAGCAGTCCAATAAACGGTCACTGGTGGTGCCAAAGACAGGCAGGGGAGCTACAGTGGCACCCATTGGTTAACATTGTTGTGGGCATAGCTTGCATGTAACGTGGGTGTACTACAAGCAAAAACTACATGTTTTCCAATTTGAGTGCTGTTTTGTTGTGCACTTTACATCTGGCACTATACCCACAGTGCGTGTACAGCTAAAGAAGCTGGAGAGTTTAAATTCCTTACTCTGGCTAACACCAGACAATTTTACTCATCACAGGGGGTGAGTCCTGGGCATTGAAGGGTTATATAGTTTCACTTGTCCCAATGGACCACTGCTGAATGTACATTACAAAATTTCGGCATGGAAAACATTTATCCTCCCCGAAAAGTTAGTTTGTTCTTCAATTTCCCCTAAAAACCTTACAGGCTGGCGCTGCCACTGTCACTGAATAGGCTGATACTGCATGCTGAAATATAAGCCAAAATCTCTTATATGAATTGTATGTTGAAACACTTTCAAAAATTTGAGGTACCTGGTGTACAGTGTCTGCACTTCAGACTGATACACTACCGCAGATCTTTACTAGATTTTGTCCCTCCATGGTCCCCTATCAACTTATATTTGAGGACCAGTGTCAGTGACGACCGCCCACTAGAAATTATCAAGTGACGCCTTTAGGGCGAAAAGTACAACTATTTGCCACTTCAGACAATCAGCTGCGCTCAAAAACTCCGGTCTTTCATTAATTATGAAAGCCAACTCGGAAAGAAATATCACGAATAGATGTAAACCGCCAACATGCGTCATCTGTGTTTCGCAAGATGGCTTTATTGCCATTGGTATTGCATTACTCTACCAAACATACCCTGTTGCCGAGATACTTCCTCCTTAGCAAATGCTAGCTCGGTTTCGAATCACGTCCAAACTTGAAGTCCAGTTTAAGTTTGTCTAGCCAGAAGCCACTGATCTTGCTGTCAATGGTGTAGAAGGTTGCAGTGTGGCCCCCCTATTCAACAGAATATCCACAAGAAGAAGCACAGCCATTAATCTCATAGTTCACAATCAAAAAAACTTCGACGTTTTTACAACGTACCGTAACTGCAGGATCACAGACAAGAACCTCGGAGTTCCCTTCGGGCGAAATTGTGACTGATTTAGTTCCAAAACAACTGAAAAAGATAAAAATTGATCGTCTTTTCCCCTTATCTTCGGTCAAGAAACGCTTGCTAGTGACCATGTGAGTATCCGCGGGCTGAACGTGGCAGCGGGATGGACGTACTTGCAGGCCTACTGATTAAATGCTTGCTGTTGATTGGTTAAAACAGTAAATGACGTTTGTAGTTCATAAAATATTAAAAACGCTTTGGCTGGTTTGACAATGAGTTGAGAATAAAGTCGAAGTATTACCATGATAAGTTTCCTCTTGTTTTATGGCTCAAATCTTGGGTTTATAAGATGCTGTTATTCGGAGCATGTTTCTTACTAAATGGCTAGAATGGTTGACAATTTAGCGTTAGTAAATTGTAAACAAGAGCGCAGTTTAATTGGATATTGGTAGGTAAACCCACTCAGTAAGTCAGTTTCACTTTTTTCAATAAGAAATGATATCCAAACCCATTCAAAGTGTCATTTTTTGTTCCCCAGTGGTAAAGTGCGGCGCACGTTCAAAAATAACGCATTGATCGGTTATCGTAAGTACGCTGATTTGCATTCTTTTGTCTAGGATAGGACTGGTGTTAGATTCTAGTTCAGCATGTGGCATTTTTTTTTCAAATCTCGTCTTAAGCTATGCGGAAGCTTTGATACTGAAAATGTGCACAACGTCACGGGCACGTGGTCAACAACTTGGTTCATCCCAATTTGTATAGCAAATGTGGTCCATAACACTTCAAGAATGAAAATTATTAAAATTTATGTTACTTTATAATTATTCAATTTTTCAACAACGTTATTTTGCTTCTGCTAAAAGGGGACTATCTTTTAAATAAAGAGCGTTTATCCAAAAAAAGGACATTTTTATTCCAAAAAAGGCCACTTTTATCCATTTTAAGATGTGCCCTCCGTGCTCCCACTGTTCCGTTGGACTTTACAGCAATGTTCTCATCAAATGCTTCAAAATCGACATTTCCACCATTGCAGGTGTACGAGAGGGCGTACCGTAAAATTGCGAATATATGCCCCTGCGAAAATAAGCCCCAGCCAAACATAATCCCCCCAAATCTGAAACGCAAACAAGATCCTTTCGATAGTAAGCTCCCCTCGAGTATAAGCCCATATGTGCCTATATTCCGGATTAGCCTTCATAGACCTTGTTTATGTTCATTCAGTATAGCAATAAAGCTTGTTACCATTTGAATTGTCTATTGTTGAGTTATGAACTGACAATATTCTCATTTGCTCGTTGAAGAATTTCAGACGTAAATTTCCCTACAATAATAATCCCTCACCGAAAATAAGCCCTCACCGAAAATAAGCCCTCACCGAAAATGCCCCCCCGAAAGGTGCTTTAAAATAATATTAGCCCAGGGCTTATACTCGGAATTTTACGGTATTTAGGTGTTCATAGATGAACAACATTGACGAAGCAGCAAATATTGTTCTTAATTGTTCCAAGAACGTTATTCTGAATTGATGAAGCAACAACCGTTGACGATGGTTGCTCGAACTGAGAAGGACAACGTTGATAGAACAACTGGCACCATGTCCACTACGATTGATATATCGTTCGACCTTGTTATCTTATTTTTACAGCATTGGCGGCTCGCTCAACTACACTGTAACAGCAAAAGTTATCACGATTGATCAACTTAGTTGACAACACTGCTTATGGAGTGCAACAACATTGTTCACGAAGTGCAGCCCAACATTGGTCACAACTCTGAACCATGAACCAGCTGTGCGTTTTTTAGTGTGTAGTGGACTATTACAAACCACGGTTTCTTATTGGCTGATTAAACGGTCCAGAAACCTCGAAAAGACTGGGTTCTAACCCACTGAACTTTATGTAGACTGGACGTTTGACTCCAGTCAATGAGGAACTCAAAAAGTGAAGCCAAAAATGGCCGACATGGAGGCCTTTTGGTCGGTTCCCCAGGCCCCCACGCGGGTTTGATCGTTAGTTTTCGGGGAGAAAAATTCGGTCGTCGAAAGCCCCTGGAATTTCATGTCTTGGATGTAGACCTTACTCTTGGAAATCATAATAATTATTGGGTGTCCAGAGGGTAAGCTGTGGTTTGCGGTTTGAGTTAAGATTAGAGTTGTTTGTGTTAGGGACCAGTTGTAATTAATGTGACCGTGTAAGGAGTTGAGTGAAACGACCAGAAAGGCCCCATGTCGGTCATTTTTGGCTTCACTTTGTGAGCGGCAATCTGCCTTCCAGTCTATATAGAGTTCAGGATGTAAACCTTCAGCCAATCACAGCTCGTACAGGGTACCTAGAGCTCAGCCTTTTCGGGGTTTCTGGAGTGGTCAATAGTGATATACCATGAGTAGCAAAACTAGGCAATTTCAAATTCAGAACAAGACGCTGCGGTGAGTGCTCAGTCGCTGTGGCTATGAAATTTCGGCGGCTGAAGTCGCACTTACGAAAAATTGCGTATTCGTGAATTCCTGTGGCAATAGTATTGTGGCAGCACCACAATACTATCATATCTACCACAATACATTACCAGCCCACCATCACATCATGAGACATAAAGTTCGCAAAATTTTTGTACATCTGTAATTTATTTAACGGGGAAACCAGCTGAAACTTGGCGAAATTCAATAACACATGCATAACGCGATAACCATCTTGATAACACAAGCCCGCGATAAAACGAACTCATTATATTTGTGCTTACATGAACTTTCCCATTTTGTGAAATCGAAAACGAAGCATACATCGACTAATAATGGGTTAAGTGTCACTTTGTGTAGGTTTCAGTTCAGTTTTGGAAATATTTGTTGATTAAATCAGTTCCGGGAAAGGTAAAAAAGAGCAACAAAATATAAAATGAACATTTCACTGGCAAGAATACACATACAATTGATTATCAAATTTGGGTAATTTTTTCATTCATGCTATATTTCACAGCGTTTTTGACTTACAAAGTAATGTTTTGGTTTGCCATGACAACAACTGTGAAATTTAACTTCAATGGCAAATTTATCACTCCATTGGAAGATAAGTCAAGAGACAAGTTTTATCATTGTCGTCAGGTTTTTCATGTTGCTGCAAAACAAACAAAAACAAACCAAATAAGTCGTCCACGTGATCGGTGCGTGACCCAACGCAATGCAAGCAACAAACTAGAATAATGAATCAGAATGAAATGGCGTAACCAGGAAAGGGCAAAGGGGATACCACCCCCTATTCAGGAGGCCCACCCCCCGCTCGATCTCCCAAAAATGAGATGACAATAAATATTAGTAAGTTAATTTAATGTTGATCAATATTGGTCGCAAATTGAATTATTTCATACAACACACGAAATCAAACTTGTGCTTATATTCGTGCATTCGTATTTCCATACAGTTGGGCTAGCCCTTCGCGCTGCGAATTTAATTCGCCTCCTCAATTATCAGCTCTAGCCCTTTGTCCACCCCAAACCACAAACCTAATTGCACCACAGTAGGATCGTAGCCTTGTTCTGCCATCTGAGTTTTGGTGCTCAGTTGTTAGGACCTCTGGCTAGCATTTATATATAAGAAAAGTAATGAAATTCAGTCAGTTATAAGTTTCTGTTACTTATTCAATACTTCAATAAAGCACACGCAGGTTTCACGTGGACCCAGGCCCGCATGGGCCCGTATGTGGTTACGCCACTCGTAAGCGTAGTGTTAAAGTGTTAAGTTATTTTCAGGGGGGGACCCAAGGCTCCTGTGCTGGACCTCATGATTGGTAATTCTTGGAGTTTCTAAGGAAATAAGGCGACTCAGTCTCTAATTTGGACGAGCTGACTTAACCATTTCATTCGCGCTGTTGTTGTGTGACAACTCTATCATTCTAGTCTTTGTTTAACGCCAGACGAGTTTGCTTATCAAGGGAAGAGCTCCCGGCAGGTGTGCATGAAAGGGTTCACAAGCCATATTTAACATTAGTACCCTTGCTTAATTTTGAAATTTTGATGTAATCGGATTTAGTTCATTTTCTCCAAGGGGCACCATGGGTGCCTTTGGTCAGAAGAAATAATGGGCCTATGACAGTGATATAACCCCAGCCAATACATCAGCAACCCGATCATTCATGAATCACGTGTCAATTGCTGTAATTAAAATCGCAGGGAGTGAGCCCCCCAAAAAACTATTCCGAGGGAGTGGAGGCCCCTCAGCCCCACATACTCTACGACCATGCGGCCACAGCCTATTTTTAGCTTTGCAATCCCACGTTTTTGGCGTTGCGGTTATCCTATGGCGCATTTGCCAAATCATTCAGTGACGCAGTGAGCAATATCTACTACCAGAGGCAAACTTGTGACGCCCATTTTGACTGCTAACTTGAAAAGTAACACAGATGATGCTAACATCGGTATGACAATATTCTGAGGTACAAAGCTGTAATAAGTATGGTGACATTGTTATGTTTTTATGAATTTTTATAAGAAAACAGTTTCCACGGTATCACAATTTGCCATATTTTATCCACCCTTGCCCATCCTTTGCTACGCCATTAAGTTCATGACGTATTTGCTACGCCCACTTTTCAACTTCCTCCCCCTACTCTTTCATCTGACACAACGCCCATGAAGACAAGTACGCGGAAATTGAAGTGCTTCAAGACTCCCCTCAAGAAAATGGGCTGCCATTTTGAATTCAATTGCCATAGAGACGGGGAGCACAAATACGCAACGCTGAGGATAAAAACAACCGTTTGGGCACGAAAACATGAGTATTTCTTGATTGTCGTACACGGCACATTCCCTTGTACACAATCCCATACATCGCTTTACGCGTGGTCCTTTTCCATACACAAGGTGGCCTTGCCACAAGAAAACAAGGAGGTCATTGTTTTCGGGAAAAGAGCGGAACGAAGTCGATATTCGTATCTCAATTTGACATAACTAATCTTACAACACCAACTAACTTTTTACAGCTCAATGCTGTATCATAATTTAATATTATGACGATTAGCATCAACACCAGCATTTTTCCATCCGTTTACAAGCTCGATATGTACAAGATGAAAAGTCCATCACTGAAATTGAACTTAATTACAAAAACAGTTTTCTTCTCATGTCCGTCTCCACGGATACATACTTAATTGTCATCTCTTGTCCACGAGTTTGCCACGTTCTTGCCATGTGCATAGTTCTCTTGTGCAACGTGCTCAATAGCATGATGCGTTATAAATGCACGCCCATTATATTTCGAACATTGTCGTGTAAATTTGCTTGAAAACTCTGAACATTCCTTTTAAATCAACGAAGGTTTTAATTGGGTTTTCCAACTTTTCTGATCTGCTCTAGTTACGATTCTATCTTAAGTAAAGAAATACAAGTAAAAGGAAGTGCGGCGGGTATGAATCGGAAACAGTACGCTTGGTCCCCTCCCCTAAAGATAATTTTTTTGCCACGCCTGCGCTGTACGGTTGCCTGGAGGCCCAACTGACGCCTACATTTTATAATACAAGTTCGCAAATTTACCGAGCATCATTAAGAGGAGATATTCAAACTACAGATGAAAGTAAAGAATGCTGTAACCAACATGGAATTTAAACACGACTTCACAGGATTCTCTGAAATTATCTTTCGGAGTAAGGTAACTGACTGAATTGTCCAGTCTTTTATCATACCTCTTACAAAGGCGCCTTCTTATCTAGCCTGCCACAGGAAAAACAGAGTTTCCACGGTTAACCTTTGCAATTGTCCGTTTTGTTTCTCAGAATACCATAATAAAGGACCGTTTATTGCATTCCGGTATGTTCCGTTGTCCACTCGTGTCAACGCTTTGCGCATGGAGTCCAGTTAACGTGGTGACTGCTTGGATATTTTAATTTATGAATAAATACATTCAAATTGCATATCTGTGTGAAATGTAATAAATAACCTTAAAAAAATAAATAACCGTAGAGCAGCGTAAGGGCTCAATCGATAACGCATAAAATCAGAATTTTTAAAAAGGCCATTCCAATAATTTCAGCTGCTTAACAGTAACCTACGGCAAGCGCGCATCCAACCAAGTATAGTACAGAGGGCGCGCGTAACCTGTTTTACGCATTGGTCGCGATATAATAAGTCCATGCTCTAGATATAACGCCATTTGTTATAACTAGACTTCACATTTATAATTCGAGATGTTGTTCGGCAATCTCCCGATACAAACTTACTTCTGAACACGTCAATGCATCACCCCGTTGGTCCAGCATCCTAGAATTGCCAATCAATGGTGGCCTGGACATACAAGCATCGGGAATGGAAGATGTGCAAATAAGTTTAGCTCATGTTTTCATAAAATATTTGGAACCGGTTACCTTTCCGAGACTTAAAGACTTAACGATTAGAATCCCGTCTAGGGTCAGAACAATTTACTAACAATTTGAGCTTGACGAAGGCTTGGGCAACGTCTGTCAAAAATCCGTAAGTCAGCACATGAGTCATGTCGATGTCCAACATTTAAAGGTCTTTCTGTGTCAGCATTCACGCAAGTTCAGTACCTTTTAGTCGTTTGTGGTTTGCTCATCGCGTAAAAGTACAACGCGTAACATTCCAGTAAATCTTGTCATTTACAAATTCTTTGCGTGGCTCAATATGAAATCAACTGGATTAATAAGACTACCATAGACTATTCTCATAACCTTGTGAAATTGAAGTTCAATAAAGAGAGATCAGTCGTGGAGCATTTGCTAATGTCTGCACTCTATATTCTAGGTGCGAGGCATATATCGTTAAAGAGCTTGGCAGGTAATATTTTTTCGGCTAGAGAATTTCAGGAGTACTCTTTGCGCTTTTCGCCTAAAAAACGTTTCCAGCTCATTTTCACGTTAGTTTATCGAAATAAACTAAAGTAAAACTCTATAGTAATCAAAATAAAATAAGCTTAAAATAACAACTCATGCAGCGTCCATTTTTCACAGTGTTCATTTCTTAGAACTAATTGCGTCATCAAGCAAAGTTTGTGAGTTTTATAAGTTTGTCAGATTTAACACAGATTGAAAAACATTCTTTGTTTCCCGTCGCTCTGTGATAAACATAAACTCCGGCAACAGATTAAGTGAACTTGCGCGCACCTACAGAAGCTAGCGTTCTCATATGTTTATATTTTTTGAACTAGGGAGGGGGTTGGGAACGGTATGGGTGCAAAAAGGGTGGAATGACCTGACCGGAAGTAATTACCACAATACCCCTTGACCTCCATTTTGAAACTAACAGACGTTGAACTTCGTAAGCAAAGTCACTCCACAGTTAACATCAGGTTGGCATGAGACAGCCTCTCTGTATCAATGTGAAAGGTGAGTGGTAAGCTATAGACTTTTCTTAATAATAATATAAATTGGAATGATTGTAAAGTGGCCCGGATTTTGTGAAAACAAAGCTTCAGATTTCATTTAAATCGTGCATCCCGCGAAGAATACACGTGTGTTACTCGGCACTCGGTTTTTAGCCGGAACGGAAGAAAATCAGGATACCTCGTTTTTGCTGTCGTACGAGCAGTTCTGTCGTCTTGGGTCGATTTTAGTTTTAGCTGGGCTGTCACTTGATTGAGGAAGTACTTGTGGATATTCAGATATCTTTGTATTTGTCGACTGAATCTTTTAATGCCGGGGTATTTCCCGTAATGTTTTGGGTTTGACAGGCAAGCCTAGAAAGAATTAGTGGTTCATTTTCAAAACTTGAAGCTAGTATTTACCAGGAAAGTTCGACTTCATGATCAAATTTAAGATAAACACTACAAACCGGCACACGTGAAGAAGTCCTTACGAGGGTCTGACACTTAGGTTGCACGGAGTTGCACTCAATTCTTTTTTTTTCCCTGCATTCCAAAAGAAATGTCTACGAGGTTTAATGCTTTGAACCAACGTTACAAACCCCGTATGTGCACTTCAACAGTTGAACTTTTCTCTAGGTTACCAAAGATGGCAGGGAACGTCTAGTTCGGACAAGCCGGTATTTTAATGCATGCGTCTCGTCCGATTGAAGGACTTATTCTCATTGAATAAGAATTACGAAAATAACTGATCTTCCTTACTTTTCTTTCATTCGGATCTTTGCTATCGTTTTTAAACGATAATTGTAAAAAGACTGACAAAATTGTGTAATCAAAGGGGTATTATTGGTGAGTAAGTGACAGATGTTTTTAATGCATCCGCTAAAATTTTTGATGTCAACTTTCCTTTGTTATTTTGCGATTGTGATTTGAGCACGCGTGGTTCGATCATCCTGTTAAAATAGCGCTTATTATTCGATCAAAGTCCGTATCCAGAGTCTTATACAATCGAAGCTGGGTTTCCCTATTCACGCAGTATTCACATGCACACTGACGGCTGATTGGTCAACACGCTGAGAGCTGGACGCTGATTGGCCCGGCCCCCGTATCCGCCCACAGCAGTGCATGATCTGAAGATGGCGCAACGTGATCAAAACAAAGCCTTCGACGTTATTTTTGTTGCTCTTGTCAAACGTGCTGTTGTCTTAATACGAATGACTATGTCTATGGATGCTCTTCCCTTGTCTCCACCTTCGACCCCAACTTCTTCCTTTAGGGACAGCGAGGTAAGTGGTAAACAGTCTCAGTATACTTTTATCGTACTAAACTACTGACGAGCTTTTCCCTGTCTAAGAACGAAAGTAAATATTGTGTCGTAGCCA
This sequence comes from Nanipora kamurai, assembly GCA_036872915.1. Lineage (NCBI taxonomy): Eukaryota > Metazoa > Cnidaria > Anthozoa > Scleralcyonacea > Helioporidae > Nanipora > Nanipora kamurai. The sequence goes on along the minus strand of JBAHVQ010000337.1, from coordinate 455,184 downwards.
GTATTCTACATTTCCGTGACTCTGCCATTTTTATCTTTTTCGAAGCAGGATGAAGTTGTTGTCGATTTAGAAACAAGAAAAGTACAAGAAAAATCAGAAGGTGATATAACCGCGGTACAATCTCTGTTAGCCATGAGTCAATGGTCTCCTCCAAGCCCGGAACATTCGGTTTCCCCTACAAGCGATCCTCCATCATGTTCCTCCTTGGACATGAACAACCAAATACCGGTGGAAAAGGTAAGAAGATGTTCACTGGGATGTACTTTAGTCCCTTTGGTTTACACCTATCCTATTGCCGTTCTAATACCACGACAATTTTTTTTTCGTGCCTTTTTAGATAAACGACAATTCCCCGACATCGCATCCCAATCTTCCAGCTGGAAATCCTGTTGGATTATTTGGATTTCCAACTCAGAATTTAATGGACTTTAGCAAGCTGTTGTCTGGCAATACCATGGCTTTCCCTAATTCTGGTACAAACCTTCCTCAAGCACCAATTATGATCATTTGTCCTATCGCTGTACCCACTGCTGCTACAAGTTCAACGACAGCTACCACAGTTACTTCTGATGCGGGCCGCAATATCAGTCCTGCGTTGAATTCCAACAACGTCTTTCCAGCCACAGAACCTGCAACTGAAAGCACCAAGCAAAACGTCCGAAAACGAAACCACGTTTGTACGTACGAAAACTGCGACAAAACGTACTTCAAAAGTTCCCATTTGAAGGCCCATCTTCGAACACATACAGGTAAACTTTAAAAATCTTTAAAATTTAGAATCCAGTACAGCCTCTTTTTGTTTTATATTTTTATTTCACGAATTTGTACTAAAAAATTAATTTTGAAAAATAAAATGCTCGATCGGCTCTTTTGTTTCCGGTGAAAAGGTGGGCAGAGGCAGTCACGGCTTAGGATATTGATGATTTCTTGTTATGAAATACTCTGTGTTGTCTCGTTCCCGTTTTTTTTGCCTCCAAACTGTTCTAAATTGCTTGAAAAACCTCTTCCTAGCGCAAAACGGTGGTTTTAACGTAGATGAGCAGATATTTCGATTGAATTTCTCATTACGCGTTGGGGTGTACAACGTCTTTCACGCCTGATGCACGCCCATATTCTCAAAATTCACGTGCTTTGAGTGGTGTTGACGTCTCACGCACCTTGACCTCAAGGTGGACCTTGAACTTGAGAAAGAGAAGTTGTAGAGTCCAAATATTGCCAATAAGGACGAACTAAGTGACCTAAGCAAACACATTTGGAGCATCTCATCGTTGTCTGCATGAAAAAAAAAAATCGAGATTTTCGCTGGTAAAAAAGAAAGCATTCCGTGACTGACCTTGGTGGGGTGGCTGCGTGGCCCATCTGTCAGTAAGTCGATTTCAACTTTCGCGGCGACATTCTTGACATATCGACGTAATCATGATTATGTCAGATTTGCTGATTACATCAGATGCCTTGTCGGCACACGACATACAGGGAAAAGAAATTCGCAACTGCAATTGTGATGATGCTCCAACAGAGACAATTCCCATTCTGGGCCATCTTTTCGTTTTCTCGCCGAATAGCTGTCGACAAATGTCGTATTAAGCCCTGGTGCTGTTCGTGTTGTTTTCTTTCAGAAGATTGGCATTTTTTCATCTTTTTATTGACTTTTCTATTGCCTTTTTTGGGCAGAGGTGATTCAGTGAATGTTTTTCAGAAATTATTTTTTTAACTGTCAAGCAGAAATATGAAGAATGGTTTTCTGGGAAACATGATTAATGATTCCATCTAAATAACCACCATAGTTTACCATTACACACCCAAGGAACAAAAGCTGTTCTAATTTGCCATCATGTAAAAAATCTTCATTCTTCATGTAAAACTTGGACTTACAGTTGGTAGAACAGCAACTGGTTTACCAAAGATTTTGGTCTCATCTAAATTCACATTCTCTAGCTTAGCTAAATGATCTTGAATATTCTGAATAGCCATCTATACATCATTTGCAACAATAGGCAGGATAATTGATGTTCCCATCAAAAATAGGTCTATAGTTCACTTTTCGGCACTGTTCCAGCTAAAAAGTTTTGATATGTCATTGTACATCTGTGATCGTCCCACGCCATTTTCCACCCTTAGCATTACAGATCTGGTGGTAATGCTTCACTCTTGTTTACTGTTGGATTTGTTTCAAGTCCTTCTTGGCTAAGATTTACTGCTTTCCAAGCTAGGGGATGTTGTGATTAGTAGTAGCTCCCATGAGGCAACTGAAGAAAAATGTTGAGGGAAGTATTAATTAATCAAAGGCAAGCCGAACAGGCTGAGGAGAGAGGAAGAGAACATAGGATTGGTGTTTTACAAGAGGAATTTTTCTTTCTTTCTTATCACCAATATCGACAAACCAGACTGTCAGCATGAATTTAACATCTCTGCTCTCTTGCTTTTCATGATTCCCTCTTGCTGACCTACAACAGATGCATTTCTTGTTGACAATAACCGTCAATGCATACCAAGTTAAATTAGGGTTAAACCCACTTACAGTATTGTTGCGCTCTGTGTGTTTTTGTCAACATAAAATTTGGAGGAGATTATGGGTTATTGCAGTGATATTCCTTGCTACCAAGGTAACCTCTGGTTACAAGGCTTGCCGAACAAGTGTTTTTTAAACCTTATATTGAGATGTTGAAACCAAACAGGAGTTCCCACCACAAGAGCGTACACAAAGGAAAGGGGAAAGGGCCACAGATATTTTTTTCTTCCCATTTTTCAACTAGGTTTTCCAACTTGACTTGGTTAGATACACCTTTCAACATTTCTTGTCTTGTTAGGACTAAAGCAATTGAAAGAAATTCCTGATTCAGAGCAGAACTCTTACTTGGGAGAAAATTTTTTTTCACCGTATTTCTATTCATTATGCTGAGCACTTTCTATCCGTGCGTTTCAATCTTTCCAAGTTACAAACGCGCACACATGAACTTTGCACTTTAGCAGTAACGGCAGCTGTTTCCTTCTCAGTGCAATTTTCTTCAGGCGAAATTTCTCGCATCATTATTTTTACATTAACGTCCGATTTCTACTTCATTACTTATTTATGATAAATGAGAATCTTATACAGGTTTCAGCTATACTTTGTGAGCGAAGAATAGTTAAACAACGTTAGCTGTGTTTTTTTTTCAAGTCCACAGTTTCTCCGTTTCTGAATGGGCATTTTTCTCTGAACTAGATTCCTATCTACGGTGTTCTTAAAAGGAGGGTTTTTAGCAAGCCATCGTTCTATTCACATTTCTATATTGCAGAACTCAAAAGAAAAAGGATGATTAGGTGTCAGCATTTTTTGAGACTTTTTAGTTGATGAAGAAATTTTCGTGTGTGCTAAAATTCTGAAGTGAAGCATTGAGCCACAGAAGGAGTTTAATTGAAGATTTGTGTAAATTCAGGCTGGGTACACATTTAGGGCCATAGTTCGAACTAAATGTTTTTCAGTCTTGAGACAGCCTGATTTTAAACGTAAACAGCAACGAATAGTAACAACTTCTTGTTTTATTTCATTCTAAACACAGCTGACTTCATTTTCTCGGAGAGTTGTACTTTGGACTGGAGCTTTTGCCTTTGGAACCTTTTTAACAATTACTTTGGGATAGAGTCAGTTGAAGAATCTTTGAATTCTGTTTGCACTTCTTCAATTTTATCTTAGTGGGAGCTAATCAGCGTACATCGAGTTCCTCTGTCGATAAAACCTTTTTTTTTGTATTTACATGACTAAATGGTGATGAATACGTTTTCTTTAACGTTTAAGTCCAAAATATTTTGAGTGAAGAAGCGTTTTCCTTTTAAACTTTTAGTATCTTCGAAAACTGTGCTTTTGAATGATGTTTTACTGGTGAATTTGATTGGAGGCGATGTTTCAAACAATTGTTTTTCCGATATGGACCAGTTTGATTGTGAACGCAACCTTTAACGAATTGTAGTAACTGGTTTTGTTTCGTTCTGCCTCAGAAATGAATTTTGGATAATACCTTTAGAATCGCTCCAGACTGCTTGGTTATACTGTCTCTTTCCGAATGTTCGGAATTTTAAGACGTTTTCTCGACTGTCTTTGGTATCGGTAGACGCAATATTTCTTCCTAAATAAAACCCTTTTAACATTTTGAAAGATGTAAAGAATACGACCGCGTTTATTGGAAGTTTTAAGTCGGCATGAAAAGTGTTAGTAAGTCTAGTACAGTTTGTGTTAAGGAGAGCCGACCTTTGGAAGCTTGGGTGTCAAGAAAAATTGCGCGTTCACATGTGAGGTTCAATAGGTAAATTTGATTGTGGGTTGGAAAATGTAGGCAGTTGAACTAAATTACTGGAGGTCTTTAGGGAGAATGTCGTTGAGCAAGCTTTTTCTTATAAAAGGGTCGTGAATCAATATTGGCTGACTGGTTCTTGAAAATGCGCTATGTGTATTACGTAAAACACAGCTGCCGTTTGAGTTCGCAACTTGTTTTGAAACGAGTTGTTTGTCTTTGTGAAAGTGAAACAGCTTTCTTTTGAATGCTCTTCTGGTTAATTCTTTCATTTGTATCCTCGTTGTACCGGAATAGTGAGCGTTAATGCCATGTCAGTTACGTTTAGCAAAGTTTAGGACAGGCATGGCGAAGACTTCGTCATTTGACAGCCTTTAAAAACCTCCTTATAAATTTTCCCGAAGTATCTAAAATAACAATGTTTATTCTATTTTCTATATTTTGAAGACGGCGTTGTTCTCTACAAACATGTTTTTGTCCGGTTAATTAGCATGAGTAGATCAGTTTACGTTCGGAGGCAGATTTTGTAAAGGATTACTGGAAATATTGGGTCGAAACGAAGGTGCAGTTTTTGCGTGAGCTCATAGGGTGCTAAGGAGCCATTTGCGTTTGGTTTGGTAGATTACCAGCGGTTACAAAGCATTGCTTATTGTTTTGAAGAAAATGATATGAGACTCGTTGCCATTTCGATCCCTTGTTCGTTGAGGTCTTCGTTGATGTTTGCTAGCCATACGTCATCTTCCTGAAACACAACTTAGGACTACAAATTGTTTTTGTATAAGTTTCGGAACATCCATCTGTAAATTACTCAAATTTTGCGCCGCATTTGGTGTGAAATCGCGGTAAGCTCGGGTCATCTTAATATGGCTTAGCCTGATGGATGAAAATCTGAAGCTTGGTAAACAGTACAGATTTCTGATCGGAGAAAAACCTTCGTTTGCCTTAGTATTTATGTAGTCTCGAAACTATTCAAGTCTACATGCCATCAGCTGCCACGATGATATATTCTCGAAGTCAAATTTTTGTTCGGAGTATTAGTAAAAGCAATTTTGTCGTGATAAAGCCGTCTTATTCATGTTGACATATTGCTCAATAAGTAATCTTCAGGAGAAGAATGGCGGCGACTTTTGTTTTTCGTTTAGGAAAATATGTCTCAATACAGTAGAGCTTCGAATGATTAATGTCAGCAATCTAAATCACTGTACTAACGAGGCTCTTTTGTTTTCTTTTCAGGTGAAAAACCGTTTGTTTGCAACTGGGAATCCTGTACTCGCAAGTTTGCTAGATCAGATGAGCTTGCCCGCCATCGTCGAACCCACACTGGTGAGAAGAAGTTTGAGTGTCCTTTGTGCCATCGACGCTTCATGAGATCAGATCACTTAACCAAGCACGCCAGGCGACACATGACAACGAAGAAACTGCCCGGTTGGCAACTAGAAATGAACAAACTGAATCAGGTTGCAGCAGCATCTATGCAATTGCCGGGCAACCTTCCTACGATCATGACTTCTGCATCACAGGTTATGCCGGCAGGCTTTCCAACCATGTACTCGATGCCATCGCCTGTTTCAAGTGGTGAGTCTGTTCTGGTAAGCTCGTCTGCAAAAAAATCACCGTCTCACAGTGTTACAGCAAATGCCTGAAGCTTAGCCTGATTGCAATGGTGTCGCTGTTCGCCCGATTATCGACCAAGAAATTTGTAGTTTGACTCCGTAGAATGGCGACCAGCCGTCGGAGTCCAGTGTGGATGAAACTATTCCAATTTGTCAACCAAGGGGTAAAAAGAACACCCACGGATTGACATCGTGCTTAAAGTAATTTCTCGTAAAGTGAAATGAGAAGGAACCCTGTATTCTCGTGCTTCTTTATCATAGCATGAGGGAAATCATTGGTAGCACTGAACAGATTAAAGAATTTTGGAGTTTGACTCAGATTCCAGTGTTTTGCCCGAACTTTCTTCCCAGAGTGGTTTTCTCAGAGTACTTCTATTTGACGCTGGTTTTACTTTAGCTCTTTCCCTGCCACGAGGGACTGCTATTATTTTACTCTGGCTAACGCCACATGATTTTACTCGTCAAAGTGGGAGAGTTGTGGCAGTAGAGGAGTTAAAAACTTTTCGATTATTTAACGTACAAAAGGTAGTGAGGAAATTCAGCAGCTTCACGACAGCTGTGTTTCGGGGAAAACACTGCATTGAAAACCCAAAGCATTAATTGTAAATTTACTTGTACATTTGTTCTATATGATGTAAGAAGATGTTTAACATTCAAGAAACCTCAAGCTCCAAGCGTTTTATATTTGTGTTAAAAGACATAGTGATTGGTTATATTACTGTTAAAAGATCCAGAAATTATTACAGAAGGTAAAATAGGTTGGTTGTGTAAAAATCGTTTTCGCAATAACATTTAAATTTCCATCAGCTTGTGTTTGAGTGCCTTGATTATTTATAGAAGGTATTTGTTTTGAGTCAGAATTGATGCGCTTCAGCTGAGCTTGCATGCTGTTCCCACGCCAGGGACACGGGACACGCGCTGCCTCCGCACATGAAAGCTTTTTCGGTACCGGACCTGTCTCTGGAACAGCTAAAGTTTTTGGACGTACGTATCACCCCTAAACGAAGACGAAGTTTTTACCTGCGACTAGCCTTCCGTTAAATGTACTACACTTCATCTCGTTTGGCTGATAGGCTCTTCCACGAGATTGTTCGTCAAGTAAATAGATCAGTAACGGAGACCTTGACCCTATTCAAGCTGCTTCCGAGAATAAAATAAGTTCTGTCTGTACACAAAAGAAGGGGGGTTAACGTGATATCTGTTCAGGGAATCTTCTGGGATGCTTAAATGTCAAGTTTTGAAAGTTTATGATGCCTGAAATACAATTTCGTCCCTTCTGAGACATCACAGCAAAGGGTAACCCCATACCTTTACCCAGTTTGGGTGCGAAAGTTCTGTACGATTCAACTTGTGATCGAACCTCGATTTTGATGTAGTTCATGTGGACAACAGGGTATAATGTTATAAAACTGGAAGATGCTGAGAAACAGCCGAGAATCTGGCTGAGTGAAATGCGTAAAAGAAAAAGAACACGTGAATGCGTCGGCGTCGCTCATGAACCGTCGAGCATTCTTGTGGAGTAATCGCAGTCATCATTGACATATCAGCACCTTGAGTGTTTGGCTAATTTCCCATGCAAAACGTCGGTAGGTCGGCCAGACGTGCCATGGACAAACCTCTTTCAGTGAGTCTTGCACGTGGAATAGGTGTCAAAGGATTACTGTTCACGGGTACCTTGCACAAAACAGTTGTTACCTGTATACAAAAAAGGTTTATTGAAGTTAGTGCCAAATTGTCCAATATTAGCTGATAAACATGGCTCAAGATTTGTTCCCAGCCTCTGTTAAATCTTCAGTTTAACTGCCAATGTTAAATTTTGTATTCATCATTGTTACCAAGAAAAGTGTGGATAAACCGATGTTGAACGGAGTGTTCACGTGTTGGAATATATCGACTAATTTGTATATATGGCAAAATTGACCATGGTGAATGTTTTCAAGCCAAAGAACTAAGATGGAACAAGCTGTCATTTTAATAGAAACAGTGATGTATTTGAAAGCACGTTTGTAGAGGCAGGTGGCTGTGGTAAGCAAAAGCACACCGCGCCATGCATAGTAGATTTTGATATGGAAATGATAATCAGGTCTCTGCATGACCTTCGACACACCAAGTTACCGCCACTTTTCACGTGAGGGACTAATACGTTTCACGTGCGAGACCAACACGATGCTAACCGCAAAAACCGGAAACCATAGTGTGTCTTTCACTGACCTAAACATGGATTAGTGGTTTCTGTTGGTGTAAGCGTGGCCCCCACGAATGGACTGCAGATGTTATCGTTTGACGCCACGTTAGCGTCAAGCAAAACTAGAGAGTTTCCACTGAGCAATATATCAAGTTAAAGCTGTTTTCGCTTGGCGAATTCTATCGTACGAACCAACATGTCTTAGAATAAACTGAACGGAGAGTCCATGAGTCAAACGAAAACGAAGTCTTCACGTGAAACGTTTGTGCAGGAAATAACACAGTTCGAAAAGAATTGATGAAGAACCGCACGCATGTTTGGCGTAATATTCATAATACATGTACTTCGATTGCATAGCACCAGAGATATTAAAAGTATTTTTGATCAATTGTTTGAGAATAAGGACAAGTGTTATTCTATTAATTCCATCTCAATTGATTTTACAAGTCGAAATAGAGTGGTTTTCTTACAAAAATTCTTTAGTAGTCTACATACGGGACTTGATTATATTGTGTATGTACGGAAAATCCAAAGTACTAGAACCAATCAGAAACGAGTAAAATCAGGTGCGATGGATTCAACGACACAATGGTATCGCTATGCATAGGACATTTCACCAACAAGCTTCTGCTGTTTGTATTGTGATAAAAATAGAAAAAGTGAAATAAAAAAATATTAAGGACAGGTAACGAGTTGCAATTACAAAGTTACTTTAAAAATGTGAGTCACTTCTCCACCAGTTTAAAAGTTATATTCTTTCCATTATCCAGTGGTGTCAAGGTACACTGACCCAGCTGACGGTGTATAGTGTTTTAAAAGGTTGGCTGGCAAACTGCCGAATATTTGTAGGAAATTTAAATTCTGGTGGTTTCCGAACAAAGGCCTTTCTTTAGAGAGTAAAAAAACGCGTTTCACTTTCTGAAGGAGAGCCTTTGCTCGAAACGTCTAGAATTTTCCTACATATGTTCGACAGTCTACCAACCTTTTACCTTTCTGCGCTGTTTTAGATGCTGATTACGTAGCATCGTACAGTTTTACTGTGGAATGGCGGAATGACAAATGGCGTAATCTAATAAATAAATTAAAAATTCTAAATTCTGTGATGCCGAGTAAGGATTATGGATACAAGGTTGACTTTGGGTTAGACACTTGTACACTGATCTATAACTTCCACCACTAATTCTACTTTTTGTAAAGATTTAGTGGATATTTTCCCATGACAAACGGTTTTTCGCTGGAGTTTCTTCTGGTATGGAGAATTTTTAGCTGATTGGATAGCACCCAGTCTTTTCAGTTATGGGATCGTACGCTCATCCAACATGGCGGACGAGGCATTTGTAACGTGGTTTTGCACTTCAATTTTGTTCAAGTGACAGATTTGGTTTTATTTATAACTAATTCTCTGAATTTACGATCATAAATTCAAGCCATTTTTCAAGGGTTTTCGTCAAAAAGGATACAGGTCAAATATAAATGAAACTATCGACGGAAAATGCAAGTTTCTCAACCAAATGACGTTAAAATTTATAATCTGTCTGCTGGGAAAAGCCTACCCGAGGTAGGACTTGTTGCTCGTTCTATAGTTTTAAAGAGACTTCCTACAGTAGTTGAGATATTAAGACAATGTACTGTCTTGTTGAGTTCCAATTAGATTGAAAACAGTGAATTGTAACTGCTAAGAAAACCTTTATCTTACAGTGGCTTTCAGAAAGACGACGAAGACTACTCCAGAAAGAGGATGTAGGTCAGTTTGCTGGGTAGTTTGTCGTGGCAGTACCACCTTAAATGGGATTGAGTAACAAGCTTTGAGGCAGACCTGTCAGTCTTTCAATAAAGAGGAGTACTTTGAAATCAATAAGGGATACCGTACGCAAATTATTTTGAGGAGGCCTAGTACCCAACTTTTTAGATCTACTTGGCATTGTACTTTAAGACTTCAGTGCCAGAAATATCTGATTATTACCATGATATGGAAAAGCAGGCTGTATTAACACTATTCCTGTATAATTTTTTCATCAGTTACTTGCCCAGTAAAAACCATTAGTAGAGAATCAATTTTTATGTTCATCACATGCAGGCCAATCCAATTTTGTAACCTGGTATTAACTTTTGAAACTCTTTTCAATGCAGGTATTTATTTGATTAAAACCAGGCATATGTAAACGCAACTTCTTCTAATTTATATTAAGAGGAAAAGTTGATGTTAATTCATTTGTAGATATCCGTAGGAGGATAGAATTAATCCAGGATTTTGATATGCCAACGGCATCAACTAACATTGAAATATCAGAAGATGGCAATTACATTTTAGCATCAGGTAAAAATTATTTGGTAAAAGGGATCAGTGAAAAAAAAATCATTGCTTGCCTTAAAAAATATCCATTAAACAATTCCAAATTATAAGCTTTAGGTGTTACATCACCCCATTATTCACTAACGTCTCTCCTTTTGAAAAGTGTTCAACAAAGTAAATGATAAAAAGGATCCTTTTTGGCCATTTTGGTCAATAATGGTTTAAGTCAAGTGATATTCAATTGAACTGTCGAGCCTAATAAGACCTGTTTATGTATTCATGCCATTTTTATTACTGTAATTCAGATTGTCTGAAATGAAAGAAAAAGGAAAGAACTGAGCATAATGCACACTCAAAGATATAATTTTTGTCAAGGCTATCAGTCCCTCAGTGGTGTCAAAAGGAGTTATGTGAGAACAGCTGTTTTTTTAAATTTATTTAGGCTGCTATAAACCAAGGGTTCGATGTTATGATGTTTCACAAATGTCCATGAAGTTTGAAAGATGTTTGGACTCAGATAGTAAGTATTTCATTGGAACAAAACTTGCAATATTGGCAAGAGATTCATTAGGTGGAAAATGTTTTTCTGTTGAGCCTGTAATTTTTATATTTAGTATCCTTTTCTGATTTGTCCTCTCCTTTAATTAGTAACCTGCTTGTAATCATATAATAATATCTATACTGTCATGATGTAAATAGACAGACCTCAGAAGATGTTGTTATATTAACAACAAAACATCAGATTAAACTTTATTTTTCATTTGTGGCAATTCTTCTCATTTTATGCTGGGTATTAATATCTTTAACGAAAACTTGCAATATTTCCCAGTTCATAAAACAGACATTTAAATATTTAGATGATCACTGCTACTCATTTTCTAAAATTATAGTTACAAAATTTTGCATTCTTTCTGAAGATTATTCTAAGGTATGAAGAGTTACCTTGATCAATTTTCAATTATAATGTTTTTCCAGTGATTTTTTGGTGTTATATCTTTTTTTGGTTGCAATTTTTAGCTTGTCTTCTTAAACTGTGACAGATATGTTGAGTTTCATGCACAAGTATGTTTGCCTTTAGTTGTTGAATTAATGTTAATTAATGTTTTGGTCACAATAATATTTAATGGGGATCTTGTGAATTAATAATTCTGTGACTTTTATACAGGTATTTGGTACCTGAGAAATGAAAAGTACTGTAATACTCTTCTTAAAAGGGTACACTATAACTAAATTAAAATACATGCCAATTTAAAAAGTAGTTCTTAATGTAAAAGAGACTAGACTTACCATTTCTTAAGACAATTTTCAATGAAATTATTTCATTGCATTAATCTAGATGTTCCATTAAGGAATCAAAAAGTGCCTTTCATTTTTAGATAGTCAATTTTTAAGACTTGTCAACCTTTTCCTTTATATGGGAATTTAATTGTTAAGAGAATGTGTTTCTAGAATACCTTTTGGCTGTCTGCAATTGAAATCTTTTTTCCCAGTATGGACGCTATTACCGGACAAGAATTCCAAAATTTGGACGTGACTTGGTTTACCACTATCCATCGTGTGATTTGTATCTGGTAGGAGAAAGGTACATCAGTTTGATGGATTTCATTTTATGATAACTTAGATTTCTGCATTATGAGACAGCTCACACACATATTATCACTGAACTCAATATATAGACTGGAAGGTTGACTCTGACCAATGAGCTAATCAAAAACTGGAGTCAAAAATGGAAACTATGGAAGCCTTTTTGGCATTTTTCCTCAGGCCCTCCATGCAAGTTTTGTTGTTAGTGCAAGGGGTTCTCTGAGGATTCTGAAGAACATGGACTTATAAAATAGAAGAAATTCAAGTTGAGATTGTATTATGATACGACATGATTGTTTTCAAAAATGTCCTTGCCAAACAAACTGTCACCATACTTATATGGCTTTCTGTTGTGTGTTTTCCATTTTAGTCCTGAGATTTATCGCCTTAATTTGGAGCAAGGCAGATTTTTAAGTCCATTACAGACTGACTCTGAGTAAGTCATGAACTCTTGGTTGTTGTTTTCTATTTCCAGATTTAAAAATCTTAGAGCTTTATGGTATAATTCTTGTTATGTTTTTAGATCAATCAATTGCTGTGACATAAACCCAGTTCATCAATTATTAGCTGTTGGCACATCGCAGGTTTGGTTGATTGGTTGATTACTTGGGTACTGTAATTATTGGTCAGTTGGTTAATTACTTTCTTGATTACTTGGTTAAGTTATTGGTTGGCTTGGCTAGGTTTATTTGTTGATTAGGCTTATGTGATGTTGTTTGGTTAGTGAGGATATTTGGTTGGATTGGTTTGGTTGATTGGTTCGGTTAGTTTATTGGTTGGTGGGTAGGTTGGAAGGATTGGATTGTTGTTTGGTTGGTTGGCTGGTAGATTAACTGGTAACTTGGTTGATTAGTTGATTTGTTGGTTGATTGGTTTGGGATGCATGATTGGGTTTGCTGTTGAAGTTAGTTGGCTGATTATATTGAGTTACAGTGGGTTAGGTTAAGTTGGGTTAGGTTAGTTGGGTTAAGGTGGGTTAAGTTGGGTTAAGTTAGTGGATTGAGTAATGGGATTGGTTTGGGTTAGTTTGATTTAGATTGGTTTGATATGGAGTGGATAAGTTGGGTTGATTTGGTTTCAGTTAGGTGGGATTTTTTTGGGTTGGTGAGGTTGGTGAAGTTGGTTGGGTGAGATGGTTGGATTGGGTTGTTGGTTTGGGTGTTAGCCAGGATGTCAGGTTAAGTTGGGAACTTGCTTAAATCATTTTGGTAGAATTAGTTTAGTTCGAATAGTATAAAGTAAGGTTGGCCAGGTTTTATCGGTTCTTTTGATGGCTGAGGAATTTTCTAGAATGTTGACTGGTTGTATTGTTAGTTGGCTGATCATTTGGATTGCTGGCTGTAAGTAAAGTTATTTAGTCAGTCAGCTGATGGGTGTTCACTGATTAACTTGTTGAATGTCTGGTTGGGTGGCTGACTAACTGGTTGACTAGATATCATTTCTTAAGTAATCATGTAATTCTAGGGCCAAGTGGAATGCTGGGATCCTCGCTCTCGAACACGTGTTGGACAACTTGACGTGGCTTTAAATAAACTTGAGTCCGAGAGGTTTGTGTGACATTAAT